>JAJKFI010000095.1:1001212-1056117 GCA_029204185.1 Lerista edwardsae
AATCTCATCTGCTTCTGTTAGGTCCTTGCCATTTTTGTCCTTTATTGTGCCTACCTTAGCATGAAATTGTCCTTTGACATCTCCAATTATTACAGTCATAGACCAACACAAAAATTAATACATAGTATGGAGAAACTTAATATAATGAGGGTTTCACTCTATCTAGAGTTCATTAGATTCTGCGGGAAAAGAAGATTCTATAGCTCTAGGGGGAGGCTTGAAAATGGCTCTGTATGTGCCCTTCCTGTCCTATCTGAATGCATGACTTGAATTCAGAAGATACTCATAAAAAGACATAAAATATGACAGGCCAAAGGGTAGAAGATGGTCTCCATGATATGCAGGGCACAGTCTAACAGATTCAGGGCACAATCCTGACCTGGAGTTAGGCCGGCACAGTTAGGCCAGCAAAGTCTGGCCAGCACAAGGGACACTGTAAAGCACATAGAGGCCAGATGTGCGCCATCCTCAACTGACTCCAAGAGTGGTCCAAATGCGCTATACAGTGGCCCTTGTGCCGGCCGAACTTTGCTGGGCTAACTGTGCCGGCCCACCTCCAGATTAAGGTTACGCCCCCACACACATATAACTGTGCCTGCCTAACTCCAGGTTAGGATTGCATCCTCATTTATTTAATGCTACTGTTCTCATTGGAAAATTGCTCAGATAGTGTTTAAATTGAAAAGCATCCATGAAAACCTTGGGTTCTTTTAAACATCACCAATATTCTGAAGTGCTTTGCCTTTGGTGTCTTTTGGCTATTAAAGTATGAATCAACTCCAAATGTTAGCTTCGCCATTTGTTTTAATGTGATCAGGCAATAAGTTATTTGGGTTGTTCATTTTGTTCTTCCAACTTCATCAGTATCTTGGCACACTGTATTCAGTCTATTTGTGCCCAAAGCTTAACAAATACAAATGAAAGTTGTTATTAAAAAATGTATAGTCTTCAATAAGGCTTCTACAATAGTGTGTCCTAAGAGTTGGGTCAGGGGCGTCGATTAATAAGCCCTGCTTAATTAAATCACTTCCAGCCCTCAGCAGGCTTCAGAAATACTATTTGGCCAGCTGTATGAAATGGATTTGACACCCCTGGATGAGGCCATGGCATGAGGAGCTCCAACTGTCCCAGCCACAGAAAGGTAAGTCACTGGGTGGCTGATCAGTTCAATTCACTGGTTAAGAGCGCAATCCTGACCTGGAGTTAGGCCGGCACAGTTAGGCCAGCAAAGTCTGGCCAGCCCAAGGGACACTGTAAAGTATGTTTGGAGCATTCTCAAGTCAGAGAGGCCAGCACACAGACGTGCACCATCCTCCCTGACTCCAAGAGTGGTCCAAACATGCTTTACAGTGGTCCCTGTGCTGGTCAAACTGTGCTGGCCAAACTGTGCCGGCCCAACTCCAGGCAAGGTTTGCACCTGAAACTTCTTTTGCTCAATTGAGAAGGTGCCTTCATTAATCAGGCAACATCTTTTTAAAATACTGATGGCCCTATCCTTTCCTTCCCCCACCTTGTCAGTGCAGCCAAGCCAAAACAGTGTGTGATGTATTCAGCCTGGGAGCAGCAGAGCAGGAGGCTTCAGAGGGGAAAAGGGGATTTAAATCCTCCTTCCCTTCTGCAAACCTCCCACACCGCAATGGGTCTCCCGAGGACTGTGCCAGCAATTTCGCTGGTGCAAGTCTGAAAAGCGAAAGGTGGAAGGGAAGATGCACATACGGAGAACCTGCCCCTTGCCTCAGCTTGCTCGCCCAGTTTCACCCCCTCCTTGCCTCTATTCCACCCTTCCCCATCTCCTCCTGCTATCATCCAGGCCCCTGGACTTCAAGGTAAGATTCAGGTTCATTTAAAAAAAAACTTTTATTAACATACTAATACTCTCTCCTGCCTCCTGCACTGGCTCCCACTGCAGTACTTGCAAACATGCTTTCATCATCTCAAGGCCAAAAAAGTGCTCTTTATTCTTTAGAATGATGGTTTTGCTCATATTAAAATGCATGCATATTTGATAGATTAAAACTTGTGTAATTAATCAACTAAGATTCCTTTGATAAAGTGACAGCCCTGGTAATCACCCTTTTCTATACAGAACGCTTAGCAAAGAAAACGAGGGCCCCCATGCAAGGATTATGACTCACCTTCACTCTCCTCCCCACACACTGTGAATCCAGACGAAAGCCATCTTGAAAGGAGAGCAGTCTGCTTTTACAAGAAAATACCTTTGAAAGAGCTCAAAGACTTACCCTGCCACACGAAAAGGTCTGAAGTATGAAATTAAATTACTTACTTCTATTGAAAATCAAATACCTCTGTTAAATATCAGCGAGTTAACATGTGGTATGCAACAACCCTACATTTTGGACACCATCTTAAGATCCGATGTTCCTCCGTGACAGAAGGAAAGAAGGGGTTGATCGTGCACGTGCCCACTTCACTGATACACCAACCTCAGGAAGGTGGGTGTGCAGTTCTCAGGGCAACTTGCCCTTATGGTGAGTGTCACCAGCCTTTCTAACAGCCAATCCTTCAACCAAGGGGATGCTCAAGGCCTGTAAGCTAACTCCCCAACCCTTGTAAACTCTATATCCGGTTGCCAATCATTTGCACCTAGCATTCATACGCTATCTCAAAAACCCAAAGGCTGCATACTGTACAATCATCACGACCCTTGACAGACTTTTCATCCCTAAATCTGTCCATTCCTTTGAAAGGCGTCTAGGCCAGGTGCAATCATAGCATCTTGTGGCAAGGAGTTCCACAGTTATATTATGTGTTGGGTAAAGAAACATATAGCACAGCAGAGTGTCTTTAAAAAAGAGACTAATTTGCTGACTAATGGAGCCTAATGGGGCCTATCATGATGTATCAGCTTAAACCTACTAATTGAAAAGGAATGCCTCGTTTGTATTGAATTAATTTTGCTCACCGTGCACATTCTGTCACTAAAACTAATGTCATTAAAATACAGTAAGATGAACTTCCTTGTTGAAAAGCGTTACAATAAAATTATTATATTTTATTATATATAAATATAGCCATCTGAAGCATTTTGAAGATAGTCAGAAGTTCACAAGTCCCCTCAAATTCTGGCCCTTAGGAGTTAATTAAATGTCAGGAATTCTGTACAGCTGGCAGAATTACTAGGCCTGAAACATTCTGGACAATTATAGCTTTAAGCTGTTCTCTCAAGAGTCTTGATCTTGTACCACTAGAACTTGCCAGATAGCCAAATTTTAATTTTGCCAAGAGCAATGCTCTCAAATTGAAGAAGTTAAATAGGGTTCTAAACGTTACAGAGAAAAAAAACATTTACACAATAGGAGAGAAAGCCCAATCCTATGGGCTCGCAGCTCTGGTCCTTTACGGCTGCTATAAAAGACACTCTGGCAGTAGGCAAACCAGCACCAGAGGAAAGGCCAGAGCTTTCCCGTGCCCACCAGAGGTGTGGACTGGACTTGCTGAGCCAGGAAGGGCATTAGGGGAGGCCGCAGGAAGATGGATCTCACTCTCTTTTTCTGCTTGGACCTGCACCAGCTAATGAGCACCAACTAAAATAAGCATTGCCAGCAACTGTGATACCAAATTCATAGTTGAAAATGGAAAATGAAATTTTTTTAAAAAACCATTCTTCCCCTATAGCAGTGGTTCCCAAACTGGCAGGTTGTGACTCACCAGGGAAACTAGAAAGAAGGCCATTCCTCCTTAAGTGCAGTGGCTCAGAAATCAACACCCTGATCCCGACAATCATGCTGCTGTCGGGAGAGAAGGGTTTTTTAAGCTTACCTGGGGATCGCTACAGCTCTCAGGAGGGTCTGGGGAAGTTGCGACCCCCTCTGCAGCCATCCACAAGTCTCCAAACTCCTCTGAAAAAGAAAAAAACCCACTTCTGGCTTCACGAGAAAACAATTTTTTATTTTTATTTTTTGCCTTCCAGAGAGGATGTGTACCGTTCTAAAGAGTGGGTCCTGGTGCAAACCCACTATAATAGAATATCATGGTTTATTTCAGGTGGGGGAAGAGCAGTGATGTCATGCAGGGGGAACGCGGGGGAACTCAGTTCCACTAGTTAAAATTAGGGCTGACTCCGCCCACTTCACTCTCCCTCCTCCCCCCTCCCAATTCCTCTGCAAAGAGCTTTTCTTCTTGGTTGGCCGGCACTCAGAGGGTTAAAGGGAGCGACTCCGGATTCCTAGGGGGGCGAAGAGTGTTACAGTATATACAATGAATGACAACATTCTGAAACAATGTAAACACAAAATGACAAAGTAAATGTGCTGATGGGCAGGAGGGAGCCAGGTGTGGCTGCCCACTGCTGCTTACCAGACATCCCATACATCAAATTTAATAGGCTAAACACTAGTAGTCTACAACAAATTCCGCATAATTAAGATTAAAAGTGAAAATGCTTTGATGAACAATCAAAGCCACCATTTATTTTTACATCCTGAACATCTTGAACAAAAAGTTGACTAGAATACATTTATATGTAATGACATGTAATAATATGTAATAATATAATGATTCATGCCTGAGAACGTTTCCTAAAATGTGAGGATTAATTAAAGCAGAAGTAAACCTGTGAGATTCTACAAAATATTGATTTCCATCAACACAAACACTATCTTCATGCTGATTAATAAAATTATATATTATGTTCTACAAATAAAATATTTTTATTAATGTGAAAGAACAGTAAAGGGGTCCTTTGTTAGTTTACATATATATGCACTGCTGTCCATTCTATCTATAACACTACTTTTTCTTCTGCCAGAGAAGCAAGAAACAGCCATCGTTTTCACCAAGGGATGAAATTACGAACACTGCAGCAAACCCAAACATATTTGCTGAGAGAGAAAAACCTATAATTCCTCCTGAGCAGCGGAGTCCGTGTGCCTGCTGAGACACCAAGCTAGCAGCGTCTAATACAAAATGTCACATTTCAGCCCAAGCCCACTGAATGCATTTATGAAGCGATGCAATTAAGTGTGCGACTATAACTGTGAAAAACAGAGGCTTCTCATCCTGTGAACAACACAGACTACTAAACCTTTTTCAATAATTGCTACATCCAACAACACATCCACAAGGTACCAACTTTTTATCAACAAGGTGAAAAGAGCCCCATCTCTACAGGGTGCATGAAAGCTGCTTAAAACAACAGGACTACCACAAAGGAGGAAGGGCTCAACTAACTCCAAGGGGGTGCCAGCATGGCTGACAAGCAGAGAAGGCCTGATCCTACACCATTCCGAAAAGTGGACCCTGGTGTTAAAAAGTTTGAGAACTACTGGAGTAGACCATTGGAGCCTCTGGGTCTCAGCACAAGTTTGGAATTGGTCTTAGAACCAGTGCTTTTCAACTCTTTCATAAATGACCTGGAGATAGGGGTAGGTGGCCATATTTGCTGATGACACTAAACTTCTGAATGGTGAAGACCAGAAGGGATTGTGAAGAGCTCCAGAAGGATCTCTCCAAACTGGGACAATTGGCACCAAAATGTCAGATGTGTTTCAATGTAAGTAAGTGTAAAGTGGATGCACATTGGGACACAACATCAAAACGTCACATATGCTGATGGGTTCTGAGCTGTCTGTGATGGATCAGGACGGAGAGGATGCTGGTGGACTTTATGAACATGTCAACCCAGTGTGCAGCAACTATCAAGGCCAATTCAAGGGAGGCCTGCTGGAACAGATAAACCTGGTGCAGCGGGTAGAACAGAATGGAAAGAGGGTTGAACGGGGTGGGGAAGGGCAGAATGGGGAGGAGTTGGGGCAGGATGGGCGGATCAGGCCCAGGAGGGGGTGGATTCAGTGGTGATGGTGAACTCCAAATCCTAAACCACTTCCTGGCCTAATTTGCCTGCACAGGTCAACGTGGACTTGCACCAGCAATATCACTGGAGCGGATCCTACTTGATCCATTGCAGCGGCTATAACCAGGGCAAGAGGACAAATGTCTCTCTAGCCCAAGAAGACCTCCAGTAGCCGAAATTCCCCCATGGGATGCAGCCCGGCCCCTGCCAGCACTGCCACATCACCATGCAGGGATTCAGTTGAAACTGAGCTGTTATTTAAAGCAGCTGCCTAACACAAGAGTAGTCCATTGACTCTGCTAAAACCCCTCAAGTAGAAAGCTGATTTACAGCCTTTATTGACTATAGATGTATTAAAGAGATAATTAAACAGTTGCTATTATTTAGTTATAAAAACTAAGAACCCGTTCCTCACCCTCTCCCCCAGAGTGTGCTGCATCCAGTGGAGACGCAGATTGGGGAAGTTTCAGAGAGAGAACAGGGGCCCTCCGAGCACCACTAGGCATGGCCGGAGCACAGATCCTGGCACGGCTGAGGAGCCCGGGGTGGGTCCAAATACAAATCCACGAGTCACAAATCCACGGCTATCGCTGGCTCACCTGTACGGTTATTCAAATAAAATGATCACTGTTTCACTGTCTGACCTTGTTGTGTTTTAAAATACTGGTGTCAAATTTAGAGAGATACATTGCAGTGCATTACATGGTCAGCAATTATCATGGAATCCATTTTGTTATCAGAAAAATGTGGGTTTCCACTACATTCTTCAGGGGGTTATAGCAGTTTAGGGTAATGAAACACATTACACCATTACACAAACTTATCAGATGTCAAAAAGTGATTTATTTGTCTGGTTTTCTATATATGAAAGCAACGTATTCTGGCCAAAGATAGCATTTTCTTATCAAATTCTACAGCCAAGTTCTTTCTTCTGAGACACGGCCAAAACATGAATGAATTGATATCCCAAAATATGAAAAGATCCTGCTGGGTCCAACCAAGGTCATCTAATTCAGAATCCTGCATCACCTCCACAAATTCATTACGCACATGGCTGGGGAATTCTCCCTTGGATTATAGTTATAAGTTTAGGGGACAGGGCTTGCAAACAAGGAGGAAAGGCCATGGAGACTATTGGTTGCCTTTTTATTGTCGCCTTTCCACAGTAATCTGTGAAATGCCCATGCTCACTTAAACACAGTACAGAAGCAGTTCCCAAACACTGACTGGGCCATTGGCCGGGCTCCCCGTTGGGGCAACAATCCCACACAGCGGGTTTTTCACAGAATTCCACGGCTCCCTAGCTCTTTGGGGAGCCACAGCTCACAGGTTGGGTGAGCTGCAGTACGATATACATTTTTTTAAATCTATGCATAAGCATTGTCACACAAGCGCTATACATCATTGTTCGCCAGACATTCTTCTGCACAAAGATGTTTTTAAAGTCAACTATCAACTGGATGTTAGCAAGCATTTTGGGTGCAAGTCTGGCTATAAAGAAAGAGTAATTTAAACTGAGCGAGATCAAGAATGAGCGAAATAAAGACCAAAAAGGCATCTTGAACTGAGGCAGAAAAGTACTGAAGCAATAATAATGTAAAAAGTCCCTGAAGGAATCTTGCAGTCAGTGAATACCAGAATGAAAAATAATGCAATAATAAGTGAACCTCAAAAATTGCCTTTCTACCGGAATGCTAAATGTTTCCGCGCAGTTCAGCAAGAGAAGGGATTTGCAGAGTCAGGGTTTTTTTAGGGTAGCTTCTCTGAGCAGTAGCATGAGAATGCTGTCAAGCAGAGTCTGTCACTTGGGAAGGCTGACCAGCCACACCACCACTGGAGATTGCCAGCAAAGGTTCTCTTTAACAGCCTCTTGCTCCAAACTTTAACACACATTCGCTATCATGATTAAACTTCCATAAATAGGTAATCCAGTGCTTAGAAATCTACAATCAGCCCAATCCTTTGGTGCCGGGCCCCCATAGGAGCAGTGGCGCCAAAATGGCTACCATTGCATCCTATGGGCATCTCCTCAGTACCTCAGGAGAAGGGATGTTCATCCCCTTCCTCCAGGGAAATGACACTGTCCCACCAATGGGCCTTCTCAAGTCTGTACCAGATACTGTGCAGACTTGAGAGAGAGCCTCTGTGTTGGGCTGTATGGCCCAACAAGGAGGACAGGATAGGCCACCGCTGGCCCCACTCCCCCACCCCCTCCCTGCCGCTATCCCTCCCTGGTGGGCCTTACCACTGTCTGGTGCTGCTGGAAGGCCGGCCAGCTGTACTGCCTGCACTGGGGCGCAGCGCCAACAGGCACTGCCCCAGCGCTGGCGCTCCCTCCTCACTGGGTGTCGTAAACGTGCTTTATGCCACATTTACGACACCTGGAGCCAGCCCTGAGCAGCAGTGCCAGTGCTGCAGACTCATAGGATTGGGCTCATGGTAAATCCTAAATCAAAGAATTGAACCACCACAGGTAATCGTGCTTTAATCTATACCGTTGTCCACATGTGCAGACAGCTGAAATAGTCCAACCAACACAACTGCAGGAGTATCACTGAATTTCACAGACTTTGGATTAGGTTCCTGCCACACACAGAGAAAACTTCCATGCCACCATCCTCTGTGCAGGGTGTCCTTTGGCAGATAAAGCCTGCCCCTCTACTCATCTGCTACCCATCTCTACAGTCCTCTCCAATCCCCATCTTTAATTAAAAATCAGATACTTGTGCTCCTCTCCTTAAAGCCATCATTAGGAGGAGCATCTGTTTCACCCAGAATGAGCAATGACCATGAGCTGGGGGGGGGGATTCTCCTGCCCGAGGTATTACAGCCGTGAAATAATTCATGACTATGCAACAAACAACAGACTCAGGGAGAACCGCCACACACAAGAGAGGGCTCAAGGCTGTTTCTCAGACCTCATTCTTTGGTCCGGCAAATGCAAGTTGCCCTCATCAAAGCAACCCCTGTATCCAATATCCATTGTCTATGCCACTTCTCTGCTTTACAAGAGGATTGTTGCTGGCTGCCTCAAAGTCCCAAAAGTATAACCCTTTTATTTGAGCTTTGCAAGAGCCCTCAACAATTACATTTGCTACCAGGTTGACTAGGAGACTGCATCTAACATTACTTTAAGTGCATGAATCCATGGCAACTAAATTCTGAACGCAAATAATGAGAAAAGGATTCAGCTGCAAATTGGAAATTTTCACTACTTTAAATCCCCAGTCCGAATAAATGCACATTTATTTGGAAGCAAATTCATTCAGTATCGAGAGGATTTGCTACCAGAGAAATACAGGCTTGCGCTGCAAGAGGAAAAGGCTTTGCTTCGCCCCCCCCCCCAAACAAGGAATCCCAATCCTAACCAACATTGGGGCAGTGGGGCCATTTGACCCACACTGTATCCAGCATTGGGAAACAGCAGGCTGGAGGTCTCCTCATTTGTCCCCTTACCCCGTTGGGGCAACAATCCCACACAGCGGGTTTTCCAAGTAGCCCTGTTGTGCACCAGGCAAATCACCAGGCCTGGAATGGAAAATAGTATTCAGCATTCAACAGCACCACTGATCCCGCCCCCTTCTGCACCCAATCTGACCCATCTCTGCCCTCCCTTCCCCGCCCTACACTGCCCGATGGGAGCTTACCCGCTTCATTGGATAATCCTTGTGGTGGCAGCACTGGTGGGATGGCACAGGCCTTCACACCAGCGCTACTTACTCACTGAGTGTCACAACTATCTTTATGGCACATTTGCAGCAGTCGCTGTGCCAGCATTCATCGAGGGTAGGATTGTGCTGTGTGGCAATTTTAATCAGAAAATTTCAACCAGTATAGCAGCTCTACAAATCTGTATACTTCTTGCAGATTTCAAAAGGTACTGTACGAAATGGTTCTAATTTACATCTCTGCCATTTTCGTCAGACTAGCACCAGTGTGATATCAAAGATACAAAGTCAACAAAGGTATAATTATATATTGCCATAACCCTTAAATGTAGGACAATGGACTTTTTCAGAGGAAAAAATTGCAAGGTGGAAAGCACATTCAGGTTAGGGGAAATGACGCAGCTGCCAGTGTTTTGCTTGTGCACACAGTGTTTTGCTTGTGCTTACACTCTGTCATTTTCTTGCTGCATACCATGCAGGCAAGATTGATTACTGTACTCCAGCAGGCACTGCAAACTGGGAGTCCCACACAGAAAGTCACACACACACACACACACACACACACACACACACACACACACACACCCTGGCAAAACTATTAATGCATTCTCTCAAAGACTGCAACTGGAAAACATATTGAAATGCTGTTAAGCAACACTGCAAACCAATTTGTAATATTCTGTTCAATGCCCCCAGACCTCTGTCATAGTCAGGTATTTCCCAAACCTTTTCCTATTGGAACCTCACTCTCATGCAGCACAGAAAGCAAATGCATCTAGGTGTTCCAAAACTGATCCCTCTCATTCTAATGACACATCCATAGGACTCTTGGTACGATGGTACATGCTAGTATGCGCTACAGGCATGCCCTGGTATCCGCTGGGGTCCCGTTCTGGACCCCACTGTGGATACCTAAAACCGCAGATACTGGGGACGCCTTTTGAAAGACAGGGGAACATCAGTGGTTTTGCTGCAACAAAGTTTAAAAAAGGACTTGTTTAATATCCCCCTATCTTTTTAATTAGGGACGTGGTGGCGCAGCAGGTTAAACCGCTGCTGCTGGGCTTTCTGACTGGAAGGTTGTGTGTTCAAGACTGTGCGACGGAGTGAGCTCCCGTTGCTTGTCCCAGCTCCTGACAACTTAGCAGTTCCAAAGCACCTAAATGCAAGTGGATAAATAGGGACCACTTCGGTGGGAAGGTAACGGCATTCCGTGCGCTACGGCATAGAGTCATGCCGGCCACATGACCACATGACCACGGAAGCTTGTCCTCGGACAAAACACAAGCTCTACAGGCTTAGAAACGGAGATGAGCACTGCCCCCTTCAGTTGGTCACGACTAGATCATTCGGTCATGGGGAAACCTTTACCTTTTTTTATCTTTTTAATAGGCTTCCCACTATCCATGGTATCCGTGGATAACTGAAACAGTGGATACCAAGTCAATGGATACAGGGGCAATCCTGTATTTGGAATGTTCTTCCCTGAGAGCATTTTAGGAAAATTCTGGACATGCCTGAGTTTAGAGGCTGTAGATTTAGGCTCTCTTGTCTAGGTCTAGATGTCCTAGTGGGTCTCACTATATTCTATAATTCTGTGAAACTCTGCAATTGACATGTGTATGTCAATGTAGGTCTAATGTATGTACATTAGAGTGCTTTCTAACTGGGCGAAGTTAGGAATGATCTTACACAGCTGAAAGAAAGGTTGAGAAAGGACAGCACAATGTCAATCAATTTGGTTAAATGTGACGCAGGCCAGGAATAATAGAGAACTGGTAGCTTTCCTGAGCTCCCAGGTCCACAGAAAAAAAAATCCACAGAAAAAAAACTATACAATTAACATTCAGATAGATGATCCCTTATCCAGACATCCAAAATCCAGAGTATTCCAAAATCCAGAGATCTTTGTCCAATACTTTTTAAAAAACTTTCTGTAGTGGGGACACTAGAAGGTCTTGTGCACGTTCCCACATACAGGCTGTAAGTTCTGAAACAAATCTGAAATCCAGACACTTTCCGGTCTCAAACAGACCAAACAGTCCAGATAAGGGATACTCAGCCTGTACTAAGAGCCATGCTGGAGGCCTCTGTATAAATATATAGGAGTGCAAATTACCTACTAGCAGCCACACATTTTAAAAAACGGAGGGGGGCAGAAACTTCCACAACTACTAGAACTGCCAGTCAGCCATTATTCTGAGACGTTTAAACTCAGCTGCATACACGGATGTCTTGAGCATTACAGAACAGAAGCAGCCACATTTATTTTTGGACTTGTCCACTTCACAGAGGGCTTCATCCACAGAGCATACAACCCCCAACTTCAAGGAACATCAGAGCAATGTTTGTTTCCTTCTCATGCAAATGGAAAATGTTCTTCTGACCAATCTCAATTTCATTCTATTATTAAGCGTTTAATTTTTTTGTAGCAGTGGTTCTCAAACTTTTTACATCAGGACCCACTTTTTAGAATGGCACTCATGTCAGGACCCACCAGAAGTGATGTCATGGTCGGAAGTGACATAATCGAGCACGATATGCCATAATCCCTGACAGAAAGCAAGATTAGAACAAAATATTATGTAAAAGCACTGGATTTAAAACCATTTTAAAAAAAATAAAAACTCTTGAAAATTCAAACTGTTAACACTAAGGAATAGAGCAAGAGTCTGTGGCTCCCAGCTTTCTGCAACCCTCCTGACCCACAGTTTGAGAAACACTGCTTTATAGTAAAAGACGAAATAATTGGGAACATTTATTTTCAAGTGGTTAATATATTCCAAGCGAGGGATCCACAGGCAAGTTCCACTTCACAAATTACACCGGGGCAGAGGGAAATGTGCTATCCCTCATTCTTCCCCCATATGAATGGGCTCTTCAAAAGATGCCTGTGGTGATAAAGAATGACCACATGGCAACTGCCTGACACAAGAAATATGGGAAGTTTTTTTCCCTGCACACAATGCACAGATCAAGTTGCTCCTCACCATCCTCTTAGCCCTATGAACTGATAGGATGGAATTTAGCTCCTAGGAGTATGGGTTGTGCTGACTGGATAGTCTGAAAATTAAGCTCTGCTGGAAAATTAGTCCCGTCCACCCCAAGCTGGCTATTGACAGGCCCCTGGAGAAATTCCAAGATCTTTTTGTTTGTGGCTTATTTGCATCTTAACAGGAATTTCAGTAAGCCAGTACAGAACAGAGAGGATGGAACCTGGACCCCTAAGAATTTGGGCTCTCAGCGTGGATACACTGAAGGCCCACAGAATGCCTACAGAAGCAGCCTATGCCAGACCACAGCAGGCTTCACGTCAGTGGGAATCTTGCCATTGATTTCCGCGAGATCTGCCTTCCAGCCTCAGCTAAAGTACCCCCATCACCCAGCGTGAAAGGAAGCGGTCAGAGCAGATGGTGCTGCTGCTGCATGATCTGATCGAAAGACGACGAAGGGAAGCTATAATTATCACACACCCCGAACCTTGACGCAACAAGAAACTTCCAACGAGGAAAATAAGCTGCTGCCGAGAGAGAGAGAAAACAAAACGGGGGGGGGGGAGCGAAATGCCTGAACCCCGAAATTCGCACGTTGCCCCTCTCTGAAGCCGCTGAGCGGGAGGTAATCTAGGAGAACAGCGCACTCTAACGGCCAAACGGGAGCAGGACCCCGAGGAGAGCAGCCTCGTCTCGCGCCGGGCTTCCAGCGCTTCAAAGGAGCTCCGTGTGCGGGCTCTGGAGGGCGGGCGGGCGCAGAAGCGCCTTGGCTTTCGGGCAGCCACGGAGACCTCTTCGAACGCTGTGACCCCGCGGGCTTCCCTCGAACGCGCCCCGCCGGGGCAGAAGATGCCGGAGGGCCACCGGAAGGGGGGCGTCCTCTCAGACGGGCACGAGGGGGTCTCGCGGTCCCTCGCCGCCTCCCTTGAGGGTCAGACCGGGCCTAGCGTGTCCGCCTTGCCGGGGGAAGAGACCGAAGACGCCCCCTTCCCCGCGCCTCTCCTCATGGCAGGGTGCCGCGTGGAGCCGGTTGCACTCCCACCACCCCGGGACTGCCGCCTCGGAGGCTCCCGTCAGAGGGTGTCCTGCTGCCGCGCGCCAATTCCAATTCCAAGCGGGGAGTCCCCGTCGCGAGCTGCCTTACCTTCCGCAGCACGCCGGGCAGGCAGCGGCTGGGGCTCCGGGCAGCAGCCGCCGCCTCCTGCTCCTCGCGCTCGGTCCTCGGCCACTCCCCGGCGCACCTCTTGCTGGGGGACTTGGCCAGCCCCAGGAGCGCACATTTCATGCCCGCCGAGGCGGCGGCTCCCAGCCCGGAGCCCTCGATCGCACATGCGTGCGGCAGGCACAGGGTCGGTCCCGCCACCAGCGCCAGGGCGGCCGCCTCCGCGGGCTTGCCGCGAGCGCTCGCCCCGCGCCCGGCCAGCCTGGCGAGGCAGCCTCCGGCTGGGGGAGGCAGCGCAGCGCAGCGCGGAGAGCGGCGCCTGGCCTCGGCGAGGGATACGGCGGCTGGGGTGCAACGCCGCCGCTGCTCTCGCTGCTCTCGCCGCCACCTCTCACTCCCCAGCCAGCCGCCCCCGCCTCCGCGCGCGAGCTCTTCGGCGCGCTCGGAAAGGCGCACCCGGGGCTGCCCTGAGAAGGCGAGCGCGCTCCGAGGCTGGCAGCGAACGGCCTTGTGGACCCCGAAAGCGGCGCTGAGCGGGGGGAACACCGCCACGGCTGCGCCCTCCCTGGAACAACCTAGGGTGCGCTCTCCTGGGGCCGCCGCTCTCGACTCGGAGGGGCCCCCTCCCCGCCGAAGTCTTTCCTATCGCATCTCCTTCGACTGGCGCGACGGGAGGAGGGACCAGGCGGGGGACTTGCTGCGTGCGAAGCATGTGCTCTGCGCTTCGCTGTGGCCCCTCCCCCGACCACATCGGTGTCTGGGCACGAGTCCGCCTGGGTTAGCGCATCTCCCTCCCCCGGACGAGGAGGCTCCTGCCCTACATTCCAGAAAATTCTGTGCAGACCCCATGAGCTTGTTCACACTGACGTCTGCCGGTTATGATGTGAATGCAAAGGCAACCGGGGCCAGAATGCCCATGAGCCATGCCCCTCTGCTGCTTTCTCTTCCACGTGAACAAGGGTTAAAAGGAAATAGCGCAAGAGGAGCTCAAAACTAGCCATCTAAGGCTGCCACTTCCCCATGAGAAGCTAAAAAAGAGGTCTTAAGGGCACCTGTTTACCACCACAACGCTAATGCCAGAGCCCTTTGGATTCAGCTTTGACTGGTGTGTGTAGCCCACGGCTTTGGATTCAGCTTTGACTGGTGTGTGTAGCCCAGAACCTGTTTCAGTGCCAGAACTGAGCCCTGAAGCTCACAAAAGTAGTCAAGAAACAAAACCATATTGGAGTACAGGCATGCCCAGGTATCCACTGGGGTTCCATTCCAGACTCCCCACATGGATGGCTGAAACCGTGGATACTGGGGACACCTTTTAAAGATAGGGGAACATCAGTGGTTTTCCTGCAACAAGGTTAAAAAAAGATTTCTTTAATGCTCTTACTGTTTTAATAGGCGTCCCAGTATCCATGGTATCCATGGACCGGGACATCCTGTATGTGCAAAGTACCTTTACTCCCCTCTTGAATAACCAACAACCAAAGTCTGTGTGATTTGCGAGCAAGCCTAAATCATGACAGCTCTCAGCTTAGAGTTTTTATTTATTTATAACTTTTATGGGCAAGACAAACTATATCAGTCACATTTTATTTGAGATGCATCCAAAGAGCACAACTTGGTCCTCCTGCCATCGCAACTCATCCCATACCTAACTATTAGGCAGTGATGGCATGGCCTGAACACTGCTCAGTGCTGCCTCAGGTCCACCGCACCTGCTGCACAATTTAAAAAAGTAAGGGCCATGCCGGGCTTCTTCAATTGCAGAACGTCCAGTTGGACTTCAAGGGACCTTAGGAATGATGAAGCTCTTGTACGTGGAAGGTTCCTGCACATCATACCGGATGCCCACCACTTCTGAGTCTGAAAAAACTGGGAAAGGAATGCAGGGTTGGATGATCCACTTTCCACTTGGTTTTGGCAGCTGGAAAGTGGATCAGTTCAGCCGGCATCTATGAAGAGAGGTACAAGTGGCAACAGACTTGCGGGGGGGGGGAGGTGAAGGCCACTTCCACTGCCCTCTCACCTCCCACAATCTGCCACTAATGCAACCTGCATTACCTCACCTAATGGATGGGCCGCACTGCCACTCGGGTTCAGACTTCCTGTGCTGTTCCCTGGGGCAATGCTTTTGGCCACTGTTTCACAGGCCACAGCTTTATTCCTTTGCTCCTACTCAGATGCGATGGTTGCTCATAATTATACTCCAAAACATTTCCAGAGCAAACCAGTATTTTGAAAAGTGTGAGTTCACACCCCATCCTATCCAACTTTCTAGCGCTGATAGAGCATGATATCTGATATCGTATCTGATATCATGCTGATAGAAATGCAGCCCTAAGGTAAAGGAATAAATGTTCCCTTATCTGGAGGAGACCTCTGAAACTGCCCCCCACTGCAGGATGCAGCACAAGTTCTGTTGGAACAGCTGCATCAGCACTGGAAAGTTGGTTAGCATTGTGCCCCAACAGTGATGTTGCCAGCAAGGCATGGAACTCACCCAAAGTGACACATGGAACCCAGAAGTGGTTCAGCATAGTGTGAGGACATAATTGCACCACTGCCAAAATGCTTCCGGGGTCAACATTTCTGACCATTATAAGCCGGGGGAGCAGGAGAGCCCATCCACTGCCAAATGCGAGGATTTCAAAAATGCCACTTTTTTGCAGGGGGCATAACAATAGTTTAGCCACAATTTACATGATGCAGTTGTATGTATAGGCAATGTGTACTACAATGCATTAGGAGAGATACAAACACAAAATTAATTAGAGATAATTAAATGTGTTTTGATGATACAAAAAACCCTACCATTGGAATCAGTGCCTTTGAATTATGCAAGCAACATTAAAAATTCAACTGTTTGTGTTACACAGTGTTACTTGTAAGAGAACAGTCTCTAATATTAGAATTCGTTTTGTACCTCTTCAGTTTCTGTCTGAATTTGACATTTCACTCTGGTGAAGCAACTTTCTACCAGTTCAGTTTTTCTGCTGTTGCTACCATACATGCTTATGATACGGAAGATATGGCAATAGGGCAATGCTTCTGAAATTTGTCTTAGGAGCTTTCCAAAATATGGTGCTGCTGGTGGGTTGCACAAAATATGCTCTGTCATTTTTTGTGAGGGATCCAGATATCGTTTCCCAAGGCTTCACTTCTGTTGTGCAAATATTATATCACAGCGGCCATGTCATAATGACTCGGGGAACAGCTTATCAAGGGTGCATAGTGCCAGAAACGAACGTGCCGTTATTTGGTGGAAATTTACTCACTTGAGATTTGTTATGTGGCTGCTTCCCACTTGAGAACACAATCAAACATTAAGGGAATGGAGTCATTCACGTGTAGGAAATCTTAGCCAAGCCCTGCCTCTGCCAGTCATCAGGTGGAGTAATTCAGTAGCATAATCCTATGATATTGACTCAGAAATAAGTTCTGTTCAATGAGGCTTAGAACCTGTCGGCCTTTCCATCAGCACTCCCACCACCCCTGGGTGCCGGAAGACACTCAGACACCAACAGCAAGGCCACTGGGCTGGTGGGCCTCTGCACCGCAAAGACACTTGATAGGCGTGTTGAGCGGTACGTGTGGCTGCCTGTTCGGAGAGGAGAGTTGAGGGAGGGTGGCCTGAGGTCTGGGAGTGGGTCAAGAAGGACCAGGAGGGGGGCGGAGATGGTGGCAGACTCTGACTATACCCGCCCCCCCCCGGAGCCAGGAAACCTGAAACTGGGGCCACCATTTGTTTGTTTGTCCCCTTATGCCACTACAGTGCCACTGTAGCCCTGGGTGCTAAGGAAGCATAGGATTGGGCCCTTAGTCCCAGGAAAGTGTATATAGTAGGGTAATCAAATTCCTTATTTCCCCACCCCCACCACACAGGTTTCAAATTGCCAGCTTTTGGCGCAGCTGTACCAGCAGGGGTGGTCAATCTGTGGCACACAAGCCAGTAATGGCACGTGGACACTTCCTAAGTGGCCCATGCAAAGCTGCCTGTCATGGTTGCGCCACAGGGCTCCACTGCTGTGAGTGCACAGTGCTTCTCCAGAGGCAAAGCTCAAACAGGGAGCAACAAGGCCTGCGGCAAAGTGAAGATAGCTGAGCGGAGATCATGTGAGCAGGTGAAACCACCCAAGCACATCAGGAGAGGGTGAAATAAGGTGGAGTGGCATGTTCAAGATTAGGTACATTAAAAGTGGCACATGATGTGCTGCAGGTGGGCCACCCCTGGGCTAAGAGCTTGACTCTAATGAACATAAGAACATAAGAAGAGCCCTGCTGGATCAGGCCAAAGGCCCATCTAGTCCAGCTTCCTGCATCTCACAGCGGCCCACCAGGTGCCCCAGGGAGGCATGAGACAACAAGATGCTTGCATCCTGTTGCCACTCCCTTGCACCCAGTACTCTGAAGTAGCCTACTACTAATGTAAGGAGGCTACAACCCATCATTGCCTATAGCCCACGATGGACCTTTCCTCCAGAAATCCATCCAATCCCCTCTTAAAGGCATCTAGACCAGATGCCATCACCACCTCCTGTGGCAAAGAGTTCCACAGATTAACTACCCGCTGGGTAAAAAAGTACTTCCTTTTATCTGTTTTAACTCTCCCAACCCTCAGTTTTAGCGGATGCCCCCTGGTTCTGGTGTTTTGAGAGAGGGAAAAGAACATCCCTTTATCGACTCTATCCCTTCCATGCATAATTTTGTATGTCTCAATCATGTCCCCACTCAGGCGCCTTTTTTCTAGGCTGAAGAGCCCCAAACGCTGCAGTCTTTCTTCATAAGGGAGGTGCCCCAGCCCCATAATCATTTTTGTCGCTCTCTTCTGCACCTTTTCCAACTCCACTATGTCCTTTTTGAGTTGCGGCGACCAGAACTGGACACAATATTCCAGGTGCAGCCTTACCATCGATTTGTACAATGGCATGATAATATTGGCTGTTTTATTCTCAACCCCTTTTTTAATGACCCCAAGCATGGAATTGGCCTTCTTAATTGCTGCCGCACACTGAGTTGATACCTTCATTGAATTGTCCACCAACACCCCAAGATCTCTCTCCTGAGCTGTCACAGACAGCTCAGAACCCATTAGCCTATAGGTGAAGTTTTGGTTTTTGGCCCCAACGTGCATCACTTTACATTTGTCTACGTTGAAACGCATCTGCCATTTGGCTGCCCATTCCCCCAACTTGGAGAGATCCTTCTGGAGCTCTTCACAATCCTTTCTGGTTTTTACCACCCGGAAAAGTTTAGTGTCATCTGCAAATTTGGCCACCTCGCTGCTTATCCCTGTCTCCAGGTCATTTATGAATAAATTGAAAAGCACGGGCCCCATGATAGATCCCTGGGGCACTCCACTTTTCACCTCTCTCCATTGTGAAAATTGCCCATTGACCCCCACTCTCTGTTTCCTGGCCCTCAACCAATTCTGGATCCATAAGAGGACCTGCCTGCTTATTCCCTGACTATGAAGTTTCTTCAGCAGCCTTTGATGGGGGACTGTGTCAAACGCCTTCTGAAAATCCAGGTATATGATATCCACAGGTTCACCCACATCCACGTGCCTGTTGACCTTTTCGAAGAATTCCAAAAGGTTCGGGAGGCAATACTTACCTTTACAGAAGCCATGCTGACTTTCCTTTAGCAGTACTTGCTCCTCTACGTGTTTTAGGATTTTATCTTTGATTAGGCTTTCCACCATCTTACCCAGAACAGACGTTAGGCTGACCGGCCTGTAGTGAAGAGTAATGGATACTCTTCAGCAAATTCTGACAATGAATATTGGAGCTTTTCCTTAGGGTAGAAATCAGGTGCCCATGAATCTGCCACATATTAAGAATATTTATGCAGTATTATCCACAGATTTGACTCAACCCAGGTGCCAAGTTCACATCTGGAGGGGCGCAAGGACCTCTTGGGCACAACAGGAAGTACTTTCTGGTCACAGCCAGGAGTCAGGCATGGGGAGGTCATGCACCATCACCCTGTGCATCACAAGGCCTCCTAGATGCTTCAGAGAGGCACTTCTGCTTTTTGGCCAACCGGAAATGCTTCTCCCAAGTGTGCGGGAGGCCTTCGGATGTAATAGGAGATTGCAGGAGGCCTCTTCACACCTCAGAATATCTCCCCAATGTGTTGGGGTTCTGGCTGGCGGCATGTATGCTCCCTCCCCTCAGTGGATTTAATTATCCACCAAATTCGGTATCCACTTGAGGGTCTGGGATCCAGGGAAACTGAAATATCCCCACTGTTTTGTCATAGCTTCCACTGCAGATTTTATTGTTTGTGGCTTCAAACAAAAAAATAAAGAAGCTGAGAAGTGTCTGTGTGTTTTTAAATTAATCACAATATAAAAGCATAATCCTAACGCTGTTAGTGAAACCAAAGGGAAACTGTGGAGACAATTTGCTGCTCTATACATTCCCCCCCCCCATGTAAACTGATTGTATGAAAGGGGCACAAGGAAATTGCTGTAGCATAGCAACTGCAATGCTTGTAAGTAGCGGAGTGGTAGCATTAGCTCTGAGGTTACTCTTTGTATCTCCAGGGTTCACTGAATCTGAGAACCAGATTTCCCTTCATCTCTTCAGTAACCAGATCTACTCTGAGCTTGAAATCTTTACAAAACGAGTTAATAATGGTCTCCATTTGCGTAAAGCCATTTACTTCCAATGAGCACAACTAGGCAGAAAATATGACAGCAATACAAACCTGTCACATTGTATACTCAAGTGACATTTAAATATTTCAGTGATGTGGAAAAAAAAGATAAATCCACTCTCAGGTGAGAATGCAGTGCAATTGGTCATCAAGCTTGGACTCAAAAACAAGTGTGAGAAAGTTTTTCTTCAGCAACATTGCTATCAAATGCTACTGAGCAGTATTAAGTCATAGCAGTTGAGCTAAATTAGACCATGCCGTTACTCTTCCTGAAGTGGTAGGAGGTGGAATAAAATCTGCTGGGCACTTTACTTCCCTTTGAGCTGAACGGAGGCTGGGTCCTTCAAAAATCCTCAGAGAAAGAGAACGTTCAGCACTCATCCTTGACTGTGGACTATTTAATATGCCAAGAGAAGCACAGCGTGAAGCTTCCTTTTCTTCACATTAGGTGGTGAATAAGCAGCAAACAAGGATGTAGATATATAAGGGCTCCTTCTGCACAAATGTAATCATCTTTGTAATTGCTTTATGCGTCGCATTGTACAGGTTGTGCCTTGTTATCCACTGGAGTTCCGTTTCAGAATCCCCAGTGGGTACCAAAATCAATGAAAACATAGTTTTAAAGATCTGGATTCCTTGCTCCTCATTGTCACCTAGAATGCATTACTATAGATGCCATATGGCATTCAGGCAGTAGATGAGGTGAACAATGGAATCTAATGGAATGTACCAAACTGAAGGTGCTGCCAGGGATTGAACCTGGAACCTTCTGCCTGCAACCAAGTCCTCTACTGAATTATCATCTGCAACACAAATTATGATACTCAGATTTTATCTGGTTTTGAATACAGACCTCTGTTTTTATTAAGATCCAAAGCAGAGTTTTTCAGCATTTGTACGTGGCTCCTTTCACAAAACATCCAGAACAATTCTCCAGAAAAGAAACCATTTTACCCCTGTTTGCAGGGGGAGATTAAAGATCAATAAACTAAACAGTTCCACATGCAGCAGCACAGGTTTGTTCCAGTTCCACCCAATGAAAAGCTGTTTTGAGCAAAAATGCCTTCAAGCCTGGCCTGCTTCTCTTTGCATTGCCTTTAAAGCTGTCACTCTCAATTGGTTCTCAGCATCAGCAGACACCTGCATCCATAGTCTTAATTATACCCATCTCAGGTTAATCTGCCAACGTCATTCTAATACAGAGACAGGTAATGCAGCACAAACACACAGACTACAAACAGCTTTTATTTTTCCATTCACTCATACAAAGGCAAGAGATTTGCAGACACACCAGCTTAGCCTGTCACAGGGGAGTACAAAATTGCATGTCAGAAAATCAGCCTTGTGTGGGGGTAGCTGGGAGAAGTAATCATCATCATCATCAACCTTTATTAGGCATAAAATCAATTCAGAGCATAAAGCGCAATGGTAATAATAAATATAGATGAAAATATATAATAAAACTGTACACAATACAATAAAATTGCACGTCTGGATAATACAACAGTAAGAAAACTTGACACTTGTCTTAAAACTGCCGCATTATTTGAGGCAAGCAGCCAGCTTACTATAATATAGTCTTGATTGTACTTTTAAGTTAACCAAAAAGGGGGTTATAAACTTAAGTCTAATATCCTCATAAAGAGGGCAATGAATTATAATATGGACTAATGATTCAACTACTCCCATTGGACAGATACACTTTGAAGATAACAACTGTCGAGAAAATCTGGCCTCCAGTTCACGAGAGGGAAAAACATTACATTGAGCCAATAAAAGAGCACGATGGTTTTTTAGATTGTGCAGTAAGACTAAATATCTAGGACAGTAACCTAAAGTAAATGGTAATTGGAATTTAAGCGGGGAACAGGACTTGTCCGCTGCCGCATTGACTACTTGGCTTTTGATATCCTGAGGCCAACTGGCGTTGATTAGAAAAAGCCGTGACCTCTAAAAATACCAAGCTTTTCTGGAGAATAGTCTCAGGCCATCTATCATCTCTGAGAGAGGAGTCAAATATACCAGCTGCATCTTCGGTGAACCACTTCAAGAATTTATTTTATGTCAGAAATGTTCAAGAACTAGTCTAGCTGATGTACCTCAGTGGTCCCCGGTTACAGCCGATGAGGTAGAGACACTTATCAGACAGATTAAGAGCGGTAAAGCTCCAGGTCCCGATAAAATCCCCTCGGACGTGATCAAGGCCGCCCCTATTGGTGGGCTACTATTCTCGCCCATTTGTTTACGTGGGTGGACAGAACCAGGATTATCCCCAATTCCTGGAGACAATCGTTAATAATACCCATTTTTGAAAAAGGGTTTAAAAAAAAACAAAAAACCTCCACTCTGGTTATAGGCCTATCAGCCTTCTCTCTGTCCCTGGGAAGCTGTTTGCTCACCATCTACTAAACAGATTAACTTCTTGGGTTGACAATAACAAAATATTGGGTGACGAACAAGGGGGCTTCAGAGCTGGCAGGTCTGTTTTGGATCACTGCCTTGTGCTAACACATCTTGAGGAGAAACAGCTCTCTAAGCCACATTCTAAACTGTATGCTGCTTTTTTGGATTTGAAGGCTGCTTTTGATTCTGTAAATAGAACACTGCTATGGTCCAAATTAGCCAATCTTAATATGGATCTTAGGTTATTGTTTTTAATTAAGAGTCTGTACACTGGTACTACTAGCTAGGAGAAGTAAAAAGAGAGAAAACCAGTGTCAGCTGGTGACTTGTGAAAGCAGTTGTCTACTGGACAAAGAGAGACCAATTTTGCAATCAATGGGTGCAGAACATTTTCAGCTGGGACCTTGCACATCTTTAATGATCAGCGAGCCCGATAAGAAAATTCAGGAAGTGGTGGTATAGCTAAGCCATCTGGCACTTGGAGGTATAAAACCACCACCACCCCAGGCCTCAATATATGGTATCCAGGGCAATATACCACCCCTTCGATATGCCATAGAACTGCATTTAAGAAGCATTTGGGAATTTGAGCGGGTACAAAATGCAGCTGTTACAGTTCTAACAGAAGAGGGTGTTACTCCTGTATTACTTTCAAGCTTCTCCTGGGACAATTCAAAGGGCTTGTTATCATCTTTAAAGCAGTAAATGGCTCAGGACCACGATAATTAAAGGACCATCTCCTCCACCAAGAGCCTACCATCTCTGAAAGAAGCTGTGGAAGCCATTGGGAATATAGGATAGACAGAGCCTTCTCTGTAGCTGCCAACACAGGAGAAAACCTCAATAGCCACACTATTCCATTATGCAAAGTGGAGAAGAGGTCCTCCCTCTAGCCTTGATCCAGACTGTTCATTCATAGGAAAATAGCATAACAAACAATAGATTTAAGTATTTGGAGCATGAAAGCTGATTTACATGTTCAGAAAAATCACATGGTACCTTAATTGCTTGATACTATTCATTTCAAAGAATCCAAATTGTTTCCCATCTCATTGTTGTGTAGAAACCATCTTGCATATAAGCAGCAGAAATTCTAAGCAGTACAGCCTTCCTGGCTTAATATGCAGAAAGGTAGCCATCTTTAGAATTAAATGAGGCAAGAAGAAATTAAGCATTTACTCAGCATAGGTAGTGTTTCCCTTGTGCCCTATTACAGCTAATAGAATATATATTTATTTCAACATGTGTTGTTAGAATAAGACTGTAAGGATAGGGTAGAAGAGGACCTTAAGGGGCCAACACTATCCAGCTTTCCAGTGCTGAGGCAGCCATGCCAACAGCATGTGTGCTGCATCCTGCAGTGGGGGGGGGCAGTCACAGAGGCCTCCTCAAGGTAGGGGAATATTTGTTCCCTTACCTCGAGGCTGCATTGCGGCTGGATTGGTGCTGAAAAGTTGAATAGGACTGGCCCTTACTAAGGGCACAATCCTAAACTCTTCTGGAATAGCGAGGCTGGCGGGCCTGCACTGAATCCAGCGCAGCTTTGCGCCCTTGCCCCAGCGGAGGCTCCAGCCTCCCCTATCGCATCCTCAGATCAGAGCCGAGGATGCTGCGTGGCCTGAATCGGGGCCATGCGACCTGGGGACGGAGGCTTGCATCCCAGCCCCTCCCCAGACCAGCTCGTCTACCAGCTTGCCCACCCCCACCCAGTTCCTCCCTCCACCCAGAATCGCTCGTGCATCAGCTGAGTGCCGGTTGGTGCCTCCATGTTGGCGCTAGTGATGTTGGGCTGACGCAGGTGCGTGGCATCTGCCCATGGGCACCTTGTGGATTGCGCCCTAAGTACTATTTAGTTAGCTTTACCCTTGAACTGGGTTACATTTCTAGGCTGAATATACAATCGCAAATTTCAACCTGTTGGTTGTCAGTAGGATGCTCTGATGATGTTTGAATTAGTTGAAGACAAATTCCTAGATTAACCATGGTTGTACTGGATAACTCCTGACCAATTCTTGCTGTCCGTTCTGTCTTGGACAAAGGAATTGCTTGGGCCTGTGCTCCCTATTTGGCAGAAAGTCCCAGTTGCCTAGAGATGGCTATTTTTAAGTAGCTTAATGCTTACTCTTTGATAGAAGCCTCCCAAAGTTACACTTCTGAACATTAGTTTTCTTAGCACATCTTCTCCCTTGAAAGAGTTTTGGCCGTGTCTACCTGCTACGAGTACATTTTTCAACAAAATATTGTTCATAGATAATATTTACAAGGTCATTAAGACAATCATATTTTTTTTCAGTTCAGTTTTATTACCACTGAGGTAGGTGTGTGTGTGTGTGTGTGTGTGTGTGTGTTGTCCATCTGCTCAACAGTCTCACTGGGCAAAACATTGTCGCATGTCAATCACATCTGGTTTAGGCTGCTTAATTATACAGTAAAATTAAATGCATGCTGTGTACAATAATTAAAGGAACATTTGGATGCTGAAAAATCTGCCATTTTGGAACACCACACTGTCAGCTTAGATACCTTGCTGCCTGATAGGATTATGTACCCACGTGCTCAGTGCTGGGTGTATGCTCGTTAAGCACGACCCAGACCAGTCTTGTGGTACTTGGCTTCAATTGATGGTAAGGAAGCATCATGTCCCACTGGCCTATACAGAAGAGACCGTGGGTCATCTAAGCAACTCCCTGACCCACTCACTGATTGGCTTAAGTAATGTGTTGTCTTTGGGAATTTCCTTGACCAGTTCCTGAGTCAGAAGCTTCAAACTTCAGCTTGCCAACCATCCAGAATAGGCCTGGGGTATCCAGGAATTGGCATCAATCTCCAGGTGACTACTGAAAGCAATCCTGGATGTGGTAGTAGTCACCTGGAGATTGATGCCAATTCCTGGAGACCCCAGGCCTATTCTGGATGATTGGCAAGCTGATCAGTGGATGACAGACCAATTTTATAGGAAGAGAGAAATTTTTTTAATGCCATTTAACTTTCCTGCCATCTCTGTTTCAGTACACTGTATCATTTGAGATGGAAATACGTATTTTTAAATATACAAGATTTGCTTAAAAACATTTCTACCCATCCTTCAGTCAACAGATTATGAAGTTGAGAGGCCTCTTCTCAAAAGCTCCATAAGCATTGCTGACTTGTGATCTTTTCTATCTGCAAGGCAGTTTCACATTGATAGAAAACCGGTGTACATAATGACCGTGATATATGCTGATAGTCATGTCTCGTTATCTGCTGGGGTTTGGTTCTGGGACTCTCTGCTGATCCCAAAAACCATGTTAAATAGCAGCTCAACAAAACATGAGCCAGTCAGGCAGTCAAGTAGAACTATTTTCAGCTCGCTCCAAGAAAAGTGACCCCCTTCACCCTCTCTCACTGAAGAATAGAATGCAGAAGTGATTAATCATTTTCAGCTCACTTTGTGACTCTGAGCGAGCTGAAAAACTGATATTTTTCTCTTAAACTTGCTTTTCTATTAAACTAAACTTTTCTATTAAACTTGCTATTAATAGTCTGACTCCCTAGAAAAGCGGTTTTTAGAACGGGGACATGCTTTTTCTCCTTTGTCTAGGGATCAGCAGGGTCCTTCTTAGCCGCATTGGTAATCAGCGCTGAGACAGTATATAAACAATCAATCAATCAGTCAATCAATGTATAAATAAGTTGGACCTGTATATAACTAGTTGTTGTTAAACCTTTGATTCTGACCCAGTTACAAGGTCTCCTCTTCGTGTTTGGAGGAATGGCATTATATCAACATACTATGAAATATTCTCAAGTTTATGCAATAAAATTGCATTACTCCCTCTGTACCTCTGTACATGCTTTTATTTCACCCAATCTCCCTCCAAAAAGTGACTATACCATTGTAATTCAATTGTGTTCAGTCAAATCAAACATTGATTGTTTAAATAACTGAGAAATCATGATAGAAAGCTGAAGTACAAAATCAATGTTGAGAGACCTATTTTGTGTAATAGTTAACCTTCCTAAAATAGTGCTTTCTTACAATGCTGGGCATTTTAAAGTCAGCAGCTGCAATTGGATTGGCAGCTTAAATACTAAAAGCCAGGCATAACATTTTTATTCTTCCCATCAGCCTCTAGTCTAAACCTTTTTATTTTACCAAAGCAGCACTGATTGCATCAATTTTGGCTGAATTCCTTTTGTGACACAGGTGCCACTGCTTAACTGAAAACCTCACGTGTTATTTGGGCTTGAAGCCATCTGTCAACTATTTTCAGTTGCTAGTATTTGGTACTGCAGCAGGCACCTCTAAACCACTGCACATAATTGTTCATAACAAGCCTGCACTTGGCAACATGAGGGCTGTTGATGAATCTGTCTCATTCAAACCCAAACTGCATGTGGTAAGGGATACATTGGGACCAGCTCCCCAGGCAAGCCTCTGCAGCAGATGACAGCAGTATTTGGCAGGTATCTCCATTCTTATTCTTCCATAAACATATGTTCTCATATGAAACATTCTTCAAATCTTAAATCCTTTGGTTGCATTTATGTAATATAGCTGCTGGTTATATTAGAAGCCAACTCATAATATAATCCAGTGTTTCTCAAGCGACACTCTTGGCGGGTCATGACCTGATGTCAAGTGGGTCATGGAAAGCTGGGAGTTGCCATCTTGGAAGCTGCAGAGCTTTCTCTTGCTATATTGTGAGGGTTAACAGTTTGAATTTTCAAATTAGGGTTTAAAAAAAAATGGTCTTTTGTTCAGTGGTTTTACATATTTGGTCCTCATCTTGCTGTCTGTTTCATGGTTGTGCCATTGCTGCAATGCAAGAATGCCAGTTTGCATTCCAAGAGTACCATTTGATTACATCACAATTGCAGTACTTCCTGCTTGATTATTTTACTTTCAGCCATGACATAACTTCTGGTCATTCCCAACATGAGTGCCATTCTAAAAAATGGTTCCTGTTGCAAAATGTTTGAGAACCACTGAATTATAATCAATAACTCACTCCATTTGAAGTCAGACATAAACCTGCATTCTCTAAGGGCCACCTACGAACATAATCTTATCATGCCATCTGTGCAGATGGCACAGAAAGCAGAGAACAGAAAAGAACTTCGGTGCCTCCGCTGTATCCTCAAGCCTCATCAAATTCTGAGCACAGATTAAACTGAGGTTTATTATGACATTAAGCCATTTAAATATATTGGACAAGACATTTTATTTGATTGTTGCCTATTGAAATGGTTAAAAGACACAGACTGTACAGGACACCAACATATTTCTGGAATGAAACACTCTTAAGACAACTGGATCTGTTTTACCTGAGAAGTCTGCATAGCCTGATCTGATGTAAAAATGTTTGTGAACCATTTTCCATCTCATACAAGACTGGAGCATTCAATGTCAAGCAAAAAAGAGCAGCAAGATAGGGATGCAGGGTCAATTCCTGAGAAAAGGGGTGATCATAAATGCACACTGAAAAGGTTTTGTTCTAGTAGGTCTGCTCACACACTATCTCAGTGACCATTCGAAGGTCCTCCCTGGCGCATCTTTGCTGGGACTCAAGTCAGGATTAATTACTGCACTTTACAAATGTAAGGAGAAGCAGGCCAGTATGTTCCAGCTTTGATTCTGCTCTTAGTCACCCAGCTAACTGGTTGTGCCATTCCTTTCACATCCAAACTACATTCGGAGAAATGACCAATCAACACACAACAGACACGCAAAACTTGCATGGCCATAGTATAGGGAGAATACACACATTCAAAATGGGACAAGACAGAGATATCTGGTCTGAGGAATGCAAGTCAATACCAGAATCCCTTACCCGAGGGAAAGACATGCACTGCTTCACTTTGGTTATCCTCTGGGGTTATGGCTTGGATTAAAAGGACATTCTTATTTTAGAACATGTCTGCACAACTGCACATTATAGCTTTATCACTTCCGTTGTCTTTATCACATCAAACTATCCATAAAGATGAAAGCGTTGCCAATATTTGGGGGTGCAGGAAGCTGAATTTAATATTCCAGAAATTAACAAGTTCTTTGTAAGAAATAAGGGGAGAGGGGCAAAAAGTATAGAAGGCAAACTAAATGGTGCTATTCAGATCTCAAACTGTACACCAGGGGTTCTCAAACTTCTTAGCACCAGGACCCACTTTTTAGAATGACAATTTAGCAGGACCCACCGGAAGTGATGTAATTAACCTGGAAGCGATGTCATGGCCAGAAGTGACATCAATTTAGACTTCAAACCTAAGCTGTGATCAGCCAAAGGTTCCATTAAACACCACACTCATGCTGTTATTTTGCATAGCTTGGAATTCAGGCATTCCCACTAATGTCAAATGCAGATTTGGATCCTTCAACCACAGCCCTCTGGAAAGAGGGACTTTCCAGGGTCCCCTCTTCCCACCTATCCAGAGCAAAGCACCATGCCTCTCCCCCACCAGGAGCTCACCCTGCCCAGCAGCAGAGCCCAGCAGCTCTGTATCCTATATTTCAGCTGTTGCCGAGCTAGGTGCTCCGTGACCCACCAGAAATTGGCTTGTGACTGTTCTGGTGGGTGCTGACCCAGTTTGAGAATGACTGCTGTATACCAATCGTAATTTTAATTTCCTTGTGTTGTTAAAAACACAACATATGTAACAATATATGCAAACACAATATGGAATTCCCTTCCAGAGAAATTAAGAACTACCCCCTCCCTCATGGCTTTGTGGAGAAGGCTCAAAACATACCTATTTTGTCAGGCATTTGGATGATGGTTGGATGCTTGCCTCTGTGCCCCTGGAATACCACCGTAGCTTGACTGCTGCCCTGGACAATTGGTTGGGTTTTGCCCCGTTTTAAATGTTGTGGGTGTGTTTAATGTTAAAATTAATTTTTTTTTGTTTTTACTTCTTGTTTTGTTACACCAGTTATGTAGCTCTGTTATCATCCTCTTATTATGCAGCTCTATAAGTCGCCTTGGAAAAGGCAGGATATAAATGCTTCAAATAAATAACAAGACGTGAAGGGATTTTCTCATGTCAAAGCAGTGTATGGTCTCCTTTGTTGATCTGGTAGGCACTTCTGAGGCCCATATCAATATTTTTAGCACAGTAACACGACATACATCTGCTTTCAAAGCACCTACAATGACAAACCATTTCCTTGCAAATAAATATTAATGCAATTACCCCTCGTTAAGCAGTCCTCAGCAGTAGATGCAGCTGTCTCTTCCAACTGACAACCCCTAGGGAATGAGCACTGGATCTGCAGGTGCTGCTATCTGATACTACCGCTGATTAATAACTCCCCAAATTTTTCCACTGCCATTCAGGCCACAAGGAGCCCAAATCCAAGGAGAAATGTCTCGTCTAGGTGTTAGAGAACTTCTCAGGTATTTAACAACCAGCCATCAGCACAAGAAGCACATGAGTCGGCCACAAGTTAAAGTTCAAAAATCCACCCACCCAGTTAATAGCCCACAAATAATAGGCCATGGGGCAGCTGGTATAGAACTCCACTAGTGCAAGGTCTTATCAGGAGGGCAAATATCAAAACTGGGCCTGGTAAGAATTAAAATACCAGTACCAAGGGGGACGTGGTGGCGCAGCAAGTTAATCCGCTGTTGCTGGGCTTTGACCGCAAGGTTGTGGGAGACTGTGTAACGGAGTGAGCTCCTGTTGCTTGTCCCAGCTCCTGCCAACCTAGCAGTTCGAAAGCACCTAAATGCAAGTAGATAAATAGGGACCACTTCGGTGGGAAGGGAACGGCGTTCCGTGCGCTACGGCGTAGAGTCATGCCGGCCACATGACCACGGAAGCTTGTCCTCGGACAAAACGCCGGCTCTACAGGCTTTGAAACAGAGATGAGCACCGCCCCCTACAGTCGGTCACAACTAGACCATTCGGTCGTGGGGAAACTTTTACCTTTTTACGAAGGGAGATCAGGGCCAGAATTGAAGCCATTCATATTCTTATCACCTGCACAACAGACATCATTGCAGTACGAAAACTCAATGGGACCATCCTTGCAACTCTAACTGCAACACTTTATTCCAGACATTTATTTATATGGGCCTTTCTCATTTCAAATATTACTCAAGGGGGTTTACATAGGCAGATCTGATAAGGGTCTTTACAATGTTGTTCTGCATAATCTTGTTGAACCCGTCAGTCTCTTTGTCCTGGGTTGAATGGCAGCTACTGCGCCCAATGAGACAGTGTATTCTGACTAATCTTGGACAAATTTCCCGCCTTATCTCCAATAACATTTCTTACAGTGCTGTTTCAGTGTCCAGCTTTCAAGAATGTTCCCCTGCATTATAGGCAATAATATACTACCAACAAATGTAAATAAAAAGGCAAACCATCAATACCTCCCTTTTCCCCTCATCTACAGGAATCTCAAAGGACATAACTACATTGCAGTGATCATCCCCTTATGCAGAATCATCACAGTATACATATTCAGACCTTCCTAAAAGTCATCATATCTCAAAGGTATGATTAGAAGAAGAAACAGTACAATCTATGCTGTACTCAAGAAGGCGGCAGTTATTCAGAAATAGAACCTGTAGGTTCTCACTACTGACAGTATGAATAATAGCCCATCACTGCATAATATGTTAGATGAAATAAATGCTAGAAAACTATGGATGGTTTAGAAAACTTCAAAAAGGGTATTCAGGAACACTGGCTGTCTGGCAGGTTATAATATATTCTGCACCTGGCCCTATGCCACTCACGTTCTTTTTCATCAAGGTTTCTCTTTCCAGAAGCTTTTTGACCAAAGGGTTTTATTGAATACAGAAGATACAGTTCACATTGCACACCAAATACCTGGCAAATTGCCACATTCTTTTTTTTTTTCACTTGCTAGGTGCAGAAGGGGGAACCCACTCCTGTATCTTCTTTCGGGTGGTAGAATACGGTACGTACTGTCCAGGAGTACCACTAAGATTGAATTTATGGTTTTCCCAAATGAATTTACGGGCCGTTGGTGGATGTGTAGTTGGGGGGTCATCTGTCATGCAGTGAAGCCAACGATGCCTTAAAAAGAAACAAAGATTAACGTTAATAAAAGATGCCCTAATAATCTTTTAAAATCGAACATTTAAATGGAAAGTGCTCTGTTCTGAAGAAAGCACACAGTTACAGACACAAGTTCAAAAGCAAACCATATTTGTGTAATAGCTGATCTTGCAGAATCTTCCATTAAGTCCTAGGCCAAGTATCTTCAGTGCAAATACAGCATCTGTCCCAGAACAAAAGCAGCTTCAAGATCAGATTAAAATCCCAGAGCAATACGATTTGCTAAAACAGCAGTGCACATTACAATTCAGGGAAAAAGGGCAAAGAGGACCATTTTCATCTGGCACCTAAGACTTCACAAAATCAATTTACCATTACCGAGAAGGTCCTATCCCTGTTCACCATCCAACTCATCGGCAATGGCAAATCAGGATTTTAAAACACACGCACACAAGCCCCAGTCACACATCGCTATTAGAAAAATCAGTCCAGCACTTTTCAGTTGGCATAGCTCAAGGGGCTCCAAACTCTGGCCAGTGGGCCGGATCCAGTCCCCCCGGATCTTTCCCCTGCCTAACGGCGTCTGCTGTTCGACTCAGAGGAACACAAAGACCCTGACAACAGCCCCCAGGGCTCTTTGCGGCAAGCCATGCCTGTGAGGAACACTGTGCACAAGGCATGCTGGAGTGGCTGACCCTAGAAGCAGCTCACTGTGAAGATCCCGGGGCTGTAGTCTTTGCAATGGTCCCGGGTGGAACAGCAGACACCGTTCACGCCAGGGACAATTTTCGGAGATGCAGCGGTCTCCAGTTTGGAGACCATTGGCATAGGTGAATGGGAAGGGAAAGGAAAAAAAAAGTTAGTAGATCCAAACCAAACCAAAAGATCTGTTCCATTCATATACAGTACTTTGTTAGTACAGTGCTCTTAACATTTGACAACTGTACTTCTACTGTACAACATTTGACTACTTCAGATTGTTTGCTGTATATCAGTGTTTCTCAAACTGTGGGTCGCAACCTGATGTTAGGTGGGTCACAGAAAGCTGGGAGCAGCCATTGTGGAAACTGCAGACCTTACTCTTGTATTCCTTTTACGAGTGTAACGTCTGAATATTCAAGTGAGGCTTTATTAGAAAAACTGTTATTAGTTCAGTGCTTTTACACAAGATTTTGTCCTAATTTTGCTTTCTGTCAGATTTCATGGTTGTGCAATTGCTGCAGTCCAAGAATGCCAGTTTGCATTCCAGGTCATTTTATGATGTCAAACTGATGATACTTCCTGCTTGATGATGTCACTTCTGGATTAATTACATCACTTCTGGTAGGTCCTAACATGAGTGCTATTCTGAAAAATGGGTTCTGGCCTAAAACGTTTGAGAACCACTGCTGTATACTGCTTATTACAGTGAATCAGAAGTTAAATAAATCATGGCAATAGTATCTCACAGAAGGAAAACACGGGTATCCCGCTGATAGACGTAGTATCAGGAGAAGCCTTTAATATTAATGGAAGTAAACAATCCCATGCTAGGAACAAGCCAAACCATGTTGAAGCAGCAGCAGCAGCAGCCATTGATACTGATGACTTACTGTTAGAAAGAGCCCCAATTCAGGCGTATTGCAGCAACTGCATTTTAGCAGACAGGCGTGGAAAAGGGAGCAGAAGCACAGCATCCTAAGAGCAGTAATGAGGGCAACACTCAATCTAGTGTTGTTGCATGCTTACATCAGCAAATGTTGCAAAGCACTTACAAGTCGCAAAGTACTAAAATTGTTTTTATAAAAATAAAGTTAACACAATGTTAAAAAGCATTTCAATAAATGGGAGAATGGAGGCTCTATTACAATATATGAACACTGACATGCATAGTGGATTTACCATTCAGGTGGCACCATGCTGCCATCCACTTCCCAGAAGGTTTTCTTGCCATTCATTTCCTCTGTATATATGACCCACCTGTGACGACCTTCAATGAAAAGACAACACATTGTATTAAAACAAGTGAAACGCATGTCATCTTATCCATGATAAAGCACCTTCCCCCTTTGCAAAGTCAAACTGATGCACTCAAACTAAGTTGGCACATATTGATTTGGCTTAAAGATCCTGGCTTTCAATGAATTCTCAGATTTTGACAAGAAATTGTTTGGCAAGGAAGGAGCAGAACGAATAGAGCAAAGGGCATCAAGATAAGTGAAGATTGCTTTAAACATATTTTTCTTACAGAGAAAGAAAGGATGAAATGTAGACAAAGTCACTTAGGTTGATGCAACTGCTGCCCTCTAATGTGGGCACTTGTAGCACACTTGACAAGTGTGCATCATTTTCCTTTCATAGAGATTGCCTTTAAGAAGAAAAAGTTAGATAAAAAGTATGTAGAAGGACAGAGTATTACAAGAGAGAAGAACATAAGCAGAGCCCTGCTGGATCAGGCCAAAGGCCCATCTAATCCCATTTGCTGTATCTCACAGTGGCCCACCTGAAGCCTCAGAAAGCACTGAAGACAAAAAGATACTATATCCTGTTGCCACTCCCTTGCATCTGACATTCAGAGACAGGCTACCTCTAAAACCCAGAGACTGCATATAGCTATCATGGCCCTGAACCTGTGACAGGCCTTTACCTCCATAAATAGGTCCAATCCCACCTCTTCAGCCATAGGAAACCTGCCTAACCTCTCCAATGAAAGAAAATCTTAGGCTACCATATCCTACACCAGGCAGAAGAATTAACTGCTGTGGGCACATTTTGCAAACAAAGTATAATCTTTTTTGCAATCACCATGAGATGAGAGCTATTTCACCTATGAGCCAATTCAAAACATTGAACATAAATCTGACTGAATTATTTGGATCCCTGCACCTCGGCAAAGGGGGATAACTCCAGCTACCTATTGTTAGCAGTTATTCACAAGAATTCTGTATCATTGCCAACCTTTCTACTAAAGGAAACTTCATTTGGAGAATTAACAGGAAACTTTACTAGGTGGCTAAACTCAAATCAGAAAGCATCAAGTCAAAAGTACTTACAAGAATAAGCAGCTTAATTCCACAGGGAGACATACTCACCAAAAAAGTATCTTTTGTCCTCATAATATTTGTTTCCGTATTTATCAATGCCTACCAGTGCACCAGTCTTCACATCATTGACCCTGCAAGTTCACATGAGAAAAAAAAAGTGGTAATTTTAATTGACAACTTTCCTAGTGGGCTGAACCCTTGGAGAAGATGCTCTCTCAGTGACAGTGCTCAATCATTACAAATGGAAAGACAATCTACTTCAATGATTCTCAAACTTTTTAACACTGGGATCCACTTTTCAGAATGACAATCTGTCTAGGACCCACTGGAAGTGAAGTCAAGGCCAGTAGTGCAATCATTGTGATACCAGAGCCTGCTGCTTTCCTGAGAATGCAGCAGTAAGTTGGGTTATGTCTCAGCCATTTTTCAATAGCAAAGTGAATCAGACACAAGCAAAATAACCACACAGCCCTCCCCCTTTCCAGTGTCCTATCTTCTCAAGACGGCTGCCCTAGGTGCTTCGCAACCCATCTAGTAGGTCCTAGACCCCAATATAAATAGGTCTACTTTATAGACTCATGGGGGAAAATAATGGTACAGTAGATGTACTAATATCCCAAACAGAGGCACTTTTATGCGAAAAGAGGTCCTTAAAGCCAACAGAACTTACAACCAACTAAACAAATTTACAATTTGAATGGCAAGCATTCTCCCTACTAATAGCCCACTCAAAATGTGCTAACCCCTACGTCCCACTGAGGTGACTAGCTTTCAGGTACTTGAACTAAAGAGGTACAGCGTAAAATGCTATATATTGGAGGCTTTTTAAATAAAAATTTGTGTTATTTGTCCAGATTTCTTGATCTGAAAGACAGAAAGTGGTGTTAAGTGTTTTTATTCTACGTTCTCATTTTTTATTAATTTTTAAATGCTTTAAAAATGTACTAGGTAGGTAATCTAGTGTCAACAGATGAAGCCACAGGATTATTTCTAACTGGAAAAGTAAGCTATTTCAATTTCTGGAAAATATCTTAAGCACCAAAAGGCAGTGTTTTGTGTTTTTATTTGGAGATTTAAACTCCCAAAAGTGGGTGTGTTTTTATGCAGTTTTAACAACAAACAAATAATCCCTATCTATATATCACAAAACGACCCAAAATTACACCACGAAGTTCCACCCGGCCACCCCCCAACGCAGCCACCCCCAGCAGCCCAGAGAAAGGCAAGGCTGCTCGTATTCATCTTATCCTGACTTATGGGGGCGCCTTCCGTGGCCTTCCCAGTGGGTCAAGGGCAACGTCCAGCGCACCTCCAATGCAACCGCATCTCCCCGCCGGGGTCAGCACAGAACTCGCCATGCTCCAGCCCAGAACACGGCCGCCCCGCTCAGAAAGCCCCACAAGCGCCTCGCTTGCCCCGTGGGGTGTCACCCTCCCACCACCCGCAAGGTGACCCTGCCTGAGGCCGGCCACCTTCGGGCTTCCAGCGCGGCCCGTGCGCGGGGCGGGGGCGTTCACCTGAGCAGCTGCAGCACGAACCCGCGGAGGCCGCCGTGACCTCCCAGTTGCTGCAGCGCCCTCCGCAGCACCTGCACGTACTCCGCCATCTTGCCCAGGGCCGGGGCGGGCCGAAGGCGCCGGTCGGCTTTGCGAGGCGGGGCTGCGGCGGCGCAGTGGTGGCTGCCTGGAGAGAGCGCCTCGAGGCTCCTCCCACTTGGCTCAGGCTGGTAGTGGCCGCTCCGGCGCGGGCAGGCGGGCTGCCAATTGCGGCTTCCCTGCAACCAGCCTACAGTTCGCCAGGAAGGGACCGCCCCCCACTGGACGCTCCCCCGCAGGAAGAGTAGAGCGGCGATGCTCCGCCAGGAGGAGCGCTCTGGCGCCTCGGCGTGGAGAGCTGCGGCGCAGGACTTGCGCCGAGAAGGATCTGGCTCGGCCGGAGGAAAACGGGGACGTTGCCCCAGAGGCAGCCCTGGATGCCCAGCCCCGCCAGCACCTGCCCGAGGGTTACCTACGCCTGAGGAGTGAGTGGCGCCCGGGACGACGTCGCGTTGCGTCTGCCGCCTCTACTCTACCGAACACGCCAGCCCAGACCTTCGCCACGTTCCTCTCGCGCTGCCCTGAAACGTGAACGCGTCCGTTTAAAACGCCGCCCCCACCTTTGGCAGAGGGAGCGCAACCTTGGAGGAAAAATAGCTGGAGAAGCCCTGGAAGCCCATTCTTGAAGCCCCGGACTTACTAAAATGGCTGACTCAGATCAGCGCCGCGAACGACGAGGATTGCCGCCGGAGGGGCTCTCTCGCTCACACGGCGCGCGTGTAAAAGTTAATTTCAACGTCTTTAAGCATGCCTGCGTGTTCTGCATACGGGTGTGCGAATCGCTGAACAAAAATGGGATTTAATTTCCGCGGAAAGATTCATGTATTCACATTACATCGGTTCAATAAAACGACCGGTAATATTTTCGAAATTCTGAACATTAACAGACATTTTTTAAATGGGGCATGGCCGTTTTATTCCTGCTTGTGTAGATTTCAAAAAATAAGTCTGTCAAAACAGTGCAATCCGAGTTAAAATAGACAGCATTTCGTCCGGTGTGTTCAGTAATATAATTCTGTGGAATTAAACTTTGGAATTGCATATTAACTCATAATTAGGTTCCCAATGGTGTTTCTCCACGATCACACGTTGTTATTTTGGTAAGTTTTTACTTCAGGAGTAAACGATTAAGTCCTAAACATCACGCGAAAACCCATTGGAAATGCTTGGAATGAGCAATGTTTTGTACGTACAAACATGGCCGCTAAGCCCGCCCCCTAGGCTTCAATTCGTTCCCATACATTCTAAAGGGAGGGCCACCCGTTGAGCGCAACCGGCCCGCTTCAGCCCGTACCAGCCTGGCGCCTGTCCCAGTGGCTGTGGCGGCTTCCTTATTTTACGCTGTGAGCCCTTTGGGGGCAGGGAACCAGTACAGGGATAGCGTTGATTTCACTACGTGCGCCACTTCGTGACCTACTAATGTTGAAAAGCAGTGTATACGCATGTTTATGTCAATAACGTCCGGGGGCGCCCTCGCCCACTGACAGCCCAGCAGGTGCCCCTGGACCTCCGAGCCTTTCCGGGAGATGGATCCTGCTGCCATCTCTGCAGCGGAGCAGGGACAAGTGGGCCAGGCACACCAGAGCCTGCTGGGGGATATCGGACGAGACGACGCGAGTGACAGCAGCCGCCCAGCAGCCACTGACAAGACAGAGTGCGATGGGGCAGGCCCAGGCTGACTGATGATGATGCCCAGGGCTGGGAGAAGCAAGGTGTGGGGCTGGGCAAAGCCTTCCAGGTACATTTCCCCTTCCTGGCCCTGCATCGTCCCACCTCTTCCAGCCACACTTCTTCTTGCACTATGCTATGTAGGGAAGGAGGAAGTGATGTGGGGAAAGGAGCCCAGAGGTCTACAGCAGCCTTTCACTTCCCCCTCCCCTTCCCCAATCTCTCCTGAGTTAGTTTTAATGCATTGTTAAAGTTGTATTCAAAAAATACTTAAAAAGCATATTCTAGGTACTTCAACCAACGGGATCCCAATAGAAAATATACCTCTCTGTATAAATTTGTGCATAGACTCCTGGCTATCTATGATAAAAATAAACAATTTTAGTGGGATTTTATCAGCAAAGGTATTGGGCAGCCCAACCCTGAACTGCCCAATCGCCTGGGACTGCAGCAGCAGCCGGGCGGTTACTGCTGCATCCCGCAGCAGCCAGGTGGCTACTGTTGCATCCTGCGGCAGCCAGGCGGTTGCAGGAGGCTCCGCGGGAGAAGAGACAATTGTCCCCTTTCACCATGGTAACTGCACAGGGCTGCTGGATGGGGCTATTTGCTTCTGCACCAGCTATTTAGACGGCACAGAAGTGAGGGCCTCTGAGTAAGGCTGTGCAGCCGATCCCATCCTGGTTCCACCCATTTCCCTGCCCCGGACCGCCTTTCCATCCAGACTGGCAGCATCGCTGGCGAGCGGTGAACTTGTTGCTCGTCAGCAATTGGTGCTTCCACTGGGGTGCCCATGGCTGGTGTCGCCATGGTGCCACCCCAGCACCAGCGGTAAGGGCTTACTGCTGGTGTTAGAGGTGCCTTACGGCACCACCTGCACAACTAGTTCAGGATTGGGCCCTGAGTTTGTTAAAACTCAAGTTTCGTAACATGAACATTTGTTGGCATAGTAGAAATAAATTCTGTTACACTATGTTTATTATTTTTGTATTTCTGGTACTTTTTAGCTCTCAATATTAACATATCAATAATAATATATTTTTGGATATGCACCTGGGTGGGCCAAACACCAGGCTGGGCCAAAAAACAAATGAAAGCAAATATTCAAGGGTTAATGATATGCAAAGGCAGAAAAACTAAATTGAAATAGCAAAGAGAATGTATCTGAACTAAATTAGCTACTTTGTGTTAAATTGCTCAAAATGTTAATTACCATTAACATAAATTTAGTAGAACACAACTCCAAGTCTACACATGTACAGACTAACATGACACAGGTTTAAAAATGGATTAATACTGTAACCACATTCTATAATAAAAATTTACAATTTATTTTTAAAAATACAGCCAAAATAGAATTTACACTTCTTCAGGTTTCAAGACATTTACAGTAGTTTCCCCACCCCCAATATATACAACAACAAGACAGTCATTAGGACGTTCTGATGCTTACACTAGAACTAAACCACAAATAAAATTTATACAAAAGTGGAATGAAATGAAGAAGCAATTCCAGCGACAGTGGAAAGGATCCAAGTTAAACAAATATATCAATATATTAGGAAGTTGTGCAATGCTTTTGACATTTAAGGAGTTAAAACAGTTCAAACTGTAACTACAAGATGTACCTGGGAATATACAACTATATGGTATGATACACACCTGCACACACACAAACCACGTGAATCTTTTTGAGAAAAAGAACTAACTCCATACTTCATTTCTGTTAGGTGACAGATTTTAAAGACGTAAAAATGAGACTTTCCATTCAATCATTTATAAAAACCTAATGCAAGTAATCCTGTATTCAAATTACAATAGTATCCTTTTCAATATGCTAATAGCTTTTCTCCATGAGAAGCAGCAGTATTTGTATGATTGGTTAATATAAAAACATCTGAAAATAAGGGTAAAAACAGGAATGACCAAAAACCAATACATGGGCAATTCTTGATACAGTAAATTAATATTTTGTATTGATTCTAGATTGATCTTTATGGTAATTAAAAAAGCAGACTTTTATGAATTAGAGTGCCTTTGAAAGAAGTTTCAAAAGACTGAAGATTCAGCAGCCATGACAATGTAAAATTTGCAATAAGGAAAATTCTGTGATTACTATGTCTTAGAAGAAACAAAATGCTCTTCAGCATACATTCCATCATCGTTTTCTTATTCCTCTGCAATAATCCACCTGAAATTTCTCAAACTGTCTCTGGTGTTTTGTAATTATTGTATTGTGAGAATTTACGACTTATTTAAACCTTGAAAGATTCAAAGAAGATCTAATTCATGTAACAATGATGAAGTGTGATGGTTCACAAGCTTGTGCAGAATGGAGACCTCCAAGCTTAGTCCATCTGATTCTTAGCTAGATAAATGGGCCTAAACATACCTTATTAGAATTTGTACAACTGGAACTGGTGTTTTATGTTGCACACTTATATTAACAGAAGTTAGATAACAAAAACACAATTGAAATCTGATGTAATTCAACCACCTAGATTATTTTAGCTCTAAGTGATGTCACCAGCTGATATAACTCTAAGCATGACACCTATTTGCTACTCATATTAACCCAAACCATGTTAAATAATATAATAATTGCTTTGGCGAACTAACAGGACCTCAAGCCAACATCACAGCTTTCCTGTAATTTATCTTCAATTTCAACAAACATCTGTTTGTCAAAATAAACATTTCAGTTCAAAGCAGTTGAAAGATATCCAAAACGTTGTAATCCAGTTATGCTAAATATAAATTAGCTTGTTCAGGGATTCAGTGTTACACCAACCTGACAAGAAAGAATTCGTAGAAACAAGATACTGAAAACATAACATGAGAAGGAAGTTAATTTATTTTTTTCTAAAACAAAGTAGAAACACTTGGATGAAGTTTCTTCTTCACCAAACACTAGTTTTTGTACATTTATTTGGAGTTCGTAAGTGTCATGTTCCAGGTACAGCTAAGCTACAAAAATAGGATGAACTACTTTTCTTGATTTTCATTACATTCTAAAGAAATGCAAATGTTCTTGAAAACCAGATAAAAGGCAAGTCATCCTGTACTACTCCCAACAATCCACTGGGCCTCCCAAATGCATGGGTAAAGAGAAAGTTGCGCCTTCTTTTATTCTTCTTGTAACAACTACACAGGAAAGCTTCTTGTTATCTCTTGGAGATTGTGCACATTTACATCACCATGATTGCCATGGTATAGAATCCGTGGTTTAACTTTTATACAGCATGACCAATTATTTGGGAGTTGTAGTCAGCAGTCTCCATTCTTAGAATATATGGTATGATGCTGTCAATTTGAACGTTTCCAATCAGTCCTGCAAAGAAGAGTTCTTCTGTAATAGCAGCACTCATCAGTCTCAGAGCAGGCAATCTGAGAAGCAGCCTTGATAGCCTGGAAGAGATGTTTAACAGACATAATTTTACATGCCAGCAGAAAAGAAACCCCTGTAAATTCTGTAGTAGTACGGTATTTTATTATTAAATAAAAAGAAAAAATAATTAGTTTCTCAGCTGTATTACTAAATGCCTCTATTCTCTTTGTTACTACTTTTCACTGGTACACATTTGAACCAGTTTTTGCAACTCTGGCCCAGGAAAGGCCTCAAGAACATACAAGAGCACATAACTGGAACCTTGTAGTCCAGTGTTCTGTCTCTTATCAAGCAGCCAGATACCACTGGAAAGTTCTCAAGCACAGTATGATAGTGCTTCACTGGTGCAGACAAGAAATGGAGGACATCCCACAATTTGTTGTCTACCGTACCAAAAGGAAAATAATGGTCCTTTCCTGTTATAGCTCTGCCATAACGAGGAGCATAGAGCATCCTCAACTGGCTCTGGGCCTAGATGTGCAGCTGGTTTAGGTGTAATTTTACAGGTGAGAAAAAAAATTAGGAAAGATCTTAGGCCCATAACTGCCCACATAATCACGACAGGAATGAAGAATGCCTGAACCACGCTGTATTGTGTTTACTTTGAATGCAGTCTTTCCTTTACCCACTGACAAAATGGGTGCTCTCAGTCACAGACACGGTCTTACATTAAAAACATTATGTGTTGGGCACTCGAGTTCCTTACCAATTTATCTCCCTGGCTAGAAACAGCTCTTGATATTTGTATTGTCACAAGAGCACCATTGCTGGCCTCATACCAATGGGAGTTGTGCACTATAACAGGTACTATTACTTAAAGTGCTTGTCTCAGAGTAGCAGCATATTCAGGATGGAGTCATGTGTTTCTCTTGGATGCATACAGCCTTTATCTGATGTACACACATCAGATAAAATTATTTGCATTAAGTCTACAACCTAAGTAATTACCACTTTGAAACAATGGAAAGAATGGAATTATAAGGCTCACAACTCTTTTATTGTATATGGAACACCAAGAGTATGCACAAGTGGTAACTGCAGAGGGCTTAGAATTCAACACAAGAGAAAATATAATCCAACTCTGAAAATGGAAGTGCCTCCCAGAGATTTCCCAAATGAATATACTGTAATTCTGAATAGAGATAATTTTTAACCATCATATACTTATACTGATTATACACACCTGTATGTATCATCAGGATAAACTTTGGTTACATAATCCTGGAACTCCATATATGCTTTTTCTTGAAATTTTTCAATCTGTACCACATTTTCTAAGCCTGGGTGATCTAAAACAAGCCTATTATTAGATCTGCTCCAAATAAGGTACACAAAAAGCAGACCACAAAGAAAACATCACAAAACAAATACTACCTTATCACATCAGATGTATTTAAACAAGTCCTGATACTCCAGCTGTTTAGTATCCAACAGAGAAATAGGACTATAAAATGTATAACAGAAGTAACTGATTATTTTCTAGTCAAACATTTATAACCCGCTTTTCATACACAAGTTTTTTCCTAGCAAATAATATAAACAATCATTATGATTAAAATCATTCCCATGAGTGAACCAAAAGCACTCACTCATCAATATAGCAAGACTAGGTGACAATTACTTAGCAGAAACTGATAAAAAGAAGTGTATGTGGAACATCAGTCATGTATGAATTCACTTATGAAGAGACCATATACTGACTATCAGAACAAGGCCAAAAGGTTTTAGTTTCAAATGTTTACATACCGGGACTGAAGAGGACAATTGCTTTCAAATAAGCATATTCATAACCATCCAGGCAAAGCTTAACCATACTATTACAGAACTCCTGCAGTTTGAAGATATGCTCCATCACCAATTTTCCTCTCTCTGCTGACAGTTTATCTAATACAAGACAATACACATCTCACTATTTGCCTGGTTTGTCACATATATAAACACTTTAAAATGCCTATTGCTGTACTGTCCTTTTAAAAAAAAACTAGTTAACTGGAATTTTGAACTTTATACATGACCATGTTTTGATTCTGACTGATTGGCACCCATCAGCCGAAATGAGAGGAATTATAAATTGTCTTAAGGCAATTAACAGAATTGTACATAACAGAAAGGCAATTAATAATTGTACATAGAAATTTTCCTGAATTAGAAAAATGCATGTCCCAAGGGACAAGCATTTCAAGTCCCAATCCAAGTCCCAATCCAAGTTCAACAGAAAAAGACTCAGAAAGGCGCAGGTTACACAAGCAAGTGCAGATATACATATGTACTTTGGCCTTAAGATCTTAAGAGTAATCAATCATAAAGTACGTTACTGAGTCCCTTGTACCCATGGCATATCTTACCTTGCTGTAAGCTACTGTGAAGATGATTAACAAATGCAGTTAATATAGTTGCTACATTCATAACTTGTGAACACTGTGCAAGACCAAGTGTAAAAAGTTCATTCCAGCACGCTTTCACTAGTGATATGCTGTTATCCTGCCTGTTAACAAGGAACAGAATTACATTACCAAAACTGAGCAAAGTTAAGTTCAATGCTTTGCAGGTATTGACATTCTGCAGACTGAGTAGACAAACACACTTGCAAGGGTTAGGTTCCTGCAACCCGCCCCCCACCCCCGGTTGGTTGTGAGTTCGCAGGTACCAAACCATTGATCCTAGAGGACAAAGACACAACAGAGACACATGTTGGACCATGGCCTTCAAGCCTGGGCATTTTTAATAGGACTACTGAACTGAAATATTGTTTTGAAATCTTCATTACATGAACTCTGAACTACTTACCCTAAAGCTTGAAAGGAAGGAATAGAGCGTGCCCAGTGCATAGATAAGAAGAGCAATCTGGAGGCTGATTCACAAATGTAATGAACATTCAGGTATTCAGGCATAGGAGAAGGCATGGTGAGCTGCATAAGAACATATTTTTCAAAATTATTTTAGGTTGCAAATATAGATAATATAGCTATCTATACAACAACAATTTCGCATTTGAAAAGAAACTGACAAAAATTTTAGTATTGTATTAAAAATACACAATTGGAAACCCATAATAGTGTTTAATATTCTCAAGTACTAAAAAATGGGGAAATCAGTCAGTCATCAGTCAACAGGTACTTATATACCGCTTTTCAACACGAAGTTCACAAAGCGGTTTACAGGCAAATGGTAATAATAAAGTTAAATGGCTCCCTGTCCCAAAAGGGCTCACAATCTTAAAAAAAAAAAAAAAAGGCATATCAAAATTCTGTCCCTTCAATAAACAAAGATTTGGAAATACCACAGTCAGCAAAACTTCCCTTTGAAATATTTTAGAGAATAAGCCATGAATAGGAAACTTTTCCAGGAACTGGCTGCCTGCCAGCGCTTGCTTCTCTTTGCTTGCTTCTCTTTGTTTTAGCGCATTTTTAAAAATAAAAATAAGAGAAAGGTTGCTGAAGCTTTGAGGCAGCCATAAAAAGTCCAGAGGGGCTGTTTGCCTCACAGATTCAGAGAAAGAGGTCACGGGAAGTGAGGGTAGGTCACCAAACAGCCTCTCATGGACAGGCCAGGTTGTTAATACTGAGGCTGCAATTAACAAGGATTGACTGTATGTATACTGTTTGATAGCTAAAACCTATGCTTAATACAAAAGAGGGTTTGCTATTAACCAAAATTTGAAACAAGAATTTGAAGCTAATTTCAGAACTCCATTAATAGCGAACATTGGTTAGCATTAACCACAGTTGATGCTAATGCTAAGCTTCAGCCTAAGACAATGGAATAAATTTGCACCAGAAAGGGAGGGGACAATCCACAGTCTCTCACGTACGTACGTATGTACGTGTGAGAGAGAGAGAGAGAGAGAGAGAGAGAGCTAACCAATGAACAGAAATGCTATATTTATTAAAATATTATTCATTAAACACTCACATTGTTGAAATTTTGAAAAACATCTGTGCAAAAGTTAATATAATGGTTATAAAAATATACTTTAAAGTACCCTGAAAGCTACATGAGCATCACTGAGAAGTGGGCCTTCTATTTCAACGATGTTCATGCTTGCTTCATCACCAACCAGGCGAGCACTGGCTTCCATACTTTCTGCAGAACTCTGACATGATGCACTCTCTCCTGGGTTAAGCGCTTTTGCAAGAGTGTCAAATGCCCTATAAACAATAAATTGACAACTGTGAGATCAATCGAGTTGGGAAGGAAATTAGAAAAAGAAGAGATTCTTTAACAACAGAGAATTGTTCTTTTATTTTTCCACTTTACAAAAAAGAAAAAAAATTCACAGTTGAGAAACGGCGTATCAAGAGTGTAAAAAAGTAGAGGCTAACAGATTTGTGGTTCCCAGATATCTCTACTTCTGAAATATAAGTAATCTCTGCCCACTAGTATGATTCTCAATTTAAGTCCCGGGAATGGCTTCTCATTTGTCTATCAGTGTTGATGTCATGGGTCAAAAAGTACCACAAAGATGAAGAAGGTTTTCATTATTCTCTCCTACTGCACTTTTTCAGGCATACAGATTACTAAAGTTCCCTGACAACTGATTGATCCCAGCTTTGCTATTTGCCAGTCATAAGCCTGCTGTGTCCTCAGACTACTAGGACATATACATAGTGCTATGTCATCTGGGCTTGCACCTGGGGCCTGCTTCCTTTCTATCTTAAAAAATTAAATTTTGAATTCCAGAACTCCAAAGCAAGCACTTGTAGCAGGGAGACCCCTCTCCAACTCCACCCACTTAAATGGCTGATCCAAAAATATTAGAGATTGTGCATGGTTAAGTATAAAACATATTTAATACGTTGCCACACTTAACATTGGAGGTAAAGTGTCTGTTCTTTCCCCCACACTGACCTGAAACCATTTACTGCTTTCAGGGGTTATTGTTCATTACCTTGTAACATCAGTACTTGCTGGCTCGTCTTGCTGGAGTTCAGACAACGATGCATCTCCATTGCTTAAACTTTCTATCATAGACAGCTCAGGACTACTTTGAGACATGTCTTTGGACTTGCTTAGGCTTGCTAACGATGTCACAACATTTGCTAAAGTACTTAAATCTCCTTGACACGTTTCAACCTAAGGGAAAAAGAAAATGACCAGTTTTACTCTAGCATCAGTTAATCTTACAGTGGAATTTAGACTGCTGTTCATGGAAAGCTTTCTTCAATCACATTTTGCTACAAGTTTCTGAATATGATAACTACTTAGCGAGCAAGGTACTTCATTATATACCTTATCTGGAGTCATTAAAACTGTAGGCTCATTCTTTATACCAGACTGATGAATATTCACGAACATGCCAGATTCCAACATTCCTGTTGACCTGAAATAAAAAAGCATAGTATTTGCATAATGCCCTGAAAAATGCCACAAAAGCTACTTAATTCACAGAAGCATTTAATACCTTGCAGTTTCACTGTCTGTTACAAAGGTTGGAGTTGCTGTTAGTGGACTCCGCAGATCTTTCCGAATGTAAATCTTTTCTGTAGAAGCTGCACAGTTTGAAGATTTTTCTCGTGATACTTCAACAGGTTTCCTCTCACACTGAACAGCTACAAAAGGGTGTGGAGCTATCAGTAACAATCCAAAATTCACACACAATTAGCTGTGAAGTTACAAACTAGTTTCTGGAAAACTGTTTTGATTTTCATTTACTACTGCCAACTTCGTAGCTTCAATAATTGTATAGGGTTCCCCACCCTCTTTAAAAATGCATAATATCGAACATAACAAATTTGTTTTCTAGCCAGTGCAGACATAATGCTTATTAATTCTTAAAAATGGGAGGGAATCACAAAATTGAGCACTCCCCCATATCTTCCCCTCTTGTGCATGAATTCCCACCGCCACTACTGGCCTTTAGCTGTGGTTAATGCTAACTAGGATTCCTTTCTAACCAGGATTTGAACCTAGTTAGCAAAATCTGGTTAGCAGTAAAACCAAGGTTAATGTCAATTCAGTTTAGCATTTAACCATGGTTGAGGTCTGCAGAAAGAATTCACATATGAGAGAAGTTTTTTCTAATGGGGCAAAGAGAAGCTTCAGAGGACTGTAAACCACCAGACTCATATGCCGTATAACCTGCTCAGGGCCACTATGAGTTGTGATTTTTTCACAGCAGGGTGTGACCTAACATTTAACAAGGTTTACAACCACTGCTACTAGTCAGAGCCTAAAATTAATAATACTTCCTCTTAACTTCTAAATGCCCTCCCAGACTACACAAGTCCCAATTATTTGGACTTTTCCAATAGTTTGGTAAGCGTGTCCAATTAACAAACTGGTTCCCCTGGTTCCCAAAGACAAATTAAACATTAGTTGTATTAATTGTAACTTATTGATAACAGGGGTTTACAACTAAGGAAAGCTTATAAGCCACTAACTGAGATACCTCTCAAAATAATACCAGAAAATTAGGCTCCTGTCTTTTACTAGACCCTAATGGTTCACCTTGATTTCAAGACCATAATTTTAGTCTTGCCAAGCAAAGTCTTCAGGTGGATGTTTCATCAGATCTGGTGAACTGTCTCCGAGCTGGTCTACAGGAGTCTTGCTGCTCTGAAGTCTTGATGGTGGATGATCTTTCTCCTCCAATCCTTGGTATTTTTATACCTTTTTGGCACAACCGTTTATCCAATCAGGGTAAAGGTTGCCCTCTCCTGATTGCGTTATCAGCTGATGGAACTTTCATGATTGAATTTGCTGTCCTGACCTCAGCTGTAACCTCACACCTTTTGCAGACCAAGAAGGTGATAGGTTACTCTTGATTGAGTTTGGGAGTGAACTGATTACTATCAGCTGATGTTTTTTGCAGCTTCAGCTCACTCCTGCAAGATCTTGTCAAAATGGAGTCAAGCCAGGGCCTAGTCTTCCTTGGCTCTTTACAAGGACGAAGAATTATTTTTATTGAGAAAAGGCATGGGGGGATGTTTTACTACCTTTCTCCTAATGCTGCTGCCCCAACTCTAATCATAGTCCTTGGCTGCTTTAAACATTTTAAAGAGATCCAGGCTACAATCCTTACCTGTGAGTAAGCCTCACTGATGGTAATGGGGCTGAAGACTGAGTAGACATGCATAGAATTGGTCTCCCAGAGATCTCCAACGTTCCTTCTAACTTAACTCTTAGCCACAGTATGTCAACATTATGTCTGCATTAGTCCAGAGTTACTCAAAATATTAGACAACAGTGCAAAGTCAGTTTACGCATCTGTCAATCACTTTGAACATGACAACTATAAATTTCCATAGAAAGTAGTTGCTTGAAATCTTTACGACATTCGTTTTCAAATTTTCTCCCTTCAGGGAATACGTTTCACATCCATTTGTCTGCTGAGGAACTGAAAGCTCAGTTAAAGAACCTTTGCAGAATGCAGAGAGTTCTGAGGAGGCAGAGCAGGGATGGCCAACCTTTCAGCTTCAGAACTCCTGGGCCTTTAACTATTGTGTAGAGGAGAGAATTTTAGCAAGTGCAGTTTGTCAACTGTGGGATGCCAAGCTGCACCTGCTGAAATTCCGTCTTCTGTGTTGCATGCAAACAAAGCAACTACCCTAATCTTCACAGGACATGATAAAAGTCTATCAAAGAAAAAGATGTCTTTCAGGAGAGCTTGTTAACTATTACTTTTTAATAAACACCTACTAGTTTACTGCTGCTGAATGTAGAATTCCCTAATATATAGTTTAAAGCTACTGCTCTAGGAGAAACGTTTGCTTCTTATTTTGTCTGCTTATTGAAGTACCTAAAGCTTCCTCTCTACCATGCCGCAGGTGAGCAGCCAGAACATATAGTGTTCTATATACATAAAATTTTCCATTTCCCTTTGGTGGGGAGGTGAGGTGAGAGGGTATTGAAAGAGCTTACACAGCTTCTGGATACAGTGGAAGACTTTTTGTTGCTATTGTTGGACTGACACAAATAGGTGCTAAACAGTTAGGGATGTGTTAAGACACTCTCCACAAACATTGCTAACTTAAAGACGGGCAAACCAATCCTGAGCGACCTGCTGCCCATGCGAGCAGTGGTAGCTAACGAGCAGCTGCTGCATCCCGCAGCAGATGCAAGAGAAGGGGACATTTGTCCCCTTTCCCTGTGGTAAGGGTGCAGGGCAGCAAATACGTCTACTCACCTCTGAGTTGGCTATGTAGCCGTTGCAGAGGTCAGGGCCTCCCTATTGGACTGTGTGGCCCGACAAGGAGGTCGGGATCTGGCTACAAAGGTTGCTGCCGGTACCACCCACCACTCCACACTCCCCCCCCCCCAGAACACTCCCGTCCCAGATCCAGCAACGGTATCACCCACCACTCCTGGCATCGTGTTGCTGTCTCCAGGAGGTGGGGGCTAGAGTTAGCCTGGTGCTGGTGGTAAAGGTTTACCTTCAGTGCTGGAGGTGCTTTACAGCACCTTTCATGATGGCAGCATGGGCAGTATGCTCACACTGACTGCACTGTAGGGCTCTGGATTGGGCCCTCAGGCTGACTACACAGGGCACTTGCATAGAAGCTACTGCAAAGTGGCTACCTTGGAAGCAGCTGGAAGTAGCTTAGGTCTTTGAAACAGTGATAGTATCTTGCCAACATTTTAATTTATCTTCAACTACTAATTTGGATGTCTTGGGTGTGGCCTGTACTGTACAAGATTGATACAGCACAATTATTCTGCTTCATCCAAGAACTGCCCCCTCCAACCAACATTAGTTAGTGCTCATACTTACAATCTTGTTTCATTCCAAATGCAATACATCTTTGCAGCCTACAGTACTGACATCTGTTTCGATGGTGTTTATTAATCACACAATCTTTTGCCCCTCGGCATGAATACACCAGGTTTTTCCGTATGCTTCTTTTAAAAAATCCTTTGCATCCTTCACATGTCACTGCTCCATAGTGACGTCCTGATTGAATAAAAAACAAAATACATTATTCAATATTACTGTTATATTAATGTTTTTATATCAACTGATTATAAAAGAAAAATCATAGGTCTGAAAAATATTACTAAAATCAGAGCACACTGAAACATTAAAGACCAAACCATTTTTATACTTTAACTGAAACACAAGCTGCTATTACTTAGTGAGTGCCATAACCACAAATAATTTTCCACTCAAAGCTAAGATAGATTGCCAACAATGGAGTAAGTCATTTACTGAGCCAACAATTAACCACAGAACATGACATTCTTATAATGCAATGATTTTCAACCAGTGGGCCATGAATTGTCTGCAGGTGTGCTGAATGAGTGACACCTATTAGGGGGAGGGTCATTTATCAGTAAGGTTACTGTGAATGTGAGCCCCTCACTAGCAGTGTCATATGCCTTCTCCTAGCGCAAGTGGCCAGGATTAGTGCTAGAAGATAACACACCACTTTGGAATATAACACACAATTTTGATGGCACCTTGTTTTGTGTCAGTAAAAAGATAACAGCCAGTAAAAAGATAACATTTTTGCTGCCCCAAGCTTAGGGGCATAAAACCACCATATCCAGAAAAGTACTACTACATTACATAGCACTTTGAATTCAACTTTGCCACTACTTCTCTTCAATATTCTCCCAACACTGCAACTGGGAGAAAAGAGACAAAAGACGAGCCAACTATCTTTCCATTCAATGTAATCTGTCTGGAAACATGGCTGAGAGAAGATATTAACACAATGGTAGGCAACCTAAATACATGATTTATTTTGTTCAGTTTGAAAGTTAACAGCATCCTTTTGGACTAAGAAAGCTGAAAACCATCCTGTCCTTTCTTCCTGCCCCAGTCACATTTGATCATCTGTGCATTAGGTCCTTAATGCAAATTTAACGCATAAGCCCAATAACGTAGGCTTCAATTAGGATCCAGAAAATCAAGGTGTACAGAACCTATGAACATAAGAAGAGCCCTGCTGGATCAGGCCAAAGGCCCATCTAGTCCAGCTTCCTGCATCTCACAGCGGCCCACCAGGTGCCCCAGGGAGGCATGAAACAACAAGATGCTTGCATCCTGTTGCCACTCCCTTGCACCCGGTACCAGTAGCCCACCACCTTTGTAAGGAGGTTGCACAATCCATCATTGCCTATAGCCCACGATGGACCTTTCCTCCAGAAATCTGTCCAATCCCCTCTTAAAGGCATCAAGACCAGATGCCATCACCACCTCCTGTGGCAAGGAGTTCCACAGATTAACTACCCGGTGGGTAAAAAAGTACTTCCTTTTATCTGTTTTAACTCTCCCAACCCTCAGTTTTAGTGGATGCCCCCTGGTTCTGGTGTTTTGAGAGAGGGAAAAGAACACCCCTCTATCGACTTTATCCCTTCCATGCATAATTTTGTATGTCTCAATCATGTCCCCACTCAGGCGCCTTTTTTCTAGACTGAAGAGCCCCAAACGCTGCAGTTTTTCTTCATAAGGGAGGTGCCCCAGCCCCATAATCATTTTTGTCGCTCTCTTCTGCACCTTTTCCAACTCCACTATGTCCTTTTTGAGATGCAGCGACCAGAACTGGACACAGTATTCCAGGTGTGGCCTTACCATCGATTTGTACAATGGCATGATAATATTGACTGTTTTATTCTCAACCCCTTTTTTAATGACCCCAAGCATGGAATTGGCCTTCTTAATTGCTGACGCACACTGGGTCAATACCTTCATTGAATTGTCCACCAGCACCCCGAGATCTCTCTCCTGAGCTGTCACAGACAGCTCAGAACCCATTAGCCTATAGGTAAAGTTTTGGTTTTTTGCCCCAACGTGCATCACTTTACATTTGTCTATGATTCACCCACTGCATGTAAAACCTGATGCATGGACTACAATGGCAGGGGAGCCAGCACTAATATCTCTCACTCAAATATCTGGATAGTTTCTTATAAACTTTAAAGCAATAATAAAACTACAATGCAAATAAATTAATAAATATTGCCTATTTATTTGTCCTTTGTTTAGCTACAAGAAGAAATTCACTGCAAGGCTATCAAACAGTTTGATTCTTTTCTGATACATCAAAATGGGCTGTACAACTTCAGCACTTCACTGTATATACCAGTTATGGCGAACCTATGACATGCGTGTCAAAGGTGACACACCGCAACGTTTGGGGTGACACACCAGCAATCACCAATACCTGACAAAAATTGAGTTTCTTTTACTCATTTTTTATTTTTGTAAGTATCTGATGTTTCTTTATAGAATACATAGCACTAGGTTGGGCTGTATTTTTTGTTTAAATAAATGAATATAAATAATTGTTTCTCTTTTTCTGGGAGGGGGATTGACACACCAGCAGAGTCAAGTTAAGCATTTTCCTAAGTTTTCACACACCAAGCCTAAAAGGTTCGCCATCACTGGTACATACGAACACCCAGACAATTAGTTACTTCAGTATTTTATCTAAATCAGGGGTTCTTAATCTGAGATTTGTTGATGGGCTTCAATGGATATGTGAACTGGGCATAAAAATTGTGCATGTATGTCCATTTTTCTGGGGAAGGGCTACACAGTTTTCATTAGATTCTCATAGGGTCCAGTGACTCAAAAAAGTTAAGAACCATTGATCTAGATGGTTCAGTTTAAACCAACTGATTCAGAAGCCAGAAAGCTATGCTAAAGCAACACTGGAAGCACAGAACAAGGTTACAAAAGTATACAATTTTATTTAATGCATTCCTATGCAACAGGGAGGTCTAGAAATACTGACACTGCCAATTTTAATTTTCCTGTTCATCTCTTTTAGAGTTCTAAAATACAGTATTCTAATTTACTGTCAGCAAGCATACCAAATTTGGCAAACTGTGAAAATAAAAAGGGAAACACAAATCACACTCATGGTATTACATATTAGGATTCTTATTGATAAGAATGGTTTAGACTAGAGAACCTTAGATCAGAAGGACCTAATGTTTTTCAAAAGGAAAATTTAAAAAAAATACTGTACTGTTATTCAACAGGATTATTAAGAGAAGTACATTGGACTCCCAAGCTTTTTAGCTATTTTTTCTTTTTTTAGAAAATAGCTCTTCCTCCTCACACTGAGGGGAAATAATGTTCCTTTTGAAGCCATGAATGTTCATAGTCATTTATATAAAATTCATGACTAGATCTCAAGACTTGTGGTCCAGCAATTACATGCTTGCAGCTCTCTCTGTTCACAAGTAATTATGCTCCAGGGGAACTGCATACAAGTACACTCACACTTCATACTTTTTTGCAGCTTGTAAACAATGTTTATCCTACAGATGGATTTGTAGAACAATGGGACTTTTTAGTATTTTCTGTAACAATAAATGAATTGTATTTCCTCATAGCAGCTGATTTTTCATTTTGACATAGTCTCTGCTATCAGTACAACTGTTTACATTTGAAAAACGTTTGTCAAGGAAGTCTTGGAAAAAATTGTTGTATATACCAACAGATTACAATCTGAGAGCAGATCACAGCTTCAGTGGAGTAATTGTTGGCAGGAAAACAGCACAAAGGAAAAGAGGGAGATGCCCCCATCCCATGTACTGCAGTCCTAGCTAGGGCTGCCTCCCTGCACAGCTGTTTTTGGCTAAAGAGAAGCACTTCCAGTAGGAAGCACACCTACACATTTGCACCTGCATCTAGTTTAATCCAAATTGATGAGTGATTTTCCCAGCAGTCAAGAAATCACATATCTTCCTATACCATAAGAGAGAGACCATTTGTGAATGCCATTTTTCCATTGTGAAAGGAAAAAAAGGTTGTGGATATTCTCTTTATGGCCCTGTTTGATGTACAGCAGTAAGAATTGCCACACTGGAGTAAGCTTAATTTGATGTGTTGAACAAATGATTGTATATTAGAACACAAAAAGATTTATGCTTGGTGTCCTAGTAAAATCATTTCTTTATAATAAAGGATACTTTTAACTAAATTTGGGGGGGAAAAAACTCCACTTACAATGCAATCTCATGCATGTCTACTAAGAAATAAGTCCCACTGTGTTCAATGGGGCATACTCCCAGAGACATAGGTTTAAGATTGCAGACTTAGCTTCACATACTAGCAGCAAAAAGTGATTTACCTGAAGCCTTGTCTCCACAGACAACACAGAGATCAAATACTTTATTCAGAGTTTGTTCTGTGGAAGAATTGTCTGTTAAAATCTGAAAAAGAATAAATTATTTAGAAAAAATATTATTTCTCACTTTCATCAACTCCTCTGCTTGAATTCACATCTACAAGGTAAGTACCTAACCCAGTGAAATTAAAGATTTAAGTACAGTTAACTTATATCTTTATAACACATTTGGTAGATGACATTAAACCACTGGTATGCTGATAGGAGAGACAATGATTTATAAAGTGGAGTTTCCTCTTAACACATGCTAGTCCTGATCCACCATTGTCCTGCCTATGTGAGATTATTGTGCTACCTGTGGGAGAGTGCTTTGTTTGCTGCTTCTTAAGCATACTTTCTTCACAGGAATGGTTCGGTATGTTGGGGCAACACGTTGAAATAATTGGTTAATTATATAATTTTTAACACACACACACACACACACACACACACACACACACACACACACACA
>JAJKFI010000095.1:1056127-1081381 GCA_029204185.1 Lerista edwardsae
TGCACTGCGGCTGAATTGGCACTCGAATATTCGACAGGATTGGGCCCTAAATCTTACTGAACACAATGGGCTTATGTCCGAGTAAAATAACACCATTTTCCACACCTCTAGCAATAGTGAAGGGCTACAGTCACCACTATCCAAATTTCCATTGCTGATTGAGTCGTGCCAATGGGGCACACACTGCATTCTGTGGTGATGGGGCAATCATGGAGCCTGCTCAAGGAAAAGGAACGTTTGTTACCTTGGGGCTGCACTGCAGCAGCATCAATGATGGAAAGTTGGTTAGGACTGGGCTGACAACTTCTTCATTTCTTGTTCAGTAGCTTCAACAGCTTGTGGTAACCATGGTATTGAAGTGCCTGAGATGCAACATACCTGTATGCGCTGTGGTAAGGAGAGACTTGTATCTGCAGGTACAATCTGAATTCTTTGTGCTGTTCCATCCATTAGTGTTTGAGTGACAGACCCTTGGGAATGTGCTATCTATAGCAAAAAACAAAACATATGTACACTAACCTGCTAAAATTAACATCTGGCCAATTTCAGCAATGCTTTCCTCTGCTCTAAAGAGCACAAGCTAACTCAAAAAACAAATTTGAGGGTTGGGAATGTAATATACCAGATAACCTGTCTCTCCTTATAAAGAGGATTCACTGCAAGTTGCCTTACATCTTCATTCTAGATATTTTTGCTGGCATTATCGCCCTCAACTCTAGTACAGAATTGCTCATTGACAGTTGCATCATCACAATATACCATATCTTAAGATTTGCTGAACAACTGGTACAAAACTGATTGACCGACATGTATCATTCCTAGTCAATCAGCTCTCTTTACAATAAGATGCCTGAAAATCCATGAAATACAAGCAGACTTGAAATACAACTATTTAGGATTGCAGTCTCCAATGTGCTGCTTTTGGGTGCCATGTCACCCACCTCCTGCTAGCTCTTCTTTCCCATCTAAGTGGTTCAGATGGCAGATTCCTCACTTGTACTGCATCCTAAAACTAGAGAATCAAGCTAGAAAGAAACTGCACGTGGGTATCCAGAAGGCACTTATGAGGGCAATAACCTTGATTTAAAAAAACTAAGTGTGACCCAGGCCAACGAGGAGCAGCTGTTATTTCTCTATGTCACAAGCCTTAACTGGGTCATCAACCAAACACACATTGAGATAGCATTTTCTGGATGCTAAGAAAACAGCTACTTTTTAAATGTAGAATTTGGAAGAAAGGAACCTGAACAACATTACTGCCCCAAATACAGTACTTAGAATTTCTGGACAATGAATTACTAGTGAGATTTATACATTGCATTTTTATGAGTTATAGTACAACATGTCTTAAAAAAAGTAGTACCTCCCCCATTTGCTGTTCAATAATCTGATGGGCCAATTCCTCAATAGTTGCCATTATCGTCAGTCACCAATATTTTCTGTTAAAAAGAAATATACTTATATCTGATAATGCAAAAGGCACAAAAAAGAGGCAAACATCAACAAATAGCAGTCATGACTTTGCTAAGAGTAGAGTAGTACCACTCTGAAAAATGGTAATTTTTGTCAAACCTCAAAACTGTGCAGAAACCCTATTCACAAATTACACCACTTTATTGCTGAACAGCATGATGTGCTCATGTGCACTTGTGAATAGTATACCACAGACCCTGAGGATAGACAAAAACATTTTGGTTCTAGAAAATGCTCCACAGTATCAAAGCCAGCAGTCTGACCAGGACCAATCACGCCACATGGACAAAAAAATGTAGTGCTTGGACTCTTGAGCCTCTCTGGTTTGCTTGCCAGATCTTAACGGCTTGTTGCTGTCTCCTCTTTTGCCTATTAGTCAGCCAAAATAATTCCTATTCACCATTTACATTCACAGATGAGATACAAACAAAGGTAAATAGCATATAACTCAAATATCATATAGTCTCAAAAAGCAAACATCCTACTTTCCAGCTTCTTAGATGCCCGTAGCCCCTTACATTAATCCCACAATTTAATGCAAGAATCAACAACCGGAAGCTCTTGAAACTAATATGGTGCAGAACAAACCCACTACCATCTGACTCACTGATTACCAAGCCCATGGTAGAAGTATGTGGAGAGAGCAGTCCCATGACTTGCTAGGAGTCCACTGCAGGGGAGAGAGGTGTCTCCTCCACCCTCTATTACCTCTTCAAAATCTCTCCAACTCAATAAAATTAGCTGTTTACCAGGGGTCTAATGAATCCACATAGAATCACGGTTTAGAAATTTTCTGGTTCCTCTTCTTAAGCATATGCCTGCTCATTCACTGCATGTGAATGACAATGACACTTCTATGAAGGCAGAAGAGTTTTTTAAAAATGTTTTTAACCCTTCCATTTGAATTATGGCTGCAATTAAACAGACCTACCGCTTCTACAGAACAGGTCAGATGTAACTGAGCGCCATTCACAAAGGAGGACAACATTTTCTAAACTTCACCTAAGGAATGTTTATAATGAACAGTTGGTGTCAGTTGTAAGTAAAACATTTTCACAGAATTCAGAGATATTTGATAACCCTTTTATTTTGCAAAAACCATACTTATCTACAGACTTCCCCAATACAACCGCTATAGTCTTCTGGGACAAAAGTTGTAAGTGCAATTACTTCTGTAGAAAAACCTCAACTACCACTAACAACATCATGCTTCAGCTTTTATAATCTTCTATTCTTTGAAAGTGTAATCAATTCATTAAATGCTGGAGCACTGGCCTAACTCCAACAGAAATATTTCTGCTGACATTTTCATGCACTCAGGAGAAACTTCTCAAAATTAAGTTGTGAGAACTACTCAGAAGTACCTACTCACAATTTTGCTTAGTAGTGAGAACCACCAATTTTGTTCAAAACCTTTAGCATCTATAATGTGAACATATAGTAGATTTACTGTTGCAAAACCTTTTTTTTTAAAAACAGAGCAATGTCTTATTGAAAATCTGTTTACACAAGATTTTATTTGCTATTTTTGTTGGGTTATTTTGTTGGTTCTCTGTGATATAATTTAATTTGTGATGTTGATATACATTCTGCAAGATATGGAAACCCCCATGTTTGAGGCTATGATGGCATTCTGGCAACATGTTACTAAAACACATTCATTTTAGAATTATTCTAACTATGAATACTGGGATTTATGCCACAGTTAGTACGTGCCTTGTATTTGAAGAGAAAATCATATGTATGTCATCACACGTGATCTTTAAAGAAAATAGTCAAATTACATTGGTTTTAAACCAATGTTTCACAGAGCTTGAATAATTTACTTAATACATATTAAAATATTTATCGAGTATACAGATAAGGTTTCAATTCACCAATTTAATGTCCACCATATGTTTATCTTCTCCTTTTAAAAAAAGGTTTTAGGAGTGGATTTTCCCACTACAAATATACAAAGATAATGAAAACGACTGTCCCACTGCAGACAAGTTCAGCTGTTCCAGTCTTGCCCAACCACTGAGAGTTCATGATGACTTTGTAGGTCACTCTCCCCAGCACTGCTTCCCTATTCACTTTATTTTCCATGGGCAATGAGGAGAGGGCTACAAATAGCAGCAGCACTGGCAAAATGAAGATCAGAGAGCAAAGAAATCACATTTATTCAGTTTGCCTTCAAAGAAGCTTCAAGGTACCCTTCACTATCACCCTGGCCCTCAGCAGAGCACAGTGGAAGACCTCTCCCAAAGAATTGGTCAAACCTGTAAAGACTGTGTCGAACCTGTAAAAAGGGGCAGCTGCTACTGTGACTGGGTTTGCAAATCCCCTGACAACCAATGTAACTAAACTATACAGACAAATTATGTACTTAATTGAAGCACGGTATGACAATACTAATATCACAATATAATTTGAGAAGCTGCAGCCTCCAGCTATTACAAGAAAAGCAAGCAGCCAATATGGAGCAAGTTAAAAAAAACGACCATTTGCCTTTTGAAAAAGTCTAGCCCAATGAAGGATATCTGTAGGTTAGCATTTTGCTTACCCCAGGTACCAATGTTATATTCCACTTTCTGTTTGCATAATCGTTTCTGCAGACTCCTATGATGAAATAAAAAGACATTTTACTTTTGAAGATTTTATTGTTTACAAAACATATGGATTTCCTAATTTCTATCCCTGGAACAAACACAATACTGATTTATAGAATATTTAGTGATACAATGTGAAAGATTTATCAGTCTACTTCTTAGAAAAAAGTGTCAATTTTAATTTCACAATATACCGGTAAGTCCATAATGCAATTATATGAACAAAATTAAGAGCTTGTATCCGCCAAGCGCAAAATTAAATTCCACATTTTATTGCAGCAATGCTATGGCCCATTTCAATCTTCATACAGATATTAAAAAAAAAATAATGGCATTTATAACGTTTAATTGCTATCATCAGCATTGAAGCCTGAAGAGAAACAAAGACATGACAATAAGACAACACTACAAATGCTGATGCAATCTGGGGATGAGCCCACTATGCTCACAATCCACAACGCCACTCCACATGTTCAGGTTTAGTTTGATTTCTTACTACAATTTGCATCAAAAAGAGGTCAAAAGTAAAGGTGTATGTTATCATGCTCAATCACCACATGATGCTGAGAGTGATGCTTTGCTTCATACTTCAATAGCCCTTAAAAGGCTATTCATGGGAGAAAACAGCTGTTCCCCAACTTTTCAGCACCAGCACCCACTTTAAAAATTACATAAACCCCCCAGCTTCGGTTTTTAGTTTTTTAATGAGTGATTCCCAAACTGTGGATCGGGACATGCTAGTGGTATGGTTGCAAACCTGATTTTTGGTGGGTTGTGGAAGGGTTATAGAAAGATCAAATTGCCTCAAGCCCTGAAGCTATTCAAAAATCAGCTGCTAATCACCCTGCAAAGAGCTCAGCTCCTACAGTTTGCAAGACAGCTGCTAATTGCCATACATGTAAATATAGGGAGATGCTGTAACTGTTTGAGCATCATTTTTCTGGTTATTACTTATAAATAAAAACATATTTCTTTATAAATCTCCTTTTAAAAAGTGTCAAACCTAGATAGGTCCCAATAGAGTGTTGTTTTAAAAAGTAGGTCCACATGCTAATAAGTCTGGGAAGCACTGCTTTTTACTATAGTGGGGGTTGTCTTCTGGAGCATATTTTTGAGCTCTACAGGCATCAGATTGGGACCATTCTAATGGAATTGTGCTCCCCTTGGCCTGCCATTTGAACTGGACTGAGATAGTTGTCTACTCATGAACAAACATGCACAAGTGGCTCAGTTTCACTTTTCATACGACTTAATACATTTTCCTTGTCTTACTATCAGCTCGTCAATTTCACCTCCCTCCTCACAACAATAAGATTGGGACCCACAGTTTGGGAAACACTGATATAGAAGCTTGTAAAATTAATAGAGTGCTACTTTGGACTTTAAGGAAAAGTATGCAAAATGTAGCATGTAAATGAATATTAAGCATTAGACTGGCTTATAAAAAGCAATTTGACCTGATATATATGAATAGTAGAAGCATGTTACTAAGGTTACTGACAACACAAAAATAGTTGAGTGGATTGCCTCCCTTTGGGGAGGGACCATACTCAGTTAAACAATCCCAACTTAACTCATTGACGTTTTCAGTCAGGCTGAGAAACAGCTTAGTCTGAAACCCTGGAAAACACAACAGGTGAGGGGATACACAGTATAGCACCAATGTAGTGCAGGGATTGTGAAACAAACCAAAAATGCATTGCTAGTATCCTTTGAATATAATTCTGTGCATCTTATGATCACATTAGTACAAAGAAAGAATCGGAAATGGGGAAAAATTAAGCTCAATTTTTTTATCTGAAATCTCGTTACAATTTGATTCTCCAAGTAAAGCATCTTTATAATACCTTTCTGTATTAGTTAGCAACTAATATCCAAATTCTCAGTTATCTGAACTACCTGACAAATTCCACCTATGAAAGAGTTTGCACATCACAGACAATCAGTATTTATAGACTGGAGAAAAAGCAATGCGTTCACTAGCAACAGGTGGGCTTCTACTACAGGCATTTTTATGCAAGCTATGGTCACAATTCTTCACAAAAGTAGTTATACACAGTATTACCATTCTTGTTACACGATACAACCTTCTTGATCCTGGTTTTCATATCTATACATAGATATGCAAATCAGCTATAATCCTGTGTGGATTCCCAAAAAGGGCAACATGCAAGATTGCATACGCAACATCCATATGCTTGTTCTAAAGTGACACTCTATTAATCTATAAAATTAAATGTTGTCTTAACTAGTATATAAGCAGGAACAGGAGCCTCAAGAATATTTGTAATAGCAAGATAGACTGAATTTTCTATCCTTCATTTGCACTATGTGAAAGATAAATATGAAATGAAAAATAAAACAAAAAACAGGGAAAGTTTTTATTGCCACACTTTCAAAAAGGAGTGCCTTTTCCCCTTTTGCTGTGCCACAATACCACACCCCAAATTCAAAGCAGGCCCAGAAACTTTTTGAGACATATGAAAGAGGAAGGCTAGAGATCACATTCTAGAACGCACTATTCTGTTCTTAACTATTACTACTGGTAAAAGCAACTTAGAATAGCCATTAATGCAAACTTAGATGATCCTCATTGGACAAAACAAACATGTTCAGAATAGGTGAGGCAGTTTTCTATCTCTTTACTCAAACCTAGTGGCTGCAAACAGTAAGTTCAGAAGTATGTACTGTATGGTTTCATGTGCGGGTGGGGACTTGCATGGCTGAATATACCCCCGCCTAAAAAAGGCCTACAAATAGAACGCTGCACATCTTGGAGAACACGTTGATGCACTGCTCAGAAGTAAGGATCCTTGGCTTTGATGGGACCTACTCCCAGATAAGCGTGTTCAGGCGTACGGCCTGAGGCTTCTATCCTCACTTTCCTGGGAGTATATTCCATTGAGTGCAATGACACTTACTTCTGAGCAGACCTGCCTAGGATTGGGCCGTGGGAGCCCTTCGCCCGACATCAGATCCTGGTGCGGGGAGTTTATTTGCATACGGCTCCGGCCAGCCACTTCCACCTGATCATGGGCGAGGAGGCCGGCGGAGGGAGGGGATGGCGAGGGGGCGGCCCCGTTGCCGGAGCGACCAGAGCCCAGGCCGCTGTCACTCGCCCGCTCGCACAAAATGGCTGCTCCGGGGCCCGGCGGGGGTCCTCCCACTCTGCAGGGACGGGGCCGATGCGGATCCGGCTCCATCCCAGCGGAGCCTCCGTGCAGTCAAGGCGGGGCCGCGGGGTGGCGCCGGGCCCCGGGGCGCGGCCGGGATCCGGGGAGGGGAGACGAAAGCCTTTCCTGTGGGTGAAAGGTCAGGGGGGCGGCTGCGGCGGCTGCAGGAGGAGCTGCTGCTGCGCTCGCAGCGGTGCCGCGGCGGCGGCAAGGCTGCTCTCCCGCCCGGCCGCCGGTGCTGCAGAGGGCGGACCAGGCCCCGCCTAGGAAGTGCACCGAGGCCGGCCCCGCGCACCGGAAGGCGGCCTCGACGAGGCTCGGGCCTGGCAACCGCCGCTCCGGCCCCTGCACGCCCCTCCCCGCCAGCGTCTTACCTGACAGGCGCGCGCGGGGCGAAGCGGCTTTTGGGGGTCTCTCCGGCGGTGGCGGCTCCGGATCTGGGAGGTCAGAGTTCGTGACCCCGCCCTTCACGTTCGGCCCGCTCCCGTCTCGCGTGGCGTAACTAACTAACGCTCTCCCGGCCCCCTCCCCCTCCGCTGCAGCCACCGCCGCCAGCCGCACGGTTGCGCGTGCGCAAAGCGAGCCCATGACGGGGGCGGGGCGAGTGTCACCGTGCCGGCGGGGGGAGAGGGAGGGAAAGAAGAGCCTGGGCGGGGGGAGCGGACGGTTGCCGGAACAGCCTCCTGGTCGTTCCACGCAGGTGGAAAAACTGTTGTGCGCATGCTCGAGGAAACATTGTGCTCTATTAGTGGTGAAGCGTGAGAGGTGTGTTCTTCGCTCTCATGGGGCAATCAAAACTTGGTTTACTTCCCCGAAACCAGCAAAGCACTGACACTTTCCAAACCCACCATTTTGAAAAAGAAGACAAACCAAGGCATTTGGCGTGTATAAATTAGGATTACGTTTTCATACAGCGCCAGTACAATTTTTGATTTTTTTCAAGCCTCCAAACCTGAGCCACTGCCGCAGCACGTGCACAGAAATAGCTTGCAACAGGGGCCTGCCAGATCTCTTTGCCAGGGGCATACCGTGAGCAACATAAACTGTAGTTTCTAGTGCATGTGTGCTACAGCAATATCTTTGAAGTGTACTTTTTAAAATCTTAAGTCCCCAAAACAACTCACCAAACGTCCAAAAATACATTTCTATTGGAATCTTACACCAGCCATGAAGGAAATGTATCCATGAGGAATGGGAGGGAGGGGAAGGAAAAGAACACTTTGGGGGCGGGGGAAAGATTTAAAAATACTGCAAAACCAAACAAAAGACCACCAATACACGGAGAATGTTTAGCTCCTCTGAACATAGCAAAAATGAGCAATTTTAAAGCAGTGGGGCAGGTTTGAGTGGAGAGGTGCTGCTTCCAGCTTAAATGCCTTAAGTGTCCTCTCCGATGTCAAGCTCTGTTGTTGTCCTTTATTGGAGTGATTAATTTGAACAGGGAAATCTGGCTAGGAAGTAGTTCACTGGTTCCCAAACTGTATGTTGGAACCCATTAGGTGAGTTATGAAGCATCTAAGGCAGCCATACTGGAAATATGGGAAGATGGGAAAGTGGGAGGGAAAGATGCTGGAAAGAGGGAGGGCTGTGTGGTTCTTTTTCTAGAGTCAGGATTGTAAATAGGCTTTTTTTCCTTTCCAATTCCCTTTACTATTGGAAAATGGCTGAGAAATAACCCAACTTCACACAATGGCAGCACTTCTAGCCTTGACATCACTTCTGTCCAGGACCCACCAGACTATCATTCTAAAAAGTGGGTCCCGGTGCTAAAACATTTGAGAACACTGAAATCAGCCGATTCTCAAATTACAGTGACATCACACAGCTTAATGCATAGAACAGTTTTGCTGTTCAGTTTGAAATGTGCTTTTTCCTAAATAAGGCAAACAAATATGACATATGCTGTACTTTTAAAAAGCTAGTTAAGGTACCTGAAACCGAAGGGAAACTGATGCCTGAACCAATGCTTGAGATTTTGCTGGTTCATCTGTCACAAATACTGCAAAAGCAAGAAGAAGCTGGGCTGACAGGGATTGGGGGGGGGGTATCTCTGAGAATTCATTCTCAGAGATCAGACGCTTTTATCCTGCATGTGGAGAACTCCAGAGAGGAGTTAAAAGTCCAGCAGCAGCAGAATCCCACCACTCAGGACGACGGTTGAAGCGACTTGCATCTCTAAGAACCGTGTAAGTGTTCGAAGTCTGTAGACAGGCCAGGAGATATCAGTTATGCCATTTTGCTTTTAATGGGCCCCAACCCCTTTTTCTTTTCTTAGCCTTTTTGCCTGCTGATTTGCCACCACTCTTTATTTCAATTACTTTACACATAAACATTTTAAAAGTTTTGCCTCTACAGCTATATTTTTTTTAATCCTATCATTTACAGAACCCAGGGAAAAGAATTGAAAGCCCTGTGAACTCTTGGAAAAACAGACTTGCAAAGGGCTCCTTTTGGCATGAAATAGAGCAGACATACTTGTTGGAAGTCTTCTTTCTCAGGAAAAGTAAAACTGCTGCAAATTAAGCTGGTCTCCCAATGTTCTTATACAACTTCCTGATCAACGGGTAGCCCAATCCTGGGTTGCCTGGGTCCCGTAGAAATAGCGGTAGCAAAATGGCAACTGCTGCATCTTGCAGGATCTCCTGCAGCCACGTCTAATCAGGGGAAGGTGATGTTTGCCCCCTTCTCCTGGAGAAGGGCCCTCCTGGTCCCTGTAATGGATCTCCTCAAGTCTCTGCCCGCTATTTTGTTAGAGAATCGAGCAGCCACCATGTGGACCCATCCCCTACCGTTCCAATTCTTCCCCCTCTCTACCAAGTATCTTTGTTTCTCATCACTGTCCCCCTCAAAACAAAGCACTGAGGCGCTAGTCAATTATTCTTCTCTCCCTCTGACAAATGGCAGCTGTACTTACCAATCCAGCTTTGAAACAACCGTTCCAGATTCAGCACAAAAAGGTTTTGTTAAGGGAATGGGAGTAAGGAGCCCCCAAATAGGCTCCTGCACAATAGGCCTTCAGGGACTCCCTAGATTGCAGTCACAACTTGTTTCAAAGCTTAGATTGAGAGCTGGCAATCTTATTCATGTAATGCTTCTGGGCTTGTCATGGCGTACGGAAAGCTCCCTTACTTCAAGATGACCTCCAGCTGCCTCTCTGCCTGCAAGGGATACAGTGGTGGCATTTTGGTGCCACTATATTGCAGCATAGGCAGCCCAATTAGGATTGGGCTGTAAATAATTTGCAACAAAGATTTAAACAATTTGGAGATGAACACAGAAACAGCCTATTATTGTCAATATCAGTGATACAGTATGTCAATACAGTGGCTCCTCAATATCTGCAGGGATCCATTTCAGGTTATAGATTTCTGTGGATGTGGAAAACCCTCAAATGATCTCCCGGATCTGACCGGAAGACGCTTCCAGTTGTGTCCAAGGGGTTTTTGAGGTCCTTCTGATGTAAGGTCAGTGCTCGTACTGTGTCAAATCCATGACTGCCAAACCCAAGGATGAGAAGGACAGATTGTAATCAAGTACTAGTTACACATCTTCCTTCTAATGCTCAAAATATTGCTCTGACTTCTACATAATAATGGTTTCATAAAAATTGTTCAATTTATTGTGTGTAATATTTTTGGAATATTAGTGCACCAAAGCTACCAATTATATAATTGCTTCCATCATTTTAAGTGACAATTTGCTGACTAAAAAAATGCAGCTGAAAAAATGTACCAAGATGTCCAGCAGATCAAGGTGTGCACAGAAAACCAGAATGAAAGACCCTTCTTTGTCCACGTCAATTACCTAAAGCAGGGGTATCAAACTCATTTCATACTGCGGACCTATACAGAAAAGCATTATATTAAAAAGCACCATAATTCTGTGTTATGTACATATGATAGTATCAAAGGAAAAAGACACGAAGAGAAAAAAAAACATTTCACGCTCAAGGTAAGTTTTTGCCGGCTTGCCCATCTCATTGGCAATTTTAAATAGTCATTTCAAATCTCTTTGGTGTTAAGGATTTGTTAGCATCTGTGCTGCTACATTTCAAGGAAAACAGAATGCTTCCTTTCACCAACAGCTGTATGTTAATTCCCATGTTTCCAAAATCTACATTGTACTTCTCATTCCAGGGTGCTGGTGAAACATGGTGCCAACAAACAGTATCAGATATTGCTGTATTCAGAAACCACTCGAGAATATACTTAAAATGAATATCTCTTTTATGTGAATAAGACAGAGGGCATAATCCTAATCTGAAGGATTAGGATCCTGGCACAAGTCCCTGTACAGCACGTTTGGATCATTCTCGGAGTCAGGGAGGTCTGTGCACATCCTAGGCCAGCACAATGGACTTGTGCCGCCTAATTCCAGGTTAGATTGTGCGCTAATTTAGTTTAGAAGCATCTGAACAAACTGTCAAGGTTTATAAATTTTTCTGTTTGTATGTGTAACTGCTTGGGGTAAATTAATAATTGACCTTGCACTGAGAGATACTGCACAGCATTTCAGTCAAATTAGAAAAGGTAAAGATAAGAAAAGGAGACCTAACAGCCTGCTGAAAAGCCTTGATCCTTTCTCTGAAAAGCAAAACTCAGTGGCTGCTCTGAAGTGGCAGCTTATCAAAGAAAAATGGTTCGCAATCACTTCATAATAAGTAAAAATAACTTCTAAGGTCAAACGCACTTTGGAATTCAATGTGAATTTCAGAAATGATGCTGACCATTAAAATAGTGGCAGAGTTTAATAAATAACACTTTTTTGTATGACAAAAAGACAAATATACACATTCCTTTAAAAATTATCGTGCCCAAACAAAGAAGAGGCAATGTCTTTTCAATCGGATGAACAAACCAAATTTGTTTAGGCTGGTGCTTGCAAAATTCCACGACTCTTCGATCAGCAGAACTGTAGTGTTCAATTCATCATCTGATTTTTTTTCTTTCAAAACCAAAGGACACCATCAACCACGCTACAGTATTGTGGCTTCTTGAAAAGCTTCTATCCATCTATTGGAAAAGGCAACATTAGCTTGCTGTGAGCAAGGTGAAAAGATGTTCTGTCACTTAGATACTTTAAACATTTCATTGTTCAGCTCAGTTTGATATTAAATTGGTGTTACTACATGAATTTTGGAAAGCGACAGCAGCCACTGAGGGCCTTCTCTGTAGTTGCTCCCTCTGGAACACTCTCCTGGGAGACACATTTTCACAACTTTCTAAAAGGAATGTTTCAGCAATCTTGAAACTTAGATGTCCACGATATTATTGCTGTTTTTATTACTGATGGTTCTTTTGTTTGATGGGTTTTGAATTTTAATTTATGAAGGCTGCAATTCTATACATCAGTTTCCCAAACTGTGGATTGTGAGCCTATGTGCGAAGGGCACAAGTTTTAGGATATTAACTGTAGTCCTACAGGTATGATTTGGGTGTTAAAGCATAACACGGAATTCCACAAAACCACTTGCTAGGTTAACAGTGGCATGCACCCCTTTCTGACCCCCACGAAATTCTGACATATTACTCCTTGGATTGCCGGAGTGCCTTATTGAGAGGCCCTGAAAGCCTCTTCTGAGTAGCACTAGGCCTGTGACCCACTCTACTGACCTCCAAAAGCCTCAGAATGGCCCGAAATGACTTCCAGTTGTAGATACAAGTTTCAGTTTGACTGGAAATCGCTTCCGGTCGCTTTTGTGGGTCATTCTGAGACCCACGAAGGCCAACAGAGTGGGTCATAGGCCTGGCACTACCCGGAAGAGGTCTCTAGGGCCTCCCAATAAAGCATTTTGGCACTCCAAGGAGTATCACATTGGATTTTTGTGTGGTGCATGCCACTGATAATGTGCATGCCACTGATAATGTGGCAAGTGGATTTGTGGAACCCTGTTCTATGGTTTTAAAATAACACCCAAATCCTACCTGTAGGACTACAGTTAATACCCTTAAACATCCTAACAGCAAAATCTTACACATGATTACTCATCCCACTGTGTTCAGTTGGGCGTACTCAATAGTAACAGGGCCTGGGATTGCAACTTAATTTTCCTGTTAGTGTATACATTGAATATCAATAACATTGTCACTTACTTTTGTGTTGAATGGGAGTCCTCTGCTTTGAATATATAAAATAAAGTATTTTTGTGCAACAAATGGAACACTTTGGAATCCAAGTTTTCATCTTTGACTTCAACCACTATAAATCCCAATAATGGCTGGCTCTCCAAAGCAGCTACATCCTAATGTTACAAAGAAATCTAGTATCAGACATGGATTTGGACTTACCCAACCACCCTTCTATCTTGATTCAGACATACATTTTAAAAATGGTGTTTTATCTCAGTGGCATACAAAATAAGTGTCATAAGTGTATAAGGGGTCATAAGTGTATGTGGAAGCTATACTGTGGGAAGTAATGGGGTATTTATATATGTATAAGTGATTGCTGTATGGTTGACTGTGCATATTTTAGTTTTGGTGTTGTCTAGTTTTACCGTGGGGAAGAGCACCTCATTTCGTTGCACCCAGTTGTGAGTGTAATGACAAATAAATTTCTTATCTTAAAAATCTTCGTTGCTACATGAAGGTAATAAAATCTTGCTTTTTATTCATTTATTTTAACATATAAGAACATAAGAAGAGCCCTGCTGGATCAGGCCACAGGCCCATCTAGTCCAGCTTCCTGTATCTCACAGTGGCCCACCAGGTGCCTCAGGGAGTACACAAGGCAACTAGATACCTACATCCTGTTGCCACTCCTTTCTATCAGGCATTCTGAAGTAAAATTCTGAGGTAAATAATAACTTGCAACCCAATCTGGGCCTTAAGAACATCAGAAGAGCCCTGCTGGATCAGGCCAAAGGCCTATCTAGTCCAGCTTCCTGTATCTCACAGTGGCCCACCAGGTGCCTCAGGGAGCACACAAGACAACAAGATGCTTGCATCCTGTTGCCACTCCCCTGCACCTGGCACTCTGAGGTAGCCTACTTCTAAAATAAGGAGGTTGCACAACCCATCATGGCCTATAGTCCGCAATGGACTCTAGCCCACAATGGACTATGAAAATGTTTCTCATCTTGCGTAAGGCCACTATGCTGACTACTACAAGGCTGTTACTCCTGTACAGCACTGAATCATACCATGCCATAAAATCAGCTTGGTTTTCAAGTTTTGAATTCTTACCTCACTAGCAGCATATGTGTAGAGCACCTTGTTTTTTATTACAAACCACAGATGTTTCCATGGTTTCTTGCTGCCTTTTGATCTGTATAAATAACCACTCATGGAAGAGTCTTCTATATTTGCTGATACCTAAAATTTAAACAAACGAATGCATGAAACTGTAGCACAACTGCCAAGCCAGCCAGTGTGCTTTAATACCTGCTTAGCAGTATTAGTACTCAGTTGCCTTTAGGATATTCCTGGTAAGAGAACAGAAGCAGTTGTGCAATGCACTCTTACGTATGTTTACTCAGACATGAGTCTCACTGGGATCAATTTGTTTCTGTTTCAAGAGTGCTTCTGAAGTTATACATAAAGAGAAAATAAATACAAAATATACCAACTGAGAAAAAAATTAAATATCACTGTAAGTCATTGGTTCCAAAACTGGGTTGTGGCCCACCAGCCAGGGAAGCACTTTTCCCTGTCCCTTTAAGGCGAGGGAGGGAGGCAGCAACACGAGCCCCATGACAATCCAGAGGTGCCCCCTTTTTTAATTCTTTTTCATGCTTAGAAGCAAGGGGAGTCCTGTGGAGGGCTCCCAGACGGTATTAACCCGGTATGTATCCACCTTCGCTGGAGTATACATACTCGCCTACTCCAATATGTATCTACCTTACATCCTACTTTATTAATGCATGTATCCACCTGGTTCTAACATTGATTCTCTTTCTTTACATCCTACTTTATTAATGCACTGAAACACACACATAATGTACAACCAAGGGGGTTCATGGTCTTGATGGGTATTAACCCAGATGGTCTCCATGGTGGGTGTGCTGTTACATCCCCCAAACCTGGGTATTTTTATAACCCTCTGGCACAATTAATTATCCTATCAGGATAAAGGTCGGTTTCTCCTGATTGCATTACTAGTTGAATGGAACCTTCTTGATTAGATTTGCATTCCTGACCCCAGCTATGATCTCACACCTTTTGCAAACACAAAGGAGATAGGCATGTAGTTTCAGCTCTTTCCCACACTCCGGAGCCATGTTGGCCTAACCGAAGGTGGATACATACCACGTTAATAGAGTGCATTTCCAACGAAGGTGGATACATACCGGGTTAATACCCTCCCAGACTCCCCCAGGATTCCAGTGCTGGAGGCTTCTACATGTTAAAAAAAACCCCTCCCATCCCCAACAGCAGTGTGATCCTGGGGGTCCTGTTGCTGCTGCAGCCCCACCTCTGCAAAGACCTAGGTGATTCCCTTCTCCCACAGAGAAGGAGAGCCACTGCTGTAAGTTGTAAGACACTGGCAAACAGAAGACAGTGCTGTCTTCTGGAACTGGCTACAAGCCTGTTCGCATGCAGCACAAAGCAGAAATATCTGCTAAACAAAATGCAAAACATGCTCTCCCCTTTCTAAAAATGAATAGTTTGAACATGAAAAAATGCATTGGCACAAAGCCTGCCACCTGCAGAGCACTGTGCCAAACTGTACATTGGAATTCCTTTGTGTCAATGTTCTGTCTAGATAGCATGTTGAAAGTACTGCACGTAATATTCTCTCCAGGACACATTAAAAATGCATCAATCAGTCAAATAACTTGGAATCGCAGAGGGTGCTAAAAGTTTCAAACAGCAGCAACGGGAATATACAGGTCCAGACTGTTTATCTGCGGATTTGAGCCCACAGTTTTGACTAACAGCAGGTTCCAAACTCATAGCTGAACCCACTAAGATGTGACTGGAACCTCGTTCTGTATGCATCTGGGAGTCTTTCTGTAGTTGTAAAGTTTGCACGTGGCCTCTATGGGTTCACAATGCCACCCTGAGCAGTTTAAAGGGTACTTCTGGTTTTCCGTGGACAAGGTTGAAGTTGTATTCCAGAGTCCCTGTATTGTGTTGGGAAACTGCGGATTTCATTATCCACGAAACTCCAACGTTATATACATTTAAGTTACATTAACAATTGGGCTTAAGAAATTCAGACTAGCTTGTAAACTGTTAAGAAAGCAGGCCCTGCCCCAAGGGAGATCAGTAAAACCAGCTAGAATTCTAGGAATGTTTTACATCAGCTTATGGAAACACCACAACCACATGGTAAAGGTCCAACTCAGCTCTAAACTATAAAACCTCTTAAGATCACATTATGGACTGAACCAAATATAATTTTGCTACACTAGCTCATCCCAAATAGATTGTTTTTTTTTCCCCTGGAAGAACTGTATGGAAAGCTTTAGAAGGAACATTATGCTTATAAAATATTATTTGCTTATTTTAATCATGATCCAGTTGAGCTTATAATGTTTTGATTGTCTTTATGGTTTATTTGCTTTTACATTGTTTCAATTTTATTCATTATGATATTGATGTCATATTTTGTAAACCACCTTGAGGACCCCTAAGCAGGGTGGAAAGGCAGAGTATAAATAAACAGAGTCCTTAAATAAACAAACACACACATACTTCCTTGAGAGCAGCTGGGATCTTTTTCTGCTTTCTTCCAGATGGGATGCTGTGCAAAACGGTGGACAAGGCACTGGATGGAGATCTGTGGTTTACTGGAGATCCATTTTTAGGAGCAGTGCACAAATTATCTGAAATTCAAACGACAGTTATAGTGGTGCTCAGGTTTCATGCAAAACCACTCTGGAGGGCCTTTTTTAACATTGCCATCCATATTAAACTCAACATGAGCGATTACAAAACAATTACAAACATTATTCAACAACTGATATGCTTATGTACAATATTTTTTAAACAAGAAAATGCAGGAATATGAGAGATACATTTTCTCCTCTTAAGAAATGCAGCATTAAAAAATAATTGCACACTGCAATTTTTTATATTTTCCTTCAGAGATCCAATTCTGCTCCATCTGATCCTTGACATATGGCACTCGTGTGGTTGCTGGGGCACATCAGTTTGACTCTGTCAGGCCGTTGCTTCAGTGACTATACTGGCTGCCGGTTCCTTTCCGGGCCCAATTCAAAGTAAAGTGCTAGTTTTGACCTTTAAAGCCCTTTACGGCTCGGGTCCAGGATATTTGAGGAACCGCCTCCTTCCATATAATCCTACCCGTACTCTTAGGTCATCTGGGGGGGGCCCTTTTGACTGTGCTGCCACCAGGAGAGGTGAGGGAGACGGTGGCCAGGAACAGGGCCTTCTCGGTGGTGGCTCCCCGACTTTGGAATACCCTCCCCTTTGAATTAAGAACTGCTCCCTCTTTGGCAACATTTGGGCGGGGGCTGAAGATCTTTTTATTCCTACAAGCTTTTAATTGTTGACAGGCTGGCTGGCTTTCTTTGTATATTTAGGATCCACGGGGCTTGTTTTTAGATTTTTAATTATTTTAATATTGTTTTTAATTATTGTTTTTAATTGTCAAATATTGTGTTTTATTGTATTTTAATATTGTAAGCTGCCTTGGGTGCCCATGGGGCAGAAAGGCAGGGTATAAATTAAATAAATAAATAAATAAACAAATAAACAAACAACAGTAACAACAACAATAATACAAACCACTCTGAAATGAAGATTATCCTATGTGGTGGATTTCACTCCTGGAAAGACATCTGAAGCAAACTAATAGAAGTAGCCAAAATTCTAAGCAAGATTAGATACAGTTTCTACTGTACCTTGTTTTTGCAGCTCCTTAAAACAGTGATCACATACTCTTGCAGGCTGATTTTTCATATAGTCTAACCCATGTTTATTTGATGAACAAGCTTGACATATTATCTGGAGAAAACAAAGAAACATGTAAAGTATATGTAAGGACGCACACATACTTTCGAGTTTGCATTTTAAGGTTATTCAGCCATGAGTCTCAAAATAATTAGAGTGCTGTCCTATAAGGCCTATCCAGAATAAATTATTCAAGATCAATTTATGTAAATAAGATACCGCTCAAGCTCTATTCATGCGACCTCATTAAAAAGTTGGGAAAATAATATGAACAAATTTGCAAGAGCAATAAAGTAACAGTTGCTCAAGATGATTTAAGGCTACTTTCCATTTTAAAAAAAATAGTCGAAGCCATGTACATAAGAAAAAACACCAGTAGTTAAAGCCACAGAAATAAGGATTTGCCACAGCAGGTTAAAATAGCACCAAAACAATAGTTTCTCAAAGGTCTAACACAGTGGGTGCCCAAGTCTTTTTGGACGCTGCCCGTTAAGGAAAGTAGAAACCTGATCAGGGACCCATAGAGCTGTTGGCGCAGCATTTCCGGGTTTCGCTGCCACCGCATACTCATCCATGTTTAGCGGCAGTGGCGGCAAAACCTGGAAGTGCGGTGCTAATGGCACTACAAGTCCCCTCAAAAAACCATGCACACCTGCTTGGGGAGTCGCAACAAAGCACAAGCCAAACCTCCATGGCGAGAGATTTCCACAAGAAGGGGCAAATAACCTCTGGCCATCACCAGCTTCACCTCTGAAGCACACGTGGAGGTGTGCTTCCAAAGATTACTTCACAGATAGAACCACATAGGAGCAAACCATTCCTCTATCCAACTGACTTTTGAAGTTCTAATGCACCAATCCAGCAGGATCAAAACCCAAGGATTTTAGAGGGGCAAACAGATATTTAGGGCAGAACCTGGGATTTAATTATTTCCATGGAGCATGCTTCAACTCTTAAAATCTACAGTCAACCACTGACGATGAAAACACACACACACACTCTGTAGGAAGTTGGACATTTAAGAGAGCAGAGATAGGGACCACTCTCATTATTTCAGTACATTAGGAAGTATAATGTACTTATATTTGTATATTAGGACAAAGGCAAAGAATTCCTAAGAATTCTGGTATGTCACACATCACATTTAACAATTTTTAAGTTTCAGGGAGTTGTTTTAGTTCTGGGCTTCATGTACAAGTTGTTCACCACCTTGACAGAAAGGAAATTTTGGAGTTCAAAAATAAATAAAATAGAGGTGGAAATTTAGACCACTTTCTGTGGAGCTTCTAGTCTTTTGTCAGTCTTTCCCCCTATTGCTTGCCATGGCTTCTACTAGACTGAAGTACGTATTTTTCTTGCATGGTTTGAGGCCATTTCTCACAGTTTGCAAGCTATTCCACGAATATAGTTGGGCTAGAATTCTGCAGAATAACAGGCCACAGAACAGCCAGGCTGAACTCATAAACATTCTGACTGACAAAGAGGCAAAATTAGCTGTATGACTTTTACAACCTTCCCACATGCTCTGCAGTGGTGCCGTCTCCAGGTCAGTGTGAACTCACAAGTGCAAATCATACACATAGTAGCTCTAGTATCAGGAATCCAGATGGGAGCCTTTGACCCTATAGGACTATCTTCTTCCTCCTTCTCTGGATCTGCCTAAGGAAGAGGATTAATGGAATAGTGAAATCTTATTGTATATATGCATTAGATTTTTACACACACGCTCTTACTTTCATGATTGCCCAATGTTTAATTAATGTATACAGTATATTCCAACTGCTTAATTTATCAAGAACTATAATTTCAGGGCACACTGTTAGATTTCCATGTTCTGGTGATGGTAGGGAGAGAGACAACTATTCCAACCAGGGTGGAGCAGGAGAATTCACAGAGTCAAAGGGTCACGTACGTTAAAGATGATAAATGTATAATCTTTTCTCAGAAACAAGGTGTGGTATACCTTTGGCACAAAATTCACTGAACCAGTAAGTTGGACCAGAAATATAGGCACTCCTGTTGACACCACCACACAGTCTAAAATGAGTAGGGCATGAAGTAAGAACACAAGAAAAGTGAGAAGAGCATATGTCTCTTGTTCCTGCCACTGATATTCTGCCTTTTCAGAGCCTAGAAGTAGCATAGAGTCATCTGATAGACCTTGTCCTCTGTGAATTCCTTTTTATAGCCATCCAAGACAGTGGCCATCATGGCAATTAATTCCACAGCCTAATTAAGCACTCCTTTGGTCATTCCTAAAGGTGGTGTCAATTGATTTCATCAGATGACCCCTGGTTCTAGAACTGTGAGAGAGAGAAAAAAACTTGTCTCTCTCCACACCGTGCATAATTCTCAGACATGTCTTCTTTCAATAACCATTTTCCAACCCGAAAACCCCCAAATGTTGCAGCTTTTCCTAGTAAGGACGGTGCTCCAGCCCTCTGATCATTTTGGGTGCCCTCCCTTACATTTGTTTCAGCTCTACATTATCCCTCTTAAAGTGTGGTGACCTGAACAGTGTGGTGGCTGCACCACAGTTTTGTATAGGGAAATTACAATATTAGCAGTCTTATTCTCAATCCCTTTCTAATGACTCTTAATGTGGAATTTGCCTTTTTCACAGCTGGTGCACACCGACTCACTGAGATATCGACCACAATCTCAGGCTCTCCTTCCTGGTCTGTTACCAACAGCTCAGACCTCATCAGCATACATGTGAAGTTTGGATTTTTTGCCCCAATGTGCATCACTTTGCACTTACATACATTCAATGCATTTGTCATTTGGTTGCCATTGACCCCATTTGTAGAGGTCTTTTTGGAACACTTCACAATCTGCTTTGGTTTTTAACACCTTGAAGAGTTGTCATCAACAAACTGGGATGCCTCACTATTTACCCCAATTCCAAATAATTTATGAACAAAAAGCATCAGTCCCAAGACAGATCCTCCTGTGAACTGTGCCTATTCAATCCTACACTGCTTCTTTAACCAGTTAACAAGCCATGAAAGGATGTATCCTTTTATTGCATGGCTGTTAAGTTTGAGTCAAGACCTTTTGTGAGGGACTTTGTCAACAGGCCCTGTGTGGTCCCATGACAAGCTGTACTGGCACTCTGAAGAAAAAGGGAACACCTACCTCTTCCAGACTTTTACTATGATTAAAGGTGATTCGTTTCTTTGTATAGTCTTCAATTGATCTGGAAATGGCTTCTAACCATTCATCTCTTTCTGTTGCAGAACTGTTGATGTCAAATATAAGATGGTGAAGTTTCTGCCTCACAACACCAATAAACAGCTTTTCTTTTTGTTTTCCACATTTTTATATGGCCCTTTCTCCAAGAAGCTCATGGCTTCTTGGCTCTTTCCCTCCCTTTGTTCTCACAGCAATCCTGCGAGGTAGGCAAAGCTGAGAGATAGTGACTGGCCCAAAGTCACCCTAGAAGCTTCATGGCCGAGCAGGGATTTGAACCTGGATCTTACAGGTTTACGTCCAACTCCAGGAACACTGGAGTGTTCATTATCCTGGCTCGCTTAATCAATCAATCACTAGTATTTATATACCACTTTTCAACACAAAGTTCACAAAGTGGTTTACAGGCAAATAATAACATTAAAGTTAAATGGCTCCCTGTCCCAAAAGGGCTCACAATCTAGAAGAATGGAGAACACCCCCAGCAACAGCCACGAGAAGGACACTGTGCTGGGGTGAAGAGGGACAATTGCTCTCCCCCTGCTAAATATAAGAGGCACCACTTGAAAAAGTGCCTCTTGCCCAGTTAGCAGGGGTAATCATCACTTAATCATCACTATTCATCAACATTAATTTGGGGCAATAACCCAGCCTTTTTCTAAGTACACCTAATTTTGAGCCTTGAGTTTACCTTGCTGATAGAATGAAGGATCTCTCTACACTTTCTATGTTCAGTTCATTCTGATAAGCTTCGTGGGTTGGCTTTCTGACCTGACAAGAGAGCAGAATTAAACCATTCAGTTGTATTTGGTTTACTCTGAACAGTGTCATCTCAAAAGGATTAGCAAAGGAAAGGAGTAACACATCAGTACAGTGCTTTAAAAAGACACAAACTACAAAGCAGAGAACACAAAGAGGGTTAAACCGCCAAGGGAAAGGAGTAGCTTTTTATCTGGGTAACCCCAACACTTAAGCAACATTAAATCACAGTTAGGAGTATTAGCAGGTTTCACCCATTTATTCTTGAAATGCCCTTCCAGAACATGTATATAGTGCAACTATAGTCTCTCCTTCTGTGAGAGCCCATTACATCTGTGACCCTTGTGGGGGCAAGGTTGCTGGAATCCTGAGACAAAGCCCTGAATTGGGCCCACAGTTACATCCCTGTCTACTGCCTGATGGCACTTTGAGTATTACAACGGCAGCAGTCCTGAGGGAACTTGAGGGGCCAGCCTGGCCAAGTGGGCCCCCTCAAGTTTATGTGCTCTTGGCTGAAGCCTGACACCACCTCTTGTCAGCAAAGGGTTAGTCCGCAATCAAAATAAAATCCAAGTACATGCAATTGCATTTGTGCACATTCATTCCGTTACTCCTTTCTCTCTTTATTCTCATTCCTCTGTTAGTACTTAACTAAAGATTTTTGGTTTTTTGCTTCTGCTACTCTGTAACCCCCACATATACAGATATTGCTTAGCAATATGTACAACAGAGTTCCCCGATACTCATATCATTTAAGAACTACTTCCTTTTACAATGATTAAAGCATTAAACAAGTACAGACTAAGGGCAATCCTAACCAACCTTCCAGCACTGGGGTAAGGTCAATGCAGCTCCAAGGTGAGGGAACAAACATTCCCTTATCTTGAGGAAGCCTCAAAGACTACTATTCCATTGCAGGGTGGAGCATATGCCCCATTGGCACAGCTATGTCAGCGCTGAGCCCTCATTTGCTAGTAAACTAAAGGCTGCAGTTGATGGTAAGGCCACAGTAAAACAACTAACGTTCCATACGGCCCACTGTAATATTTGGGGCAGGTAATTTTGGTGCAGGAGTTCAGTCTCTGCATTGTATAAGGCATGATACATCAAGATTTTCAAGACTCACTTTCATTCCAGCCAGTGACAGCATGTTGTTGAGTTTATACATTCCAGACTGTACAGGAGTTGTATACAGCAAAGCATCATTAAACTGCAACATAGTTTTAAAATGCAATGGCAATTAGACTATATTTAAACACACGGGAAATGTGTACACGTCACAAAACAAATACAAAGTCCAACTTCTACCTGCATAAGTTATGATATAATAATAAGGGTTAACTCAGTCCCTACCATGCTGTGGATGTGTTGGGCACACAATGATGGATGAGGAAATAGTGGGCAATGTAAGTTTGTCTGCTCCTCCCTTGGGATCTGCACTTTTGCCGTTCTCCACACATGGGTTACTGAACAGAAGGATTTCAATAATATTCCATGGAAGAGATGGCCAAGACTGGGGCCAAAATTCAACTGTTGATAATGCACAGAAGTGCGTCGCAGAGCAACATTCCAATGATGGACCACATATACCATGGTCCGTTGTCAGAATACTGTACAATAGCTGAAAACTATGTCAGGCCTCCATTGGCCTCAGAATGACCTGCAAAAGCCTCCAGAAGCTACTTCTGGTTTTTTGAAAAGCTTTTGAAGTGTTTTTGCTTCCAGTTTGCTTCTGAAAACTGGAAGTAGCTTTCAGCAGCTTCTGAAGCCCATGGAAGTCCAGCACAATCCAGAAGCTGCCTCTGGGGCCTCCTAATGACAGCACAACCAACCATCACAAAGGAAAGGATTTCACATAATGATGGAATTGCTTAACGATGGGTTTGGAGGATGCATCCTACATCATTAACCAATGCATATCTGTAAGAGCGCTGGGGAGCAGCACTGATTTTTTTTAAAAAATCAGACCATTTCTTTTCTTACAAAGTTCACCCCAGTTATGTTGGCTCTAACAAGCTGAAGTTTGGCTATTTAAATTTAAAAATCGCAGGCTTTGTGGTATATTCCCAATTCCTTGAAAGTGAGTCAATTGTGCAAAGCCTTTAGGACAGAATCTGTAAAAAAAAAAAGTTTGCTAATATAACTAAATATACAACATATGCGGCGGGGGGTGGGGGGTACTTGGTCAAAGAACTCCACACATTTGAAAAGGCACTCTAGTTTTACAAGAACTGGACTTCTACCATTGAACTTTGAGCATAACATTCTCCAAAAGTAAGGGCCATTGACTGAGAGGGGATGGATACTGCAATACATACCTATAAGATTTACAAAAAATATAGCCCAAACTGTAATATAAATTATTCAAAACCATTAGCAGAAATTGCTTGTAGTGGAACTGGATGTGCCATTGTGAAATTACTCTAGCATCATGTATGAAAAACATCCACAGCCTCTTACCAGGAAAAACATTCGTGGCTGCATGACCTTCCTGGACAGTTTCATTAATGTCCCTTCTTTCAGAAAGACCTAGACATTCAAGCAAATAAATAACATGTAAAAGTCAGCTACTGAGAGCACAAACTCCATCAAAAGGCAGAGGAAGCTTCCTGCATTGGTTATAAATTGGATGACAGCCGTACAAGGCAATGGGCCTGTGGTGTAGGGCATGAGACAGCAAAGAGATGGGAGTGTCCCTGGAGGGGAGCTACCACCCTTAGCACCTGGTGCTCAGTGGGGCCAGAATGTTGCTTCTGTAGGGCAGGGCAGGCCTATCCATGAGGTCAACTGAAGTGGTCACCTCAGCAACAGACTGGCAGGAGGCACCCACTTCTGCCCACCTGCTTACTTTTAAAAGAGTACTAGGTGATGATATAGGTATCATATAGTATCAGTAGATGCAGCCATAGTCATTACCCATAGTGGATACCTGTAGTAGGTCAGTCATACACTCATACTGGTACTCTACTTGCATTAGGGAAACTTACCCTCCCTGGCTGAACAATCTCATGGTGACCATTTAAACTGTACTGTATTTGCATCAGCTTCTGAAAGTTATCCTAGAGGGAGAAAGCATAGGTTGCATTAGGGTAAACATACAGGGATCTGAGAAGTTGCACACAAGTGCATAGAGGCCTGGGAAAGATAGGTAATTGAATACACCCCACAGCAACACTGCTAGAGTTGCTTCAAACACAGTACTGCCCA
>JAJKFI010000095.1:1081391-1129709 GCA_029204185.1 Lerista edwardsae
AAAGGAAAAACAAAATTTATTTATTGCACACACATCAGATCTACTGAACAGTACCATACAGTGGCATATTATACAGTACCATACATGTGGCATATTATAGAGTACAAGGTACATGAAACTAACTCTTCCAATTGTGAGGGTGAAAAACAAAGCTGACTTTTTCAGTACAAGGCACCTAGCAAGCCTTAGGGCAGCATTTCTCAAGGTTTAATCTCTCACTGCACCAATTCACGTGGTCCACCTATTGGAAGTACCATTGGAACTAACTGGTGATGACATCATCACCCGTTACTTCCGGGTTGGGAGGCCAAATGCAATGCAACCCACACTGGTAAAAGGCTCTGGATGGATGGGAGGGCTTTTTTGAACACATGAGAAGTGCGCACTGGAGCTCAGCCCACCGAGCCTAGCCTCCTATCACTGTTTGTCACATTGTGTCACTGGTCTCACTGCTGGGTGGCAGATGTGCCGCATCTACCTCTGGACAACTTCAAGTACCATGGGCATATCATCAGTTGAGAAACACTGCCTTTGGGCACATGGAGATCAACAAAAACCTCCAGCCATACCAACCAAACAAAACCTGCCTGTTCCAGGAACCCTGCAAGGATACCCCGTCTGTGAAGTTACCCTCGTTGTCATTTTCAAGTCACCCTCATGCACCAGTCACGAATCCCTGGCTGCTTAGAAGACATCCTAGAAGCAACAGACAAAGCTTGTGCAATTCTTACGCACCCACCCACTTCATTACTTCCCAAAATGCTTGCCTTGTCCCACTTTACATTTCAATGCAGGAGTAACTGCAGCTCTGCTGAGCAAAGGATTGTTCGAGCAAAGGACTGGACGTTTGCTGCAGTAGTGTCTCCTGTGAAAGGGGAACCACCAGTCTAGGAGGAAGGCAGCCTTTCACAATATGAAAAGTCTTGGGGTCAACCAGGTATTGCTGTATTGACATACCATCTGTTTAACATCTCAAATGCAACAAGCCTCGCTGGTTGGCAGACTTGGAGCAACATTAGGGTTGCTTTTGGGCTAGTTGCCTGAAAGGGGAAGAACTGGGCCATTTTCCTTCCTCAAGTGCCTCCCTCCACCTTTTTATATGGGGCTCTGCCCTGGACCTCATGAAAACTGCTGGTACTTCATTTCAGCACTTAATCCCATCCCTGATCTATTCTGCATTGCTTTATTTCAGGATCTAGTCCCAGACAGTTCCAAAGACATTTAAAAATACATATTTCAAGAACAGTTATACCAGCGTGTGTTGAGATGGCCAGCCAGTCTGTTCTGGGGCACCAACACACATCATTCTTTTAAAAGCTATTTGACAAAAGGATGATTATATATGCTACTTTACATCTAGATTGTCAATGAAACGTTCTGCATGACTAACACTGTAGCCCTATACATGTGTTTCCAAAATAGTAACTCCCATTCTGTTCAACAAGGCTTCCTTCCTGGAAAGTCTGCAGAGACCTGCAGCCTAGGTCAATTGCTAATGCAAATGTTGCTGGAGACTAATGTAAAGCCGTTACCCTGAGTATCTCTGAAGTCAGCTGAATCTTCTAAAAGGTTCTTTAAATAATCTGTGGAAAGAGAAACATTATTAAGGAAAAGAGAACAATGAAGTATTACAAAGAACAGCAGATTATATGACTATCTACAGTATTCCACGAACAACAGCTTGTGTACTAATGTTTGAAAAGGCAATAAAAGACTTCAACTTACGCACTCTTGGATCATATCATACATTTTGAAAAGTTGTCCCAGAGTGATTGACAGCTATTGTTGCCACGGGAGCTGGGCATTCTGGGAAGTATGGAGCCAATCAGTGCCAGGGTGACCAGGTGTCCGCTTTTTCCAGGACGTGTCCTGCCTTTCAGCCATTATGTCCTGGGTAAATTCCACCATGTCCTCCATTCCAAAACAGGCAGGGAGTGCCAGTGTCAAGGGGGGCTGCCCGCATCACGTGCTTCTGTGTTTGCCATTTGTTCTTTCGTTCATTGAGTTGCATTAAAGGAGGACAAGATACCCCAAAAGCAATGCATTTTAGCTTTTATTTATAATTTAGCTGTTTATTTATATATTTTATTTTTATTAATATAATTCAGCTTTTATTTTGTAACGTCCTACATTTTCCTTGAACATCCTACGTTCTGGGGTGCTGTGTCCTCCTTTGCAGTCATTACATCTGGTCCTCCTAATCAGTGCCAGCTTCCCACTTTAACTTTCACACTGTCTCCTCTAGCGTCATTCCATACTACGCTTTCATGTCATACTTTCCTTTCCAGAATGTGCAGTTGCATCGGCGCTGGAAGGCTAGATAAGATTGGGCCCTAAATGTGATTGGCCATGGCTGGAGGGATCATACTTCACAGTGCATGTGACTGTGCCCTTGTTATGCTGCCAATCTCATCACAAAGTTTGAGGTTCACACATGATACCAAATTCTATAACATGATACCCCATTCTATGTATGTCAGTCCTACAGAGTTCCCTGTACCCACTCCCAGGTAAGCATGCTTAGGATTGGAGTGACAATAATCCTACACAAGCTTACCTGGAAGTTGCTGCCATTGAACTCTGTGGGACTTACTTCTGACTAGGCATACTCAGAATTGCACCCTTAGCCTCTTATCAAAGCCTTTCAGCAGTATAGTCCCACAAGATAACAATGAAAAACCAAGGTATTTTAAAAAATGGTTTTTATTTGTTTCAGCCACTAGATGGCCCAGCTGAACTACAAAATTATTCCAACTTTAAAGGTTTAAAATCTTTCAGGGGCCAAAAGAAAAACAATATTAACCTTAATTTGAGATCCCTCATCCGCACGCGCGCTCTCTCTCTCTCTCTCTCTCATACATCATATGGTATATCTCAGACCCATTTATTGCAATTGGGCTAAAAGATGCTTCATTTGATCTGGATTGTGCACTTACATTAGTCTTTGGCAGACATTATCTGAATGGGCAGAAGGGAATGGGATCATGCATGCCAGACCTCCATACTTTAAGAGGCGGAGCATCTGTGGGGCGGCGGCAGCTACAGGCGCTGTCAAAGGGCCAGGCGCTCTGCTGAAGGAGAGGGGGAAATGCTGGAGCAGAGGCTGGCCCACCCATCCACCCTGCATCCATTTCACTCCAAAATGGAGCTTCACGAACACTGGGGGTGTGGCGGGGCGGTGTGGCAGTGCTGGGGGTGCAGTGACACAGGGAGCGACGTCACCTCGTCCCTGGGGCCGCCACAGCCTGTTACAGCTCTGCATACATTTGGTATGAATAAAGCCTGTGTGTGCAAAACTGTACAGGGCTCTCTCCACGTGAACGGGGGGGGGGCTGGAATCTTGGAAAGACAGAGATCCTAATCATGTGCTGAAAAAAACCTCTCATAAACAACTGTAGACAGGGGATTCTTTCGATTTTATAACACATTTAGAGGTTTGGTGCTACAGATCCTGATCCCATTCCCTGCACACGAATAATATCTGAAATAACTTCTATCAAATGTGCACTTGATACTCCATGAAAAGAGGAACCATAGCAAGGCGTGACAGGGATTGGACTGAAAGAAGACACAGTGACCTGCCTGGCTGTCTGATGGCCACTAAGAATCCAGCCACGAGCCTCCCCGTCTCAGGACACTTCCCGGGCACAACCGAAAGGCGGACCCGGCTGAGTCCGAGTGGTCCTTGAGGTCCTCCCGATTCATCTCATTACCCACAGAGGGTCTGGGGTTGAGGGTCCTTGTGGATGCAGAGGGCCAATTATATATATATATATATATATATATATATATATATACTGTATATATAAAAAATCAGTGTGCAGAGTCCTTTCCTAATCAAAGGAAGTGTTATGCAACCACTTACTTATTCATACTTTTGGGATCAATCTGAGGAGCTATATAACAAACCTAATGTTTGGAACAGAAGATACAACCCACTTAAGAGCAGTTTTCATAGGGGAAAACAAATTGCGAAACTATTTCCTTCTCTGTTTTGTTCCATAGCCTCTTAAAACTTTCCTGAAGGCTAAGAGCAATAAAGTCAAAACCAACATTTACAGTTCCTGACCTGCCAACGCACTAATAGAATACAAGAAAAATAAACCCGAGTAAGGAAGCCTGAACAGGATAGAATTCACTAACTCAGCACAACGTTTTGTGCATTTCTGGAAATGGATTAACATTTCTGCAGCAAACTTATAGAAATTTTAAAAAAAACTACTGTGCTAAAAATGTTGAGATAACAGGGACGATGTTTACATTTAGCACTATGATGGACAACAGAGTATAAGCCAGTAAAACAGCCCCCTGCTCTTTCCACCCCTTCATTTGTTAATATAATTTACAAATTAAAGCTGGAAGACAGCAGCATAACAGCAATTGAAAAGAAAAGTAGCACACATTTATCCTAGTGCAGTGGTCTTCAACCTTTCATGCTGCAACCCCAATAAATAAAAGTATGAACCAAAGATAAAATCCTAAAACACGTAGAGGAACAAGTGCTGCTGAAGGAAAGTCAGCATGACTTCTGTAAGGGTAGGTCTTGCCTCACAAACCTTTTAGAATTCTTTGAAAAGGTCAACAGGCACGTGAATGTGGGTGAACCTGTGGATATCATATATCTGGATTTTCAGAAGGCGTTTGACACAGTTCCTCACCAAAGGCTGCTGAGGAAACTTCACAGTCAGGGAATAAGAGGGCAGGTCCTCTTATGGATTCAGAATTGGTTGAGGGCCAGGAAACAGAGAGTGGGGGTCAATGGGCAATTTTCACAATGGAGAGAGGTGAAAAGTGGAGTGCCCCAAGGATCTGTCTTGGGGTCGGTGCTTTTCAACTTGTTCATAAATGACCTGGACATTGGCATAAGTAGCGAGCTGTCTGTGACAGCTCAGGAGAGAGATCTTGGGGTGCTGGTGGACAACTCAATGAAGGTGTCGACCCAGTGTGTGGCAGCAATTAATAAGCCCAATTCCATGCTTGGGGTAATTAAAAAAGGGGTTGAGAATAAAACAGTCAAAATTATTATACCATTGTACAGATCAATGGTAAGGACACATCTAGAGTGTTGCATACAGTTGTGGTCACCACATCTCAAAAAGGACATAGTGGAGCTGGAAAAGGTGCAGCATTTGGGGCTCTTCAGTCTGGGAAAAGGGCGCCTGAGGAGGGACATGATTGAGACATATAAAATTATGCAGTGGAGGAATAGAGACAATAGAGGGATGTTCTTTTCCCTCTCTCACAATACCAGAACCAGGGGGCATCCACTGAAATTGAGTGTTGGGAGAGTTAAAACAGATACAAGGGAATACTTTTTTACCCAGCGGGTAATTAAGCTATGGAACTCCTTGCCACAGGAGGTGGTGATGGCATCTGGCCTAGATGCCTTTAAAAGGGGACTGGACAGATTTCTGGAGGAAAAGTCTATCGTGGGCTATAGGCCATGATGGGTTGGGCACCCTCCTTACATTAATAGTAGGCTACTTCAGAATGCCAGGTGCAAGGGAGTGGCAACAGGATGCAAGCATCTTGTTGTCTACTGAGCTCCCTTAGGCACCTGGTGCGCCACTGTGAGAAACATGAAACTGGACTAGATGGGCCTTTTGGCCTGTTCCAGTGGGGCTCTTCTTATGTTCTTAACCTGGGGACCTGCTGCAAATCCCCCCTTTGCCAAAACCTGATCTGCCCCCATTGCCACCTATTCTCTGCCCCATTTCTCCCTATTTCTTGTGTCTTCTTAACGAGATTTTTTAAAATAGTGAAATAAAATTTTCATTATGCTCACAGAAACAACTATTTTAGAGAATGATGCGTTCATCATCCAAAAGAGTCAGATTACCATGCAATAATCTGCATAATGCATTTATAGAATAAGCCTACAAATTTTAAAACTAGACATCAGAACCTGGGAGGAAAAGATGCTACTGTTTCTAACAATTGTTAGAATAGCATACTTTAAATGTCTTAGGTCAGTGCTTCCCAATCCAAAGCGTGGAAAGCAAAGTGTTTTGGGAAGCAAAACTGGGCCATTCCCCCTTAAGGAGTGAGTGTCCTAACAGTGCTGTTTTGCACTCAGAAGCTTTTATTTACTTTAGGGAGGCCCACAGAAAGGGGCTGTAGCCCCTTCCCAACACTGTGGTGGGCCCCCCCAACCTCCCAGTTATGTTAAACTGTCCCTGGATGCCCGCAGTGCCTGCAGCACCACAACTGCTTCAGTGCCGTCAGGACGGACACACACACACACCAGCCCCAGTGCCCACAAGCACTCGTGGTGGTCCAAATGTCTGAGCAGGATTTTGGTAACCGCTGTCTTTCAGAAGGGCAAAATACAGAGCTTAAAAAAACTGCAGCTAACCAGGGCCAAAACTATAGACTATGCATGGATCAACAATTTGCTATAAGAAAAACATTTGTATTCCGTTTTCAGAGCCTCTGTTTCCTTTTGAAATCAATACTGTTCTACCCCGAACAGCAGGACCAGACTGAACAGCTGTGGAAACACCATATATCACCACAGGCAGGATGCTTATCAAAGTCAAGATTTACAGAACAGAAGACAAAACAGAATCAGAAAAGCAGGTTTCCTTGACAATGTTATCAGCTCTAAGAGTAGGTCAGAAGAATTTCTAACGAGTAATTTTCCCCGCACATTGAAATCCAAGTGTGAGCATTTCTTAGCTTGCTCCTTATCTGGAACGGTTTCAATCCTCTTGCCATGTTTACTGTTACCTGTCAGAAGCAGCCTGTACTGGGGGATCCTCTGAACTGGCTTGAGCAGGTAGTGCTTGAGTGCCAGGCTGGCACAGCGGGGGCTCATCTGAAAAAGAAACCGCCCAGGATCCTAAAAACCCAACCAACATTTTTAAATCTTAGCCAAACTAGATTCAAAGGCAACCACATCTTTAAGCAGTTTATTCTTGGTCCTGTGTGAATGACGATTTGTTTTTGCACCATCAAAAGACCACAACTCATTTGGCCTGGAAAGACGGCTTTGACGCAGCTTCTCTGTTTGGGCTGTTTCTTCTTCCTCACCCTCCCCAAGGGCCAAGTATACCGTAATTGCTTGTACTCTTGTGCCACATGTAAGCAGAGAGACGGCTGCACAGCATTATGGGAAACAATGAATTTCTGTCTAATAAGTCCACGGCACATGGCTCCGTGCAGATCTGCACTCAAATCTACAGGAGGCGAACTAGGCAAGTAAAGTCAGAATTGAAAAGACACGGAGGCATGGTGCCTTGGATTTGCATTTTGGCAGACGCTTTAATCACAAAGGAAAGAGCTTTAGCCAAGAGGCTTGACCTGCTTCTAACATTCCATTCACTTGAAAAATCATTTCTTGCAGACATGGGACTTATATGAGGTGGATATAATCGCCAAGGGAGGAAAGAGTGACTTCCACTCCTGTTTACTTCCACTTTTTTACCTCTGTTGTACATCTCACTGGCTGCGCATGTATAAACACACAGAGGAATTGCCCAACTGCATGTGATGCAATCCTACTTGCTAGCTATAAAGAACAGGTCCACTGTGGCTAGCTTTCTTGAAATAAAATTGTTTTCAGTCTCAATTACTGCTTACCACATTAGCTTCACCAATTTTGTTAAAAGCGTATCCTGACTCGGAAACAGAAGGCCCTCACCCCATGGCTTCTACAGTATACACTGCCGAGCACCATACTGGAGAATTAAACTCTTCTCACATCTCCTAATGACTAGGACAATTCTGGAACCAAGTAATCAACTTTGTGTACATAAAGGCTCACATATCCTTAATTGCAGCTGCTTTAATTAGAAGTATGTGCATAATATATTACAAAACCATATTAAACATTACATTATTTCCAGTTTGCCAATAAAGCAAAGTAGCTGTTGGAAATGAGGAATCTGGTGCCCAAAATTAGATCTAAGAAATCAGATCTCTGTATGCAACTCAAACAGAGATGTGGCCTAGAAATAATCTAGACATGCAGTCCAACGTATCCATGTTACTCTGAAGCAAGTCCCACAACACTCAATGGGAATTATTGCCAAGTACGTACGCACAGGATCACAGCCTTTATTACCTCAAAATCGCGAACGACAGCAGCAAACCCCGGGTTCTTCTTGCATTGCTCATCTAGGAGGGCTACATTCTTATCAAATTCCTTGATGTAAGTCGAATACATCTTTAAGTAAGGTCCTTTTTTCACAAATATATCAGCAATTCTCTGATGGTCAACCCTAGAATTTTAAGACAGAGAATGTTTAGAACCTGCATCTCCAGAATACAGAGTGGAGAGGGCACATTTGCCACCCCTCTCTGTCCCTCCTAAGCAATTCCTCATTCAGTGAGTTGGAATCCTGGGGCCACATTGTCAGAGTTCTGGGGAAGATCTCACCCAGAGTCTCCTTGTCTTAGCACCCAGAGTGGGTTTGTGTTTGCAGAACCTCCTCATTTGCCCTGGGTTTACCCCTGGAAGAAAGGACAACTGGGCACTTCTCCCTGGTTGCAAAGAAGAGTGTGCATGCACAACTTTATTTTTATTGTAGCAGTCAGAGTTTGGGGGAAATGTGGAAGTTGTAAGATGTCAGATGCATCCACCACTGGTAGTAATTTTCTTCCTTCCCCAATCTGCCTCTGCACCCACACATTTCACTAGAAGGGTTACAGATAATTTAACCGGAACACACACACAAGGCATTTCCATAGCAATTTAACATTCATTAGCTTAACTAACTGCAAGGAAGGCAGTGGTAGTTTACTTCTGAGACTTCTACTTTTACAACGTACTCTAGAATACTGTGGTCCAACACTTGAAGAAATCACTAATTCTGGAGCAAAGTACAGCTTTGACAGCACTTTTCTGAAGGCAAATGGGACAGAAGAAGTCCCCCCATGGGCCTCAGATCTCACCACAGTTGTGCCTCGTCCCCACCTATCAGATGGCTGGAGTTGAATGAAAAAAGGTGTTTCTAATTGGAAGCCCACCTCTAGCACATGCATTCATGGACAGATCTATGTTGATCCTAATGGGGTAGGAAGGAACTTGGCCTCTCCCACTCCTATCCTCTGGCAAGATGCATAATCTGCACACAAACTAAATGAACAAATGCACACTGTTAAAAAAATAGGTTACAATATTAGGCTCAACTGTAGAAATCAACTTTGTAGCCTCAAAGGACTCATTACTAGAAGTCTGATTACTTTTCAGATTAGTGTAGCAAACAATTAGGAAGGCGGCCAGATATTCTCTGTGTATAGTTACCAGTGAGACAGTCGTTCTTCTAGTTCTTTTAGGAGGTCCCGATTAAGCTCATACAGCTGAGGTAGGTAGTATAGGATCTGATTCAGGATCCTGTCTTCAATGACCGGCTTTCCAAGCTGCCTGGAAGCATGTGCCACTGAATCCCGGAAATCCTATTACAGTACAAAGGGAAACACACACAGAGAGCACTGAGAAACTGGCCTCCAAGAAGCAGCAATATAAGTTGCAGTATTTCCCCTGTGCATGTGCAACACACTCATTTGGAAATGTTCTGTAGCCTTGGACATGCAACCCAAGGTTGAAGCAAGCTCATTTCTGAGCTTTGAAAAAACAAATTCACAGGCAGGGATGATTCAGTGCTGAACTAACTGAAAAAACTTTAGCGTCTGAAAAAAATCTGGAAAAGACCACGGTTGGGAATGATATTATTCTTTCTGGTATCTATTCACTGAAGAGATTTTAATCTTGCCTTTCCATTTAAAGAAAGCTCCAGGTGGCTTAAATAAAATCATAACAATCCAGAATTAAACAATAATTCAAGGGAAAAAAACATTAAAAGCAGCAAGAATAAGAAAACAAACAATCACAGCACCTGTAAGACAGTGTACAAAGGCAGGCCAACTGGAAACAAAATAAGCCTTGGGGACAGGGAGCACCACATCCTGGGGGGCCACATAACGAAAGAAGGTGCTCTTACACATCACCACCAACTTGAACCTCTGATGGCAACGGAATGGGCGGAATACCTACGGAAACCTAGATAAGAGCAGTTCAACTGACATCTATGGTCACTGCAGACATTTTCCAGTTCTAGGGCAAGGAGGACCACCCACTCCAAGCTCGCTATCTGTATTGCAGCTTCTTACCACCCAAGCCTAGAAGATGCAATGCCACACGCAGGGAAGATGTTGGGAAAGGCAGTTTCCACACTCCCTCCCTAGCAGTTCCCACGTCTGCAGGCTGGAGACACGAGGGCGCATATAGACTAAAAAAGGTGGTGCAACTCTGTGCACCTCCTTCCTCAATCCAACACCAGGGGGGAGGAGGATGCGTTATTTCTCCTTTCATTCTGAATCTTCCTCGGCCTTTCTTGGAACCCTCACCTGGCTCTACATGCAGTGGGATAGCTGTATACCTTCCGTGGGCAGCCCCCCTGCGCCCCATCCGAACACACCAGAACTGTGCTCTGGTCGCGTCTGGAGGGTGTTCTGAGGCTTGGGGAGACCGACCATGTTCTCCCTAGCCCTGCGGGAGGCCTTACAAGATCAGTTCCAGTTTTTCTAAAAACCTTGTAGGTGACCTTTTATGGCCTCCCAAAGGCCTTAGAACATGTTCTGAAGTCTGGGGAGGCCTTGCACATCCTCCTCAGTCCTCAGAACACCCGCCAGACATGACTGGAGTGCAGCTCCGGTCACTTTCGGAGGGGGCAGGCGGGAGCGAGGGGGGGGCAGGGCCACAGCAGGAGTGGCAGGGCCGTCCCCAAAAGAAGGCCGCCTGGGGTGATGTGATCCCAGTGACACCCCTCAACTACGATAGTGTCTATATGTACTGATGGGGCTTTTTTATCCACAAGGGTTCCATTCTCCACATTGAGTCAAATCAGCGGATGAAAAATCCACGCATAATTAGGCTCAACCTGTATTTCTCTGGTTAAAGTCTGTTTTGTCAGCTATCACCATGTAATTTAAATCAGTATTACATGTACAGATGTAAAGGTGGCAAAACAATGATGCATTGTAGCTATTGTATGCTACTAACTTGCATAGCTGAGATGGGGCGCATGTGCTCCCAGCCCCCGCAAATGCACCCTGGGGGGAAAGAAAGTGAACTGTGGTACTTTCCCCTTTGAGGAGAGGGCAGTTTTTTGTAGCCTCTCACGGTTCAGTGACTGGAAGCATGAAGGGGAGGCTTCTTATAGTACTGGAGGTCTCACTGCACTGCATGTCAATGGAAACAGATGACCTGATTCAACTGGAAGTGCTGTGTTTTATTGGGTGCCAACTGGTGACAAAACTTAACTTGCTTTTTTACGTCCCTGGGGTTTCATGGCCTGAAAACACTACCTTCACACACAGAACTGAGTCAAGGAATTGCCAGAGTTAAAAGAAGAACTGAGGAGGAACACTGTAGCTTAACAGAATTTTAGGCAAAACCGTAACACGCTTAACATGTTAACAGGAACATTTAGAAGCCTCAGGAGAAAAGTGCTTGCAATGTGCATGCTCTTAAAGCCAGTCTGATTTTATTCCCCAATCCTGAATGCTTTCATTCATGGATGTAGAACAGTCAAAGACTAATAATAGTGAAGTCCAGTTCTTTTTGGCTAAAGCTTTAGAAGTGTTCTCCACGAGATATGCCGTTCACCTACTAACTCCCCAAATAAAACAAGAACAGATATATGATTCATGCTGTGCAGAAAAGCAACTCTTCTACCTGAGCAACAGCAGGTCTACTGACCTAACACAGTGAGCCGAATGGTACTTAAGAACATTTAAGGTAACAACAGCCCTGCTGGCCCATCCCGTCCAGCTTCCTGTATCTCACATAACAGTGGCCCACCAGATGCCTCAGGGAGCACACAAGACAACCAGATACCTGTATCTCGCTGCCATTCCCCTGCATCTGGCATTCGGTGGTAGCCTATTACCCCTGCACCACCCCCAAGGAAGACACAGACTATGGCTTGGGTTTAACTTGGGCTACTTTATGAAAAACACTTTTTTAATAAAAAAAATTAATTAAAAATTAAATACACATTTTTAAAACATCAAACTGACTAAACACACCATCCCTCCCTCGACGGTCAGGGGTCAGAAAAACACTGCCATCCATGGCCAGTTTGGATGACAGCAAAAACTTCCTACCTGGCCCCCTTAATGAGCATCCAGCTAACCTCAGGCTGTACATACCCATTATGGCCTTTCCCCCATACAACATGACAGGGTAAAATCAGTCTGTAATATGTGTAGGTAAAATAGGTAAAACTTGAAATCAAGAGAGGAAATCACTGGTCACCAGTCCTTTAGTTACAGTAAGTGAGTGAGCCTGATAATTACGAAAATGATTCACTATGTTTCCTGACCACATACCTAGGGCTTCCCCCTTTTCTTTCTCCTGACAAAGGTCCAGTGCCTTTAAAAGCTGCACGAGAGGCACAGTTCAGCAGATGTGGTTATCCCCATCACTGCACAGCTGTCAGCTTAAAAATGCTGTTGTTAAAAGGTATGTGTATAGAATAAGGCCCAAATCCTAACCCACTTTCCAGCACTGATATAGCGGTGCCAATGGGGCATGTTCTGCATAGGAGTAATAGTCACAGAGGCCTCCTCAAGGTCAAAGAATGTTTGCTCCCTCACCTTGGAGCTGCTTTGCTCTTACCCCAGGGCTGGAAAGTTGGTTAGGATTGCATCCTAAGATTCCATGTCACTGAATGCTTCTAATTTATGATAGATTTTGTGTTGAATCTGTTTTTAAGACTGTTGAATTAGGTTTGGTTTCCCTTCTCAGTGTCAGTTATTATTTTTAGAAAGTATGGTGTATTCCAGTGAATTTATTTACACACTCTTACAGTAAAGTTCTCCACTCCTGCTCTCCCAGAGCATGTGTATTATGCACATGCATGAGCACAGTCATTGAACTATAAACTGCCCATACATGTTCTGCACTCTTTTTTTATAAGCCACTTTGGGCAGAGAAAAAAGGGTGTAAACAATAATTAAAACATGACAAACTGCTTTTGAAACTCTTCTGAATTGCAAAAGGAATTTCCAATGCTGCTAAGTTGTTCAAACAACACCCTAAATTCAGCAGGGAGGGGTGGTGCAGAATTCTGCATGCAACCTGGGCCAACATTAAAAAGCATGTAACAAAATTCCAGGTTTTTACATACAGCAACATTAAAAGGCTATCTCTATTTTTTTTAATGATAAAGCACACCTGCCCATCTCTAGTATCCATTGCCTTTGGCATCAGATTCTGATATGCACATATGTTTCCCAGGTGAGTCCCAGGGCAGGCTCAGTTACCCTCATAAATTTTAATGGGTCACAGGTGCCTCATTCTTAGGTTACAGGCTCATAAGGCACAACTGCATGTATTGCCTATTTAAACAAATACTTCTGAATCCCCTTGCAACAAGTTGGAACTGCTCTCAAGCCAGGATTCACTTTGTCTCTTAAAAATGGAAAACTAAATGAAGTCGCTTTCCAGGAGTTTTGTCATACTTCTCAGCAACTGGCCAAAGCAGAAAAAGCATTGTTGAAGCACAAAGCAATTTAGAATAGAAAGGATTTGCTTTGCTTTGTAAACCTGGACAGCAAAGTCACCCAAGCCATTTGCCCCAGAGAAGTCCTATTGAAATCAGACTCATTGAGATTATGGTTTGAATCCTGAATATGGTAAGCAAACCAGGGTCATGCATTCAGATCTATACATACTCCTTGCCTATTGACCTGCTTGAGGAGAGCTAGCATTTATGCCAGACTATTTACAGCTCAATCCTGAGATGCTTGGCCGCAAAGGGAGCAGCAATAGCCAAAAAGCTACCACTGCATCCCACAGTAGCTAGGTAACTGCCATGTGGCTATTTTGCCAGCAGTGAATTAAGCAGCCCCATGTTGGGCTTATTCTTGCAAAGGTGGATCCAGCGGTAGAAGCCACAGCTGGGTTCACCCCTCTCACAGGCCGACTCCTCCCCTCCCCCGCCTAGTTCCTCCCCCTCCCTGCCTTCCCCCGCCCCAAACAGGCTTACCAGCAGCTGGCACTGCTGGAGCACTGGCCATTCCACCTGCCCACACTGGGGCCAGGCACTAACTTAGCACTGTCCCAGCGCCAGCAATGAGAGGTCACCGACGTGCTTTACAGCACGTTCATGACACCTTTAGCCGACAGCACACATGTACAGGGCAATCAGAATTGGGCCCTGAGCAGCTTTACAAGTTACTTTTGTAAATCAGAAGAGGAGGCAGAAATTGTCAAGGAAAACAGAGAAACAAACTGGAGGATAGGCAAAATAAAAGGAGGAAAACAAGAAAAATAAAGGTTGTTAGTGCAGAAACAGGAATTGCAGAGAGAAAACTAGGTAGTGTGGTGTCCACAGGTCTGATTGAAGCCTGTTATGAATAGAAAGTGGAGGACACTGTGCTTGTGTTTTCCCTTCCGTTTTTAGTAATGGACAGGCGTTCCCAAGCTGTGGGTCTGGGACCCAGTTTTTGGTGGGTTGCAAAACTGACAAGGCAGATTATGTTATGTGCATCAAGTGCTGACCTGCTACTTGGGTAGGGGGGAAGCACTGTTACCCAATCACCATTATAGCCAAGCAGCCGATAAAGTGAAACTTTTTTAGATGCATCCTGATGCTAAATAGTTTGGGAACCACTGCTATACAATAGGAGTATCTGCAAATTCTAGAGCTGCCCCTACATTTAATAATATCAGTTCTCAAGTCTTTTGTTTGCCTTATTCTTGCAAAGTCTCAAACAGGTTTCTTCTTTAAGACCCATCTGCTGTGAAACCAAAAAGCCCTAATATAATCTATCATCAGTCTTTGAACTCTGACCATTGAGCAAACAGCAAAACCGGAACTAGCAGGTTCAAGCCAGGCTGATTAGCAAGTCAAGATTTCCAACTTTGTAAGACTTGAAGACATGGTTAGGAAAAAAAAGGTATGCTCCTTTAAAATCCTGTTAAAACGTGAACATATCCAAGTGATTCTAGAATCCGTTTGAAGAAAAGGCAAATAAGACAAAGAGATAGTAAGGAATGTGTTTGTAACATCCTCTGTTAACAAACTGCAACAGACAACATTCCATTCAATTCAGCCCAAGTGCAATATTAAAAGGCAACTATGTCCTTGACCACCTCAACTACAGAACCAATGTCACCAAGCATCATATCAGCTCCATAAAACCGTCAACATGTGCCATTTTCTTTTCTAGCACAACAGTCTATCAATGGCTTCTAGGCAACTCAGACTGTGACAAGCAAACCGTGTGTTACAGTATACCAAAGCACGGTATTTTCTTAGTATGTGAAGGTTCACCTATGCACACAATGAAGAATTTTCAGCCATCCAACACAACTGTGAAAACAACAGAATGCAGCCCTCTTGCTCTACCACATTCTGACCTAGCTGGGAGCGCACAGGAATTCCCAGTTCAGGGTCTTGTGCTTCATTTCAGTAATTTCTAGCTCTCGGCTTAAAAATGTCCTGGCCCAAAGTGAGCTCTAATCTCAGTTCACACATGGACCATTCAAATCAAACTTCTAGTTACTTAAGGGGCTTTTGCTTGCATTTGAAGTTAAAACTAAATGCATTCAAAGACACCTTGTTCCCATCAACTAGGAAGAATTCCAGGAGTTTCTTTTCTTGCTTATGGGCTGATTTAAATGGAACTTAGGTATGACTTAGTTATGACTAAGTTATGATCTTAGGATATGATCTTCTTACGGCCCAATCCTAGTCAAAGGAGGTGCCTGTACAACAAATGTTCCACTGGTGCTGCCTGACACAAAAGTGCCATAAAGCCCTTTTACAGCAGTGCAAGGAGCCAGTGCGCTGGCGGGAAGGCCAGAGCCTTCCCCTGCATGCATCTGGAGCAATGGAGATCTGCGTGAGCAAGTAAGGTTGGTGCAGGGGGCATAACAGGTCAGGGATTGGACAAGGCAGGGAGAGGGGGTGGAACAGGGAGAAAATGGAGCGGGTGGGTGGATAGAGCCTGGAAGGGTTGGGTTCAGTAGCGCGCCAAATCCTGGCCCTCTTCTTCAGCCTGATCCACTTGCACAGATCAATGCAGACTTGTGCCAGTGATCTCTCTGACACAGGACCAAACTGGCCTGTTGCAGCTGCTAAAGCTTACCCTGAGGAGCAGTCAAAAATTCCCCTGTGGGATGCAGTGTAGCAGGCACCAGCGCCGCTACATCACCGTGCGGGGATTTAGGTAGGATTACGCTACCCATTAGGCTATTTGGTTGTCTTTAAAGAGGAAGTATTAATAATCAGAATTTAATAATGTTTCTGCAACAAAACAATGAACCGTTAACTTTGTACATGCATATGAATAATAGAAAATACTTACAATGTGCAAGAGCTTTAGTACATCTACAAACCTGTTACAAAACAAAAGCACACACTATTATTTCCTCTAGATAATCTCCACTGCCAAGGAAAAACATAGGAAGTTGCTTAATACTAAATCAAACCATCCATCGAATAAGCTCCATATTGCTACTCAGTGGTAGCAGCTCTCCAGAATTTTAGACAAGAATCTTTCCTAGCCCTGTGTGGAGGTTCCAGGGACTGAATTTGAGACCTTCGGCACACACTGAGCTGCAGCACCTCCCTCCCGCACCTAATTTAATCCCGCATTGATACTTACACTTTCTCTGAGCTCATGATTTCTTTAGCAATATGGTAGACCTTGGTTTTCTTCCCATTTGATTTAATCTGCAAATAAAGGTAACTTTTTTTAAAAAAAAGGAATAGTCCTGAATTCTAGTTTAGTTAAATATAAACTTTCTGCTGCCCAATTAACCTATGCTGATATCTACAGTTTATTTATATTCAAGGGTTCAAAATGGCAAGCATGTTCATGCTTAGATTAAGGCAAATTCCAGTTGCCTCCATTTGGACATACTCAAGAAAACAGCCAGCCAGCCAGCCAGCCCTAAAAACAGCACCTGCCATCTGTTGAAAGAAATGGCGTCATGATAATGATACCGCTTGGTTCTCCAATTATGGCTCGGTAATGAGAACATGACTTCTTTGGTTTCTAAAAGCTGTTTGGAATTAAAGACTAAAAGAGTGCTTGCTCAGCCAGAGAGAACATTCTCAGACATAACTTCCAAATTATTTTTTAACATATTTTTAATCTAACAGAAAGAATTGTACAGTGAAAACTGTGTTCTTTAAACCACCATAAGTATTTTTCAGCATAGGATCAAAAAATTATTAAGGCTAGGGGTGTAGCTAATGAAAATGTAACAAAATTTTGCCGTGGAAGTGACATCACACAGGAAGTAACATCACAGTTGTATTTTTGTTTTCTCTGGGTTTTTTAGCCATAACTTTTGATAGAGTAAAGCTATTACACTCTAGTTTATTTTATTGCATTCTGCATTAAATTTCCTTTCCAATGATATATAACATGATGATGTTATTTGAAATTATCAACCTCTTCACAGTTTTGGTCACTAGTGCCCATAAAGTGTGTTGCCTGGTGCAATTCCACCCCCCTGCACTTCTTTAGTTATGCCCCTAATTAAGACCCAAAATGTTCACTAGTCCCCCCACAAAAGAAACCTGCAATAAAATCAAAAAGCTACCTCTATACATTGCTTTAAGCCCAAGCCTACACATGTCTATCCAGAAGTAAGTTCCATTATAGTGAATGGAGCTTACTCCTAGGTAAGTGAGGATAGCATTGAAGTTTTTATTTCCATTGTGGCTGTGGATAGTTCTTTGCAAATTTCAAGACTTAGATGATTTGGAAACCTCATTCCCAGCTCCCACGTGCAGCAGGCGAGCTGTCACAAGAATCCCAATTAGTCCCAAATTCCATGGACACATGTCCTGTGTAACACAAGGAACTCTGTAGAGAAGACTGAATTGTTCAACTGAACTTTCCATCAAAATCAGTAATTTTTTTAATCAGCGTACATCAGAAAAATTCTGAAGATGGAAAAACATTACTGTGAATTCTGACAGCCAAATCTCAAAGTGCAGGTGGTGGATGGTTTGTGGGAAGAAGGTTCAGTGAAGACTCTGCAAGAAGAGACCTGCAGGATTGAGTGCGAGGCTAGAGGAAGACGAAAAGCAGACCAGCAGGAAGAGCCAGAGAGGACACACCAAGCCAGCACAACAGGATAGAGTTTTAAAAAATCAACCAGATTTAAACAAATTCAATTTATCATCTCTCTTTTTAAAAATAAAATTTGAGTTTGTTCCAAAAAAAATATTAAGACTTGCATTTATAATTTCTTAAAATGGAATTACGGTTACCAAGCTCTACCAAGCAGAAAGAAGAATGGGGAAAGGCACCTCACTACTGAGATTAAGCATTATAAACAACACCACAATTCATGCTCTGTTATTTGTTATTTCTACCAAACAAGCAAGCAAGTCAGCAACATGCATTAGGATCAAGAAAGTGTCTTCCTGAATCGTAGCAGCAGCATCCATTAAGCTTATCTGGTGATCTTGTACTTTGCCAGCACAATATCTATCTACCTGCTTATTGTCTTGTATGTCAAGCTCCCCTTTGCTAGAATCTGAATTGGTATCATCGTCATCATCAGAGCTGTTCACATTTCTTGATATCATGTCATCGTCTGAATGAACGTCTTCCAGCACCAGATCAGAACCATCAAATTCCTCTCCTGAGGGCCTACAAAACAAAAGGTCGTATAACATATATATATATATCACCAATTAATTTTCAGCTAAAGCACACACCACTGTTGTTTACCAGCAACGTAACTCATTTTAATCCTGAACCCCATGACCAGAGAACGAAAGCAATTTCCTGAAGAACCACATTGATGGCCATTCACGCGTCTTACAAATTAGCCAGTCCCATGGGTCTCTTTGAAAATTCTCAACCGCTAAGGACCACAATTCTCATTTTGATTATTATTCACAACAAAATTCAAGAGTTCTTTGCATATTCTATTTCATTTATTCTCAAAGAATTGATTCAAATTATCAATTTACCATAATTCGTTGGATCATCAACATAATCCAAAGCTTGCTTAGCCTGGAATCCCGGTTTATTTAAACCACAGAACTGTGCTTTAACGAGAGTTTACTTGCATTCCAGTTCAAATCTCAGTTTGAAAACTACTGTTCCCAGCTTCAGAAAAGTCACAGTGCCAGATTTCTGGCTGCAGTACCACTAGCAGTACGCATAACACTAGTTGAAGAATGCTGGTTTAGTATTTTATGGCTTCAGGAATGCATGTTACACGTCAAAAAGTATACTTTGATGCTTTAAACCTAAACCCCTTTTCTAAGGTACAAAATTTTAAAAACAGTTATTGCTCCACTGTTAATATTACATTATACAGAAGTCAGTCCAAATCTACAAACATAGAAATATCTTGGTGATATTTCTCTTTGACAGTTGTCAGAAAAAATAAAAAAACTTAACATTTGGGGAGGCTAATGGGATCCAACGTAGTGTCACTTTTAATTAAATATGTCCATTTTACCATGGTGATTGAGAAAGACAATTCAGATACAGACCTCATAAATAATACTCCCTTAAATAGATGGTATAAATAGGCTTACTCCCATAACCTGCCATCATACAAATCAATTAATTTCTTTTTTAATGCTGCTTGGAAAAAAAAATCAAATACAATCAGTCCTCATTACCCACTAGGGCTAGGTTCCTGGAAATCCTTGCGAATAACCAATTTACAGATAATAAATTCTTCATCCTATGGAATCAACTGAATTAGGTGCAAGGGGTACCTTATCTGCCACCAGAAGAATCCAGCAAAGACCCTCAGGAAGCCAGCAGAGGAAGTGTCAAACATGCTCTGAATGCTGCAGAGACCTTCCAGAGGCTGCAGGGATCTTCAGAATGGCACCTGCAATCAACATGGACTTCTTAAATATGGCCGCAGGATTCTTCTGCCAGCCATTGTAAAGGGGTCAGTGCTGGTCACAGGTGCCATTCTGAAGGTCTCTGCAGCCTTTGGAAGATCTCTGCATAGTGGAAAAGGAGGACAGAGACACAGATAACAAGGTAAGTAGCAATTCTGCCCCTTGCAGGTAAGCAAATTTGCATATAAAGAGGACTGACTGTACATTGGAAGAGGGCAGAAAATTTGCAATGCAAATTTCAGAACCAATGGTCTAACTGATAGCTTAAATATATTTATGATACTGAATGGAGCAGTGAAAGCTAGCTTCACTACACCAGTTGCTTCAGGAGAAACTGCTTTGCTAATCTTGTCTTGTTGGCAGCTAAACTGTTGGAAATGAGCAATGAAAAAAACTAAAAAGGTTGCCTTAAGGCTTTTTAGAACCTAATAAACTATTACGTATCCCTGGACTTCCACAGTATCTAGTTACAGAATGGGTCTAGCAAGCGGCTGCAAAATTCTGATCATGATCCTCAGGCATATTAGAACCCACACGCTTTACAGCAGGACGCAGCTTCCTTCAGTCCTGCAGCAGCCACACACCTTCCTCGCAGGGGGTCCGGCTTCAGCAGCCCACCTCCTAATTCAGGCCAAAGATCAGAAAGGAGCTTCTGATTGCAACAAGAGACTTGGTCCCATCCCACTTGATGCTGGCCTGCAGTGGAAGGCAACTCAAAAGTATCTGCACAGTCAAATACAGGTGCTGCAGGAAGGCATCAGCTGTGCAAAAGCTAGAAATGTGGTTCTGATCTCCAGGACTGCTCAGGTTCCGATACTTGAGTCCCTCAACTACCTGGGGAATCACACAAATGAAGAAAGGAGAAAGCAGAGATCTCTGTCCAATATAAGGCAGGACTGTCCTAGGGACCCAACCACTCCACGTGGTAGAAGAGCCAGTATACTGCATTGGAGGGGTTGGCCAATCTCTTCCACATACGGGCCAGACATCGGGTCTATCAATGGTAAGAAAGTATACGCCCTTGATAGGCATGCATGAACCTCCCAAATTAGGCCCTAGATCTGAGGAAAACGAAGAGATGAGCACAGTGCAGAGAGATGCATGCCCAGACAGAGAATGGCATTCAAAGGAAGCTTCTGCCCTTGGTCTACTTACACTGTAATTCTAACACAGTTAGAACACAAATTCCTTTTTAGGACCACTGCAGGCAGGTAAGTTGTTGTTGTTGTTGTTTAAACTACAGGCTGGATGATTTTGGGTGGTTGGGTAAAAAAGTATTTTCTTTCATCTGTTCTAATTCTCCCAACATTCCATTTTAGTGGAAGTCTCCTAGTGTTGTGAGAGAGGGAAAAGAACACCACCCTCTCCACCCCATCCATAACTTTGTACATCTCAATCAGTCCCTCTCAGGCGCCTTTTTTTTTAGATTGAAAAACCTAAAATGCTGTAGCCTTTCCTCATAAGAGAGGAGCCTCAGCCCAGCCTTGAATACACATTCGTAATAACATGCAGGCATTACCTGGTATCCCGTGGATACCTGAAATGGTGGATACTGGGGACACCTTTTTAACGATAGTGGTTTTGCTGCTGCAAAGTAAAAAAAGAGATTTGTTTAATGTTCCCTGTTCTTTTCATAGGCATTCCAGTATCCATAGTATCCATGGATAACTGAAACAGTGGATACCGAAGTACAGTACGTAGTTCTCATCTGAACATTAATCTTCCATATCTTCTGCGTTAACTGTCAGCTCACATTAAGGTTTTTTCCCCTTAGGAAAACAAATTTCTGCAGTAGCAGTCATGTGAAGCAAGTCATCCTTCAGTCATCCCCACTGATCTTTGAGTAAGAATATCCTGTCATGGGAGCCATTCTCTCTCAGCCACAGACACATGAACGCAGCGGCATTTCTGTTATGAATCTGAACAACTTCGATAAATGCCTCAGCTCACCAAGCATGACAAGATCAGAATACTGTACTAGACTCTTCATTGCTCTAAATCAGTGGGCTCTAAACTATGGCCGGGGGCCAAATCCGGCCCACCACAAGATTGTATCCAGCCTGCAGCAACTTAAAATAGTTGACATTTCCTCATAGACCCCTGCTCTAAATTATGCATTATTGTCTTGCATCAGGAAACAATAATGAAAACCATTAAAAATGTACATACGAATGAATACCTCTCCCCCTCCAGGCATTGCCCTCAGCAGCTCTTTTGAAGACTGGCCTGCTGCTAGATCTCATATTGCCCTGGATGCTTAAAATAACACTTGCCTTCATAAATTCAAAATCTGAAGGTTTCTTCCTTCAATAGTTGCATTGTTACTTGTCTCTGCTGACATTTTGGAAGGCTCATAATAAAATCAAATGTTCACGTACAGGTAAATGCACATGAACATCAAACTTAAAGTTCATGGACAGGCTTGTATTTTTAAGGACATTCCTACTTTGAAAAAGAGAATACAACAGGTCATAGCTAGTTTAACAAAATGAAGTTAACATCCATATCTTGTGTATGTTTATTTGGTAGTAAATTCCACTGAATACAACTGGACTTGCCAGTCTAAGAGTGCAACCCTAACTATCTTTCCTGCACTGACATAGCTGTGCCAGTAGGACATGTGCTGTATCCTGCAGTTATGGAATAGTCATGGAGGCCTCCTCAAGGGAAGGGAATGTTTGTTCCCTTACCTCAGAGCTGCACTGGCCTTACCCCAGTGCTGGAAAGTTGGTTAGAATTGCACGCTATGTGAATATAGAATGCAGTCAGGACAGTATACTTACAGGCCAATCCTAACCAACTTTCCAGATGCAGCTGCAATGCAACCCTGAGGTAAGGGAACAAACATTTCCAGACCTTGAGGATTCTGTGACTGTCCCCCCTGCCCCACTGCAGGCTGTTGGTGTTGGTGCTTGTAATATAAGGTATGCACAGAAGTTGAAATGTACATTGCTCAAAACGTCTGGTTCTTGCTGGCCCAGCACTATTATGCCCGCGCAAAAGCACCACTAAAGGAAGCAGTGCATCTCATATGTCTATAACTCAGACAGACAGCGTAGTTTACATCCCAGAGAGACTGCAAACAATTCAATGTGACCTCCATGCAAGCCTCTCGCCCTTACATTTCTCTCCCGTTCCCTTCCATCGGCACGTTAGTGCACCACTTTTTTTCATTTTGAAACATGTACAGCCCCCTCCCCCCGGTCAGGTAAATATGTGTTTGGAATCATGTCAAAGTGTTCCCATATACCTGAACTGAAATTGGCGCGCTGACCCGCGGATGGAACTAAAAGCGTAATTTTTACTTTGCACTATGGTGCTATGTATCAATTTCTATGGAAATGTTGAAAAAAGCTACCTTTACCCCTGAAAATCTTTAAAAAAAACACATTGATTACTGAGCACAGAGCTTGCTTACTTCAGGAATTTGCAGAAGGGGGCCCTAGAGTGCAAATCCTGAAGTAAGAAGTTCATTCTTGCAAAACTGAATTTTTGGCATAGCTTTGACTGCTGCTAGGCTAAATTAGGTGTTTTGCAGGCTGCTGCTACTTGTTTTGCACCCCCTGTAATGAGCTGGAGACAGAATTATTCTGGACTTTCCTTGACCCTTCTCTGCTTTATAAACATCTTGAAAAAACCCTATTTTTTCAGAGCACTGGCTTCAGCAGCTTGCAGCTTCCAATATACTAAGCCGAGCCTGAGTCCACCTTTTGAGGTTCCCTCCCACCCCAGCCCTAGAACAAGCTGTGAACCGTTTGAAGAAAAAAAAAAGTATCTTTCTCATTGATTTGTCTTCTCAATGAGAAGCACCTAATTGTTCTGCTCCCGCAGTACAGAGGCAAGAAATAACCTTTCATAAACCCTTTAGTTGCTGGAAGGATGATTCCTATGTGAAACAAAGCAAAGTCATCAATCCCATCTCCCACCCCACTATGAGATGGTATGGAAACATGACTCTTCAGTAACTATTGGACTGTGTCCAGGTGCTGATTTGGAGGAATATTGTTGTTGTTGTTCAGTTGCTAAGTCATGTCCGACTCTTCGCGACCCCATGGACCACAGCACGCCAGGCCTCCCTGTCCTCTACTAGCTTCTGGAGTTCACCCAATTTCATGTTCATTGCTTCGGTGACACTATCTAACCATCTCATCCTCTGCCGCCCCCTTCTCCTTTGGCCTTCAATCTTTCCCAGCATGAGGGTCTTTTCTAAAGAGTCCTCTCTTCTCATCAGGTGGCCAAAGTACTTCAGCTTCAGAATTTGTCCTTCCAGGGAGCAATCAGTTTTGACTTCCTGGAGGATTGACTGATTGGATCTCCTTGCAGTCCAAGGGACTCGCAAGAGTCTTCTCCAGCACCATAATTCGAAAGCATTTATTCTTCGTGCTCTGCCTTTCTTATGGTCCAGCTCTCACAGCCATACATTGCTACTGGGAAAACCATCGCTTTGACTATGCGAACCTTTGTTGGCAGGGTGATGTCTCGGCTTTTGATTAAGTTGTCTAGGTTTGCCATAGCTTTTCTCCCAAGAAGTAAACGTCTTTTAATTTCATGGCTGCAGTCACCATCAGCAGTGATCTTGGAGCCCAGGAAAATAAAGTCTGTCACTGCTTCCATTTCTTCCCCTTCTATTTGCCAGGAAGTGATGGGAGTGGTGGCCATGATCTTAGTTTTTTTAATGTTGAGCTTCAAGCCAATTTTGGCACTTTCCTCTTTCACCCTCATCAGAAGGTTCTTTAGGTCTTCCTCACTTTCTGCCATTAGAGTGGTATCGTCGGCATATCTGAGGTTGTTGATATTTCTCCCAGCAATCTTGATTCCAGCTTGTGAATCATCCAGCCCTGCCTTCCTCATGATGTATTCTGCATATAAGTTAAATAAGCAGGGTGACAGTATACAGCCTTGTCGTACTCCTTTCCCAATTTGAAACCAGTCGGTTGTTCCATGTCCAGTTCTAACTGTAGCTTCCTGACCCGCATACAGGTTTCTCAGAAGGCAGATAAGGTGGTCTGGTACTCCCATCTCTTCAAGAACTTGCCACAATTTGTTGTGATCCACACAATCAAAGGCTTTAGCATAGTCAATGAAGCAGAGGTAGATGTTTTTCTGGAACTCTCTTGCTTTCTCCATGATCCAGCAAATGTTGGCAATTTGATCTCTATGGAGGAATATTATTTGAATCCTATTCTGTGTTCTTGCACCATTGACAAGACTGATTGTCAGTAAGAGTGGTCACCTAATTTTCTAAATGGCTTGCGAATTCTCACTGATTAGAGGAGTGAATAGGAGAGCTTTATCTACATTTTTTTTGTCCCTAAATAAGCTATCCATGGTCATTGTCCTAAACAGCTTTGGGAAGGGTAAACTATAGGAGAGCATTATGCAGATTTCTGCCCATTGTAATTGTCCTCACCTAGCTAATCTCATCACCTAGCTGGTAATCTCATCACCTAGCTAAATGCCTGACTTCAAAATCAACCATCAGGGCCACTCAGGTAAACACACCCACTCTAGAAATTAGTAAGAGATTCTCACCTACAGCTGCAAGTATGATAATGAAATGTGAATATCTACCTAAACAAATGCACTTGGGGGGGGGGGTGAAGGAGAAGGAATATTCTATATTTGACATTTAACATTTGTTTTCCATTTCTCCAAGGACTTCAGGGTTGTGTAGACAATCCTTCCCTCAGCAACCCTGTGAGGTTGGTGAGGCAGGTCATTATTCATAAGTTCATACAGCCTTATGATATTTGATCTTGAAGTTGCCTTCTAATGTTTTGTGTCAGCTGTCTAATGTTTTGTGGAGTATAAAAAACATAATTTATTCACAGTCTCTGAACTTACCTGCAACCTGCAAAAACTAAAGGCAAGACATATCAGAACATTAGAAATAACACAGGACAAAGGTTAAGAGATATGTGTTTCCTCTATGTTTTCACCTAACTTGTTCCCCAAAGTAAAAAGATAGTTAGCCTACAAAGAAACACAGTTTGAATGGAAGTAGACGTGCAAAGTCCCATTGGTGCGTTTGCCCGCCGATTATTTAAAAAATTATTACAGGTGCTAATTGTACCTGAAAGCTTTAAAGTTGACTCAGTGAGAAAGGTTAGCCCCTGCCCTAACACAGGAAGCCAAAATGGCAACTTTCATTTCAGATTTGGGGCCCCCCAATCAGATTCAGAAACAGCCCCACCCATAAAACAAAAAACCCCAAAATTCTGCCTCTGTTTCTTAAATGATGACATGGGTGGACAGTCAAAACAACTGTATCTCTAAAAAGGTCTATCCTTACACTGTTCACAGTGCAAGTTTCAGGTCATTTGGTGGAGCCACTTTTTGAAAATCTCTAAATCATAAATTGGTGGTCAATCGCACCGATGGGAGGGAACAGGTTGTGTTCTAAAGTATTAACAGATTTATTCTGGGCAAACAGAGCTAACACACAATTTCTAATTGCTCCGTGTGTATTCTCAGAAAGGTGTTCAGACAGTGTAGTTTTTGAGTAAAACATTTGGGTAAGCTCCTGAACAAATAAGTAGCTCTTTGTTTCAACACTCAGTATTGTTGACAACAATATTGTTGACAATAATATTAAGACCAACTTCCTAAACAGTAGGAATGAATTCCTCCCTAATCCATTCTGCAGATTTACAAGTATTTTCAGCAGAAGTTTCGTTTTGGAAGTTTCATGTTAAGAAAAGTCATTAAATGAGGAAGTTACAACCAACTCATTTCACAAATTTTCTTACCAATGTAATACAGTACATGAGTTACAGACATCTTTTATAAACTCCATCACTTCTTCTGCTAATTTAACACTACAAAAACTCAGACGACTATGGTCAAGGAAGGTAGAATGGGGATCAGTGTAGCTTGAAGCATAAAAAGGATTTTAATCTCATAGAGATTATAATCTGTGATTATAATCTCCACGGGCCTTCCCCAGCCTTGACCACAAGTCATAAACGTGAACTGGATGTTATTTCCAGTCACATCCGGAAGGCCTGCTGGAGAGGCTGGGAGGGCAGCATGAACTCCAAAGGGCCTGGCATGGCCCCCAGGAGAATCCCTGCAGCACCACAACGTTGGCCCCCTGTGGATTTCATTATCCACTGATCTGAATACCCCTGGGAATCATGGAACTGATCCCCCAAGGGTACCAAGGGTCCACTGCACAACCTGTTCTGGACTGAGCTGCATTTCCTTTGAAGGTTCAGGTTCACGGCCTGGAAATGCTCCTGGATCCAATCTCGATCCAGGGGAGTCGGGTGTTGGCAGTGGTCAGGAGAGCTTTTGCCTAGCTTTGGCCGGTAAGCTAGTTGTGCCCATTCCTGAAGAAAATATATCAGGCCACCTGGCATTTTGATTACTGGAGCAGGTTCCAAATGGGACTGCCCTTGAAAACAATTTGGAAATGTCCACTGGTTCAGAATGCAGCAGTATGTGTCTTTCTGGGAGCCAGCTGGGTTTGCTGCATTAATCCTGTGCTGTACAAAGTGCACTGGCTGGGCAGTGTGCTTCCATGTATTATTCAAGGTGGTGATAGTGACTTTTTAACCCCTACATGGCTTGGGACCTGGATACTTGAAAGACTGCCTCCTGCCATTCTAGCTCTGCCTGTGCATGCTGGTTGTCATCTGAGGCCTCTCAGTGAGGTGCCACTGACAGGAACAAGGAACATGGCCTTCTTGACTGTGGCACCCAGATGATGGAACCCCCTCTTCTGGGAGACCCAAATGGCTCAAACATTAAGGTCACTTAAGTGGGTGGCAAAGACTTCAGATGGCTATCCTGTAATCAATCTATAACTTTGTTGATTTGAGAGGTTCTTAGTATTCATTTTTATTTCATTTGTAGTTGCTTCTGATAAGAAACAGTCATGGCTCAATTTACATCTGAAACAGGAAGGCTACCTGCAGCCCTGGTGAAGACAGGCTGCGGCCTCGGTCAGCCTTATTTGGCAGAGCACTGCCATTTAGGTGGACACCTCATGACAAGGGGAAGAATGTGCAATTATTTTAGTTATCACAGGATATGGGGATTAAGGGGTTGTGCCAAGAGCTTTACAGAAGAAGTAGGTTTTAAGAAGGCATTTGAAGAAAATAAGAGAGGCAGCATCGCCAGTGTGTTCTGGGAAGCAGTTCTGCGTGTGTTTATGCAATGTAAACCCCAGTGAATTCACTAGAAGTCCTTGGAATTAAATATGCTCAGGAATGTAGCCCAAGTGTAGTTTACATCTGTTGATTGCTACATTATGCTTTTCTTTGTTTCATGGAAACACTATGAAAACTAAAGTTTGTCACATCCTATTTTAAATCTGATTCAGAGAGAGAGAGAGAGAGAGAGAGAGAGAGAGAGAGAGAGAGAGATGTTTAACAACATTTGCCTTTACAATCGTTACAGGAGAGCATTTTTCCACCCCCTCCCCAATAGGAATTATAAAAGACCTATATTTCATGCTAAACTATTTTTGGAATCCTGCAGAGCAAGCAAGATGCTACAATTATTTTCTTACCCATGTTGTTAAGCTCTTATGCTTTGGCTGGAAAGCACCAACTTTTCCGTGTACACAATACAAGGGAACACAATAAGATTTTTGTACGCTTGCTATTGCTTGGGGCCTTTTTACATGCTACTGATGCTACAGTATCCCTGCCTGGATGAGTACCTGCCTTGGAACCACACCTTTTAATTAAAAATGCAGTCTTAACTCGAGTTCTGATCTCCTCCTGGGGAATCTAATCCCCAAACCACTGAGACACAATCTGACAAAGGAAGTGTTTCACTCTCAGTCTAGGGAAACACCTGAACCTCAATTCAGATGCATTTTAACAATATAATAGGCAAGGATTCCACTGGCGGAGGGCTCTACAAATAGCTCATCATATCACAAAACTGTTCCTACACTAAACCTCTTTAGATGGCAGGAAATAACTTGTCTGGCTAAATTCTTCCACCCCCACTAGCAAGTAAAATAAAAATCTTGCACACACAGAAAGTTTACTTTCTGTGTTCAGGAAGGGATTCCCTCCCCCATTTTAAATAATAGAAAACTGTTCTACTATAGCGGCTAAAAGACTCATGGCCAATCCTATACTGGACTAGCGTCAGCCATCGCAAATGTACTGTAAAGCACGTTTGCAACAAATCATAAGCAAAGTGCCAGCAGGAAGGGCTCCGCCTTCCCACCAGCGCTGAATCTGTAGGAACAGCAGCCTGCACTGGAAAGTGCGGTGCTGAGCAACAAAGGAGGCAGGGAGGGGAGTTTGGGGGGGCAGAGGAGGACGGTTCAGGCCCAGGAGCGGGCTGGGACAGTGGAGGAGGGTTCCACCGGATCCCAACCCCTGTGCTGAACCGGAAAGCCTTACACGGAGATTATCAGATCCAAGTAGCCCCACTGGGCAGGTGGGGTCGCTACCTTTTACCCCAAGGGCCCCCCCAGCCTGCTCACTTTTAGCGCTGGATACAGTGCAGCCCATGTGGCCCCACTGGACAAGTGGTGAATCGGACTGGGCTGCCCATCAGGAGCCAGAACTTCCCCAGTTCAAATCATGAACTCAATGAACTTGATTGAGACAAGCTGCTTTTTGAGTTTGAGATTCCTAGCTGCAAAATGGGAGTGCTATTTACTTATCTTCTATTTACTTATCTTACAGGGCTGAAAGTATTACAACACAATACTACACATGCAGTGCACATGCAACACCTTTGCCCAGCAGAAGAAAACAGCTGGCTGCAATGCTAACCTGTGGTATTTGGTAATCTTCATACCTCACATGGTCACATTTTCCAATTTTCTCTAATAACTGGCATGCAGAAGATCATGTGTGAACCAAGTTTCAGCCTTTTATCCAGTTCTGAATCCCTAACTGCACATCCCATTCTCCAGTTCAGCTTTCTGGATACACTGTAGTGACTGATTTGGGGTACAGTCTTTAAACTCCATCTTTTATACACACATGTATTAATTTATAAAAAAATACATTGCTTTCTATCTCTCTTTTTTGTCTAATGAGTCCTGCTAGATTGTCATTTTAAAAAGTGGGCCCGGTGATAAAACGTTTGGGAAGCACTTATACATACTACATGCGTACCCCAGTATCCACTGATTCAGTATCCACTGATTCAGTATCCACTGATTCAGAGCACAATCCAGCCCAGCGCTGGATTGGCAAGGCCGGCTGGCCAGCGCCAAATCCAATGCTGGGTTGGCGAGGCTGGAACCTCCCGTGGCAAGAGAACATTCACGCCCTTACTGTAGGGGAGGCTCCAGCCTCCCCAATGCGCTTTTCAGATCGGGGCCACGCAGCCAACTGCACAGGCTTAGGATTCGGCCTTATGGCCCACCCACATCCCACCCTCCCCCACCCACAATCTCCCTCCCGCCGTCAATTCCACTGCCACCTCAGCATGGAGCCTCACCCACGCTGGCTGGCTTTGCCTGACACGAGAAAGGCTTGGCATAGGCAAAACAGGCAGCGCCGGTCCTGTTGCTCGAGCGCTGATGTGGGGGTGCCACGTGGTGCCCCTGCGTCAGTGCTAAGCGTGCAATGTTAACACAGCCCCACTGTGTTGACACTGCACGCTTCCTTGGATTGCGCTGCCCGTTATCCACGGATACCATCAACACTGGAACTCCCATTAAAAAGATAGGATAACATTAAACAAATCCCTTACTGCAGCAAACCCATTGCTGTTCCCCTATCTTTAAAAAGGCGTCTTCAGTATCCACGGTGGGGTCTGGAACTGCAGAATACTGCAGGATGCCTATATTGGGAAACTGCTTTCTAAGCACAGTTCTACGAATATCTACTTGGAAGTAAGTCCTATTGTGTTCAATGGGGTTTACTCCTGGGAAAGTGTGCATATGATTGCAGTCCGAGTAAGTTTGGAATTTAACTATAAGGAAAAAGAAGAGGCTATAAAAGTAAATCGTATTTCCTGAGCTTTCTGATGCTGAAAATAATACACAGGAAGAGGCTGTTGTCCAGTCACACAAACAGGCCTTTCATGCATTCTGATTTTGTGCAACTTTCCGGTCCTCTTTCAAGTTATGATACTCTTCTGTAATCATGTAGCAGCGCACTGCTGTTACAGGAAGATTCATGTTGGGAAAAAAATAATTTAAAAAGTAGCACTTCCAGTCCTTCCTTCCGTTATTCTTTTGCTGCATCCTTGTATACTGTCTTACAACAAAAAAAGTCTGGTTTCTCTGGAGCACTCCTACGTTATATTTTTGGCTGTATTGGTCTGCGGGGGTGGGGAGGGTCTGCAGACTGAAGCCACATATTTTTATAGCAATTGATTAATACGTGGCAGCATTCAATTCCTTAGGGTCAAGCCAGGCATTGCATGGAGTGATGAGAACTCTCTTCCCCACATCCCAAAGGGGCAAGGGCAGAGAAGAGCTGTAGCACAGGAAGGGCACAATCCTTTGACCCTGTGCCAATTTCTGAACTCAGACTGGTCCCTTGTAAGCTGCTAAATTGTGCTTTAAGTTAGAAACACGGCTGCTGAAGTTGCACTAGGTTTGTTGCAAAGACACACACCCCTGCCGCCAAGCTTTGAAGGGGCACACCTGCATATGTTTTCCAAAATAATGATACATGTTAATATCCTTGCAAATCACACATGAGTTCAAGAACATGGGGGAATACTTTCAACATAATCTATTAAATTTTATACTGCAATCCTTGAAAGGCTGGATACAAAGCCTATATTCTGACATCACCTTGCTTATCCTCCAAGATGTGGTTTGGAGAATCGGAAACTAGCTCAAGTGTTCAGTCCTCCACCTTATAAGTTTGCAAACCACAGTGTGATCCTGGCTTTCAATCCTGGCATGAAAGGATTGCTCAAACTGAAGTTGGCTGGTTTGGATGCCATGGCAATTGTTTTAAGGATACCAGAATGCATCCTATTAAGTGGGGGGGGGCGGAGAGAAAAGAAAGCTAAGACTTGTTAATTTCCAAGGTTTCATCCAAGGTTTATAGAATAGAGAATGAAATGCATAAACACAACAAATGAATAACTGAATCTCACATTTCAAATCCTTCATTTACATTAGTACTGTAACAAATGCAAAAAAAAGGGCTTTTCATAAGGATATGTTAATGCAAGATATAAGGATTTTAATGTTATCACACAGACTTGCATAAAAGGATTTTATTTGTATTTCTCAATTGCATAAGTGCAGTAATTTTATGAGAGACATAACAAGGCAGAATTAATGAGCCTTCCAAGCCTGCTCATCATTTTGAAATTAATCCTGTATTAAATTCTGTTTTGTACTCTTAAGCTCATCACAGTCAAACAAGTTTATCCTCTTTTTTTCATCACCACAATAATTACAAGTTAAACATGGAAACCTGCTAGACACATTTGTCAATGAACACTACTAGTTCAAAAATATGATCTTGTAATTTAAAAAAAAAAAGATAAAGTGACGCTGAACAGCAGCAAAAAGTGACATTGTCCGCTAAAGAAAGTAATGGGTAGGACCAGTGGTGCAATTCAAATGAATTAACAACCGGTTCTATGATGTCATAGCTGGAGCAAAAAAACCCGAAGTCAGCTGAGGTAAGTGAGTGGGCAGGGCCCAGCCATTTAACAACCAGTTCTAAAGAACCTGGGCAAACCCCCTGAATTTCACTACTGGGTAGGACCAATCAGCAATGACACTTGCTAAAATTTTCTGGAACTAAATGAAAATAATTTTATTAAAATAAGGGTATCCAACACACTGGCATTTCCAGAACAAAACAGTTTTAGAACAAAAACAGCTAGATTAATGGCTCCCCGCCTGGAGTACATGCACCCCCAGGGGTATTTGCCAGGATTTTTAGGGTACTCAAAAAATAACTGAAAAATGGTGGAAAAGGCAGGTCTGTATTAGAATTAATAGCAACTATATTAATTACAAACATTTTGCTAATTTGAGGGATACAATTTATGGAAATGGGCTGGCAATGGGTACGCAAGTAAAAAACATTGAGAACCACAGGTCTAGATAAAAGATTTGACTGTAGATGGGAATCAATACATGCACCCATGTCTTACCTGCCAAAATCTGAGTGGCTCCTTGAGGTTTCATATAGCTCTTCCACCTCATACACATTATTGTCACAGTCTTCAACGCTGCTAGACTTGTGCCACTCAAAACACGGGGTTTTCTCAGTGGATGGAAAAGGCAAGTTCTCATACTCTGGGATTTCCTCATAATGGCTCACATTTTCATATTCTGGGACAAAGTCATGAGTCAGAGGATTTGGGTCTCCTTGGGTTGAGAAGGCTTGTTCGTCTAAGGACTGCGATCTCTGACTAACTGTAGGTTCATGTGGATCCTGGGAATTTTGATGTCCCTTGTGCAAGGATGGGCTGCTGCTTATTTCGGCAGAACGCGCCTTGGACGGTTTATTCTTCCGTCCACTTACCATACAAGCTGTGTTCCTATTTTTGCTAGGTCCTTCCCCACTAGAGAGGGCAACAATGCTATTATCTGTGGACTGATTGCCTCTGGTCAACAGTCTCTGAAAATCACTTTTCATTACGCAGACAGACAACTTCATGTTTAATAATTTCTTGAATGAATTTTTCTTTGGAGGCTCTTTGGGAGGCTTGTGGATTCTCTCCACATCTACTGAAGACAAGGACTTGGCTCGAGGTTTTGTCACCACACGCGGAAGTTCAGAGCTTTTAGAACGCTTGGTGTTTTTTAAGGCTTCTGGACTGCCTAAAAATGGAAGGATCGGATGAGGTAATTTCCAAACAGGTTTCTCTGAGGAGGACTTTGGAGTATCAGGAGATAACAACGTACTTTGTTCTTTGGCTGACAAATGCCTTACGCGAAGACTCTCCAACCGAGTCTCTGAATGTGTTTCTTCTTTAGAAGGATAAGTACTTTTCTCTAAAAGTTCCTCTGATGCAGCTTTTTTCAGGAGTCCAACTCCAGGGATGCTGCTCCTTTGAGGTTTTTTAGGAATGATTCTTGAGGAATTTTCACATTCTAAGTGAGCATCTCTCGCTTCCTTCTTTTGAGCAGAATCATTGAGGAGATTAAGAGAAGGCAAATGTTGATTACACGATAACTTTACTTGCTTAGGCAAACTCATAAAAAGATTATTACCCCTAACAAAGTCAGTCTTTTGGTTGTCAGCAGCCGCCATATTTTCCATTGTATCATCAACAGAATGCATTGAGTTAAGATCTAAAGAATCTTTGACATTGTCTACCAGACAAGGGGCTTCATGCAGATCCTGAGGCAAGCGGCTTTGTAAGGCAAGTTCTGCAGAACCAGCAGACTCCATGGTTCGATGCTCCGTTTCAGCAAGATACGAAGGCACCGCAGATTTCTCACCTGCACGTATCAGTTCTTGACTGTTGTAGGATACACTTTCAATAAGAACGTTAATTTTTGCTGTTTTTCTAAAGGCACATTCAGAATCACACTCAGAAGCAACTTGCTCTTTAGTTCCTTCTCCTGGAATATCTATACCATCTTGCCGAACGAGGCCTGGAGTATGATGCTTTCTTGGTTTCGGGATCGGGGGAGCTTTAGATGCTGGTGCTGAGCCGAATGAAGATACAGACTCATTACTTCCTTTTGTACGGATATCAGGACACAAGTCACCAGTATCCACACTTTCTGGACTTGCTTGGTCAAATGAGCAAAAGCAAGTGTTGATTTTTTCAGTCAAAAGAGGAGTCTCTGACATTTCAGACTCAATGCCGGTCATCTTTCCATGGGTGTTTAGATTGCCCATCACTTCCCCAATACTGGATGAAGACTGGATAAGGTCCGTCAATTCTATTTTAATTGCATTATTAGAACTACTAATGTTAACTTTTTCAAGTTTACTCAAAGGTTTCTGCCTCACATGGCTGTTATTGGGATAAACACTGTGCGTTAGAACATCTTTGAGTTTTTCTTCTAGAAAATTCGCCTTCAAGACTACCCTACTTTTATTTAAGTTTTCATTATGACTATCAAGTATTGTTCTAGGCCTCAGAGATGATGCTGGTTGCTCACTTACATCAATATTCTCTAGGTTTTCCAACTGTTCAAAGATAGTTGTGTTTTTGCATGTATTCTCCCCATTCCCAAATTTATGAATGCATTCAAAGTTGCTGGAACACATTGATATAATATAAGCAGTATTGTCTCTTGGGGCTCCATTTTTGTAATTCAAATGAACAAAGTATTCAGAAGAGTCTCCTTTGTGTTCTTCTAAACTTTTAGAGTTTTTCCTTAATGATGGCAATGCAGTTTTTGCCTCAGAAGCAGAAGAGCCCTTAAGAACTTTTGGTTTTGGTGCTATTGCTGGTTTTGTTTTCTTTGCAGGATGTAAAATGTCTGCCAGAACAACATCTGGTTTAGGGGCAACAGGAGGTGGAAGCACTTTGTGTTCTACCACAAACTTTGGTTTTGGAGCCACAGGTGGCTTCTTAATTTCTAGAAGGCAGAGAGAAAGAAATATTAAGTTTGGCCACTAGGCCTTGGCACAGCCTCCACATATAAATGCAAACAAACCCAAGCACATAGTGTATATACACAACAACCTCCTGTTTACCCTTCATTCCTTCCCTTCTCCTTTCTCCCTTCTGTCTATTTCTAGACCAGGGTTCCCTTGGGGCAAACACCAGTTATAAAGCACGATTGTGTATAGATGGTGCTGCTATACAAAGATTAGAATGACTAACTTATCACAGACCATAAATTTTCCCTTAGGATTTTTGTCATTCAGGTCTAAAATGGGTCCACAAAGCAGCTTAAAGAGGTCATTAGAAACTACAAGCTAAGCAAGCGTCCAGGCCTATCCAACCTTCCAGCACTGATGCAGCTACGCCAACAGGGCACGCGCTGCATCCTGTGGTGGAGAGGCAGTCACAGAGGCCAGTAAAGTTCTGTTACTTTAACAGAACATTTGTTCCCTTACGTCTGGGCTGCGCTGCAGCTGCATCAGCACTGAAAGTTGGAAAGGATGGGACCCAAAGTCAAATACAATATCGATATAAATAACAAGCTGCTAAAACACCCAGAGCTCACAACCACTGAAAACCATCCAACAGCAAAGAGCAAGGGGAGACTCACCAAAGGCCAAATACAGTACAGAGTGAAATAAGAATGTTTCAATAAAGCCCCGCTGTTATTATATTTTAAAATTCTGACCTGGTTCTGGGCTCATTCAGGTTTGTGCTTAAACATGCAGAATGACCACAATTGCAAGTAGAAAGAGATGATGGGGGTCCAATTCTAACAGCAAATGGACCATACAGACAATGGAAGCTAAATATTCTTCCTGCCTGCAGCCCCTCCTCCCAAGTGCTTTTTGCAAGTTCTATTTATTTCTTAAAATCATAGGACATCACAGACTAACCCATCTGACAATGAAGAATAACTACAGCACTCAGAACATGGCTTTAAACATGGTAGTCAGCACAGTTGTTATAATTACTACAATTACATAAAATTCCAGGGTCAAAGGGAAAATCAGTCATCACCATTATTATCTTAGATTGTCTCCACAACAAGAAACAGATTCCATAGACTTGCTTTTGATTATCTCAGCAGCAATAGCTAAACGCCACTGTCAAGGGCAATATATTTCTCTATACTGAATGACAAAGAACATTTATTAAAATGTTAATACTGTCCAATTTCTGGTGAACTCTCCCAAGAAGCAGTCTCTCTGAGATAGACCAGCATTGAACATAATGGACAATGATCTCAGCTGTACCTCGCACACAAACAAAAAGATGTTGATTTATTATAATTTTATATTCATCCAAATGATGCATTGTTTAAACTGCAACTTGTAAGAACTTCCTCAGAGTGCAATCTAAAGGGTGCTCTAGACCAGCACAGGTTGCTTTTGCTGGCCTCTAGGTGTCATAGGGACGTGGTGGCATTGTGGGTTAAACTGCTGCTGTTGGGCTTTCTGGCCAGAAGGTTGGGAGTTCGAGACTGCGCGACGGAGTGAGCTCCCATTGCTTGTCCCAGCTCCTGCCAACCTAGCAATTCAAAAGCACCTAAAAATGCAAGTAGATAAATAGGGACCACTTCGGTGGGAAGGTAACGGCATTCCGTGCACTACAGCGTATAGTCATGCTGGCCACGGACAAACGCCGGCTCTACAGGTTTAGAAATTGCACCACCAATTCCAGCAGCACAGCTCTGAGTAGCCCCTTTAGGGCTGCTGCACACTACCCAGGAGAAGAAGGGTTTTTTTCAGCCTGCCTATTCCAGCCCGGAGTTTGGATTGCGGTCAGAAAACTATAATAAGCAAGTTACTGCAAGTATCCTTGCTGGATGTGGCCCACCTTGCTAATGCAATATCCTCAATAATCTGAATGGCTTCCTTGCTGAATTGCATACAACAGCCATAGATCTTTAATTAGTTTCTTTGCTGTCTGTACATCTAGTGTGATTGGTGTACATGCTGATAGCTCATAAATAACAAAAATACATAATACAGCTTTCTGCACTACTCATTTTTGTAAAAACAAACTGAAATCTAAAGAACAAAACGATCTCTACATATTCTCTAACACCTCTACATGCATGTGGATGCATCTGCTGACACGATACCACTTATATCACCTACAGAATCAACTCTTACAAACTAGGAAAGCTATTATAATTTATAAAAATGCACTCTTAAGAATAAAAACATGTAACACTGCTTTATGCACCAAAATCCATGAATTAAAAAAAATGTTTTCACCCACCTCTTATTCATAAGTTAAAAGCAACTGCTCATACTGTTTTGGTCCATATATTAACTACTCCAAAATATACATTTTCAGCCAGCTGTTTTCACAGGTAAGAGAGAACCTTGAACCTTTTGCTACCACTTCCACTCAACCCCTGCAACCCCTTTGTTTCTATGAGGTCACGTGTTTAGACACACAGGACCGCCAGAGTCACATCTACAGGTCCCATTCATTGCCCTTGGAGTTGGGAGGGGCAGCAAACTAGGAAGAGGGCCTTCCCAGTGGTGGCACCCACTTGGTGGAATTCCCTCCCTCTCAATTTACAAACTGCTCCCTTCTTGGAGGCTTTCTGGTCGGGCCTTAAGACATTGTGATTTAGATCAGCCTTCTGTATAGGTTTCTTTTTAGCATGGAGGTTTTATAATGTAAGTTAGATTGCTGCTAGTTTTTTATGATCCTCCTTTTGGCCTTAATGTGATTTTTAAATGTTTGTGTTTTTTTTGCATATTTTTAATTATTTTTACTCTGTTATGTTGTAAGCTGTTTAGAATGCCCTTCGGGGAGATGGAGCAGGGTATAAATCTAGTAAATAAATACATAAATAAAATCCAAGTTTGATGTTTGGAATCAATCTTTCTCCACAAGATCCATAATCTCATGTCTGAAGATTCTCTTCTAGACAGCCAACACGCCAAGCAACCTTGAAGAAGCCATTTGATTTCATCATCTCAAACTTTCCACCATCCAGCCTACTTGCTTCCTTAATGTACAGGAAAAACAACTTCAGACAAGGTGATCCCTCATCCATCTATGAAAAGCAGCCTTTCAGCCTACTCTTTTCCAGTCATAGAAGAGTGATATAAATCAAAGCCAACAACAGCAGCCTGTACTGGGAAACAATCCAAACTGACTGCACCACAACCTGTTTCCCAGAACAACCTGCACAACAGCTTTCTCGAGACAACGTCTTCTAGTTGTAATGGATGCAACCCCACTGACACAACAGCAGACTGTTTTGTTTTGTTTTTTAAGACCGTAACACAGGGAAGTGTGAAACCGCTGGGTGGGTGTGGTGGCATATGAAAATGGGATTCAAAAATGTGGTAAATCAAGTCTTTAACTGGGCTTCAGTGGTTGCCCAGACAACTGACGGCTTCACAGGCCCAACAGCATATCAGGCCCTTGTTTTCCATAATTTTCCTAGCACAGCCTGTGCAACAACAGACCCAGAGCTACCATGACTACTTCTTTGTCGTTTAGGATCTTTCACTCCCAATTCCCTACCACTCTGCCTTTTACCTTTTACAGACCTACCCACAGGCTGTAATACCCTCAGGGCCCAATCTGGTCCCATTCAACCCTGAGTCTTCAGAATCCTTATCCATGTTGTCTACTCTCCAATGTGGATTTTATCACTCCATGGGTGGCAGGATCTGGAAAAACAATTTTTGGTTAACTGGCTGTGCTAGATATGGCATCTCTATCAAACCAGTGCACCTGCAAGGCCTGCTCGGGTATAAGACTGATGCTTGAACCTCTTTGCAGCTCTGGAGATTGGCCTGGGTGAAAAAACTGTGAAAAGGACCTCCACGCTATTTTTTGTGACTGGCTGCTGGTCTGTTGTTCAGTTAGACCCTAGGCCCAGCTGTCCCATTACGCAGCTACTCCACAGGGATCCACCAGACCCAGCTCCGGCAGAGTCTAGGATGGGGTCAATGTACTGGCACAGCAGCAACCCTTGCATACCTCAGAGCAGTGTTTATACCCAGGAGCTTCAGCAGTAGAACTCCCTGCAGTTCTTCCTTTATCCAGAACTGGGTAATGTGAGATATAAATATACATATGATGATTTGGAACCCTAAAGGTTAAAATATAAATTCTGCCATGTGTAAGAGCAAAGAAGTAGTTAATGGTGGATGAGGCCAAGAACTGGTTGGCAGAGAAGGGAGGGGGAGCTGCAGGAGAAAAAGACAAAGGACAGAAGGCACTACAGATCCCAAGGCTTCGTTTCAGGCCTCAACTTCTCAGAGTTAGATAGCAGTGTAACAAATTTCAGCTGACAACAGCAAGAAAGCTTTGGCCTTGGGAGAATGACATTGCGCAGGCATGATAAGTCTCATGAATAATTAGGCCATACCTACATCTCATTAAGTCGAGTTTTGCAGGCACATTCGTCGTGGGTAAAAGTATATACAAAGGTGGGGAGAACATGTCAGAGATATGTAGAAGGAAGTCTGAAGTATTTGGTTGAGTTGTTGTTGATTGGATAAGCTGTAACCAATAGGTGCAAAATACTGGACCACTCCTACTGAGTATAAAAAGTCACCCCCCCAATTGTAGGAGCTTGTGGCTTGCAGCGTGTTTTGTTTGGTTTTTGCTTGCCACCCATATTTGCAAATATGTAAATAAATCTTTCTATTGAACCATGAATTGGGAGCCATATTTTATATCTAACAGTAGTACAACACTGGCATAATGACAATGTCTTTGCCGTTATGTCTGTCTGTTACGGAACTGCAAGATGCTCTCTCTACATTCATGGTAACTTGTGCTCATACAGATGGTATCATCTCAGATACCGTATAAAAATCCAGTTATACCTCTGTATCTTTATAGGACCATATCTTGTTAAAAACATCACAGGCCACCATATATTAGTGTTACTAATTTGCATGTGCAAATTTCCTATGGTCTTTAAGATCCAAATCTTGTCATTCCTTCCAGAGCCAACACAGAAAGCCTGCTGCTTTTTCTTCAAATAACTATATCTAAACAATCCAATGGGTAAAAATCCTTCTTCCCAAAAAGCAAGCCCTCTTGTTGCACATTGAAATTGTCCTTTCCTCCCAAACTCTGGTATGTTTACCGGAAGCACGCAGTAAGATTGCAGCCTTATGGCCCAATCCTAACTAGAATCAGGCCAGAGCACAGAGCTATTTATGAATCACTTTCATCTAGGCTAAATAGACCCAACCCATCTTCCCACTGAAGAAGCACTTCAGACAGTTTCTCACATTTGGACTAGAATCTTTTCCAGTCGTTCTTCTCAGATGCAAAACTATCCATTTGCTGACACTCAACTCCCTCACTGTAATAGTTCCATAGTAGTCATTTTGTATCCAGAGGACATCAACAACGGACTGTTCACAACCTCTACACTGATATTTCTGCCAACTCTTTTTCTGCCATCCCTTGTATTGTTTATGCAGCAGCTGTGATTTTTTCAGGTGCACAAGGGTTCAATACAAACACAAAAGGAAATGAATCACAACATCCCGGAAGATATGACAGTCGTCACTTGAATGTGGGGGGAGGGAAAGAAGACAGAGTATGTTTCAATTTCAACCATTTTAGAAAATAACTAAATGCATCCCAAATCCAAAAGGAAAACATGAATTTAAAAGTTTAACTTGTTTAACATTATGCTAAAGGAAAAACAGGAAAATTGCAAATAACTTTAGAATGGAAGCAGAAGACATGAACAACTTCCTTAACCAGGATGGTGCAGCTGTAGCTGAGTAAATAATGGATGTTAAAGGATCAAAAGGACACCTAACCTTCTGGACTTAACTTTTTCAGTCTTTCAAAGAAAGTCACTTTAATTCAACTGACTTCTCTTTTATTGCAACCGCTATGCAAGAAAACAGTCTCTTCATCTGTTGCTTTAGTAAATCAGAAGTTTCTCATAAAAGCGACATTAACAGATTCAGCAGAAAAAACTAAAAATTAGATGTGCAGTTGCATCCAGCACAGCCATGTGCCTGCCTGCCTGCCCTTCCTTTGTGTCTATGCACATTTTCAAGGCACTATCTCCACCCACCAGCCTGATTCTAAGCAAAAGAACATAGCCCTAAGTTCCACATATTCAATGGAATGCTTCACAGCAAGCATGCTCAGGATTACACTTTGAGACATACCGCCTGATTATAGGCATGTTTACTCAGAAGCAACTCCCAGAAAGCTCAGAAGGCTCACCTCCCAATAAGTGTGCCTAAAAGCTGTACTCCTATTGAACTCGGGAAATATGACTGAATAAACTTACATAGGGCTGGACACATAGCTGCAATGCACACCCACTGAATTTAGTTGGTCTTGCCTCGGAGAATGCACACAGAAGTATGCAGCTGTAGATTTAAAGGCAATGTTATTTGCTGCACACCAGCATCTTAAGATCTATGTACACATCCTGCAGGTTTCACATAGCAAAAAAGTGCACATACGCTCAATATTCATCTGTTAGCTGAGCAAACATGTAAGCAGCCGTTCCAATATGACCACTTTTGCACACACACAAAAACCGGTCAGCCAATGTTTCTTCATCATGAAGCAGCTTTCCCTGCGGTCCATAAGTCACCAAGGTCGACTCATTAATTAAACTGACCTTAAATTCAATCCCTAGACTTGTCATGTCAGCAATAAGACAGGCAGTAGCTGCACTGCCACAATATTACAAAATGAATTAGTTGTTGTGCTGGTTCTGCAGCAGAACTGACATTAGTGGGGGAGGGGGAAGTAGGCCAGCATGCACATTCCTCAGCACAGTAAAAACTTGAAGAGAGTGGGGAATAAACAGCATCACATCAATCTGTACTTTGAAGACTATATTCAGAAATGTGTGGCATAGACACATATTAAACATATGTGATTATATTAAAATACACACATTAAAATACAATTTTAGGTACCATGCTACACCTTTTTGATATATCAAGTGGAAAACAGCTTGAAAGCACACTGACTATTTTCCAACAGAACACTCATTATCCTTAATTACCAGATTCATTGTATAAACTTCTCTGAGGTGGAAATTCTTTCATTTAGGACATATCCCGAACAGCTTGGTTTGCTTGAGCAGTCAGGCTGGAAGAAAATCTCTGCACCCCTGAAAATCCTAAAGTCCATCCCCAAATTTCAGAAAAACTCCAGTTACAGAACAACAACCTTAAAGCCATCTAAAGACTCATTCAATTCAATGAGACTTGCTTCCAAATAGACATGCAATTGCACCTCAGCTTTTACTGAATCACTAAAATTCCAAGAAAACACATTGTTAAATTAAGCCCAACACTTAACAGCAGTTCAGACTATCTTGACAGTTCTAGGGAAAGAAATTAGCACCAACCTCATTGTCTCTGTATTTTGCTACTGATAACATAGTACAGTATGTCCATGCAGAGGAGAGCTGAATTTTACATTTTAGTTCTGGAACACTTTTCACCTTTTCCATACTATGAAATTTTCTGTCAGTGATTCAATAGGCTGGAAAAAAATACTTTGGAAATAAGTCTCAGTAGAGACATAGTTCTGTTGGTGGGACCCAGGTTTGCAGACTCCTTCTCCTTCCAAACCACAGTTAACTGCAATGCAGTTACTCCCGCACTGTTACCAACTAGAGTTAACTTTAACTAAGCTTGGCTTTTAATCAGAGTTTGAAACCAATCCTGAAGCTGGTTGGCAAAAGCTGGTTAACATTAGTAGAGACAGAATCCCAAATCATGCTTAATACCAACAAGGGAAGGGAAGGATACGTTCGTGCAAGAGGATGAGCCCCTAGCCCAGTTCCCCGTCTCTTAAGCAGATGGTAAGAGATCGGCCACAGAAGTCTGCACTATGCTGCAACACTGTCATAACTCAGAAAACTGTGTTTACACCTCAAGTTTATACAGAAAATGTATCTTCACTTCTCTCTACATCAGTGGTTTTCAAACCTTTTAGCACCAAGCCCCACTTTTTAAAATGACAGTCTATTGAGACACACCTAGCTGTACTAAAACTTTACCAGCTGCTCATAAGAACATTTGCTCATAAAAAGCCTTGCTGGATCAGGCCAATTGCCCATCTAGTCCAGCTTCCTATATCTCACAGTGGCCCACCAGATGCCTCAGGGAGCATCAGACACCTCAAGCCTCTGTTTTTATCCTTTTTACTGCGGGGGGGGGATCTTCTGGACCATTTGTTGAGCTCCATGTACTTTGGATGGGGACCAATCTGGTGGCTTTGATTCCTCTTCCCCTTGCCTTCAATAAGAGCTGAGGTGCAACTGCCTACTCATGAGTAAAAGTACATGTGTGGCTCTGCTTTCCCTAGGCTCAGTACATTTTCCTTGTCACCAGGGAGGGGGACCTCTTTCTCAAGAGCTTGTGGTCATTGGATCAGGACTATTCCGGTGGCATTGCAGTCCCCTCGGCCTGCCTGTTGGAGTGGACAAAAGCACATTTGCCTACTTGTGAGTAAACAGGCATATGCTGCTCCTTTTGGTTTCCATAGGGCTCAATATAATTTTCTTGTCATCTATCAGCTTGTAAATGTAGCAACCCACCAAAAATTGGGTCGTGACCCATCAGTGGTTCCCAATGTGCAGTTTCATGTTGGTTTGCTTTCACATGCAAAGTATTTTCTTCCTCTCTATATATAATAGTTATTTCTAGTGATGGGAAAACTTCGCTCAGCTTAATTTTGAATTGCCTGGGTATTTATAAGCTAGCTTGGAAGACTCTCAGAAAAAACAGCTCACATTCTTCTGAGATTTCTCTTCCACTGTATGATATTAATCGCATTTTACATTTTGAGCCAGAGCAGAATTTCTGGAGGGAAATGGTGCTCAATTCAGAGTATATGTGAGCATTACATGCCAGACAAATTCGTATTTCAACCCAGGTAGTTACAGACGCTGTTGACATCGCTTGCAGTTTCTTATTCTGACTAGTCCCTTTTCCTAGCATTTTTTCTGCAATTGGCTTACCTTTGGAACCCTGGAATGCACTTCAGACAAAGAGCTGTTTCTGTATTACTACAAGATCTAAGTGAAAGGGGGGTGCAGTTTACAGAGTCTGATTAATAGCAAATCATGATGCTCAATAATTGTCCGCTAGGTCATGATGCTCAATAATTGTCCACTAGAGCAAGAGGCACTTTTTCAAGTGGTGTCCTCTTATATTTAGCAGGGGGAGAGCAATTGTCCCTCTTCACCCCAGCACAGTGTCATTCTCGTGGCTGTTGCTGGTGGTGTTCTTCATTCTTTTAGATTGTGAGTCCTTTTGGGACAGGGAGCCATTTAACGTTAATGTTATTATTTGCCTGTAAACCGCTTTGTGAACTTTGTGTTGAAAAGCAGTATATAAATACTAGTGATTGATTGATTATCCAACATTATTATTTGTATATCATTTCAAAAAAAAAAAAAAAGGCAGTTTACAGACAAAATCAAATAACTAAATGGCTCCCTGTACCAAAAGGGCTTTCAACCTATATAGCATCTCCACTCCACTTGCAGCAAATAGCAATACTACAGTGAAGAACACACTATATTGTAGAAAATAAAAATATGCTGCTTGCGTCAAAGTAACAATTTAAAAGTCTGTTTGAAAAAAAAATGATGTGCAAAAACTCCACTGTTTTAAATTAAAGCTGTAGGACTCCAACATATTTTTGCAAGCATATGTGGAGAAACTTGGGTCAAACTGTGTGTGCAGTCTTTTTATGTATCTGTATTTGAACAAAGACCACAACCACTAATTGAATTCTGCCCTTACAGGAAATGTCTTCTTGTGTAAAATATCTATTCTGTCTTACATCTGTTCTCCAAAACTACCATAGCTGATCAGCATGATTTATTCACCACTCTTAATTCAGTAAAGAAAGATAAGGACCATGTCTCTAAAGTGGACAAAAGGAGGCTACTAATCTAACAGATGGACAAACAAAAATAAGAAAAAAATGCATCTCTGATCAAAAAGAGAAAGAGCTGAGTAACACCCATAAACACAGAAACCTCTCGTTTTAAACAAAGAATCTTCTATTCCTGACTTTCCAATACTGGCTAGGAAAGATGAAGCTCTGATGCTTAACAGTTTGAAAGAAGACTAACAAATGCCTTCCAATATTTACATACATATAACTAAACTTGTGTGATTATTATTAAGATGGGTATGCTCAGAGAAAGAAGTTAGAGACCACAGTGGAAACAGCAGTAAGAACTCTGTCAAGGCCTTATAAAGAAACAAAAGAATGCACTGGCAAATATTTACTCCACATTAAAGCAGGCCTCATTGGGAGAGCTTTCCACAGGAGAGGGCAATTCGCAAAAGATGGATTTAAAGCTTCTGCCTCTGCTTGCCTACCACCCACTCCACCCCCAAAACAAACCCAAGTCTTTTGCTGTGCACTAAAAGAGGCTAGTGACAGTTTACAAAGTCCAGAGCTCAGTCAGATAACAACACTGTATGTCACCAAAAGGTCAACAGATAAGAACAGTCACTTGGGCTTCACTTCTACATCAGCCTATACTAGTTCCAAGGACATCAGCCAGCATGATTCAACGGAAATTCTGTTTTGGATTCGAGTATGGATTCATGGGGGTGGAGGGGCATGGGGGAAAGAAGAGGAAGGTGAGCAGGGTAGAGCAGTGTTATTCAAACTGCGGGTTAGGACCCACTTGGTGGGTCGGGACATGATGTCAGGTGGGTAGCGGAGAGCTGGGAGCAGCCATCTTGGAAGCTGCAGACTTTCCTCTTGCTAGATTCCTTTTGTGAGTGTTTAACAGTTTGAATTTTCAAGTGAGGGTTTTTAAAAAAATTTGTTTTAGTTCAGTGCTTTCACATACTATGTTGTCCTAATCTTGCTCTCTGTCAGGGATGCTTCATGGTTGTGCAATTGCTGAAGTCCAAGAATGCCATTTTGCATTTCAGGAGCGTCAGTTTATTACGCTGCAATAACATCACTTCCTGCTTGATGATGTCACTTCTGGCAAGGACATCACTTTTGGTGGGTCCCAACACAACTGACATTCTAAAAAGTGGGTCCCGGTCTAAAATGTTGGTGGACCACTGGGACAGAGGACACCTTTATCCGTGCCTTTATAAGCTGGCCATGCCCCTCCCCTCTCATAGGGATCCACCATCTTCCCTTATGGGTGGAGGAGGAGGATGCTGCGAAAAGGAAGGCCGTGTGCACTGATTTGCAAATTAAATGTGAGTTGCCTTGTGGGCTTTTTAGAAGATGAAAAGCTGGGATACACATTTCTAGATGAATATATGCCACCCAGGGCTCCATGGTTGCAGTTTTGCTCTGTGCTGTTCTCAAGCCATTCCTGGAACATATCTTTTGCCCTTGTGGTTTGGGTGTATTGTACTTACAAAATGCACCAGTCAAAACCCACCACTTTGCTGTTTGGACAGATAGCAGTATGCATTTCCAAGACAGTGTGAAAGAAAACACCATTCTGGCTAACACAGAGAAGCCCTTAGCAGGACGGATTGGGCAAGTTCACACATCAGCAGCAGCTGCTGAGTATCATGTCACTTAACTTGAGGCCCAACCCTATTCAACTTTCCAGCACAGATGCAGCCGCAGTGAAGCCCTGAGATAAGGAAACAGGTGCTCCCTTGCTGACGAGGCCTCTGTGACGCCCCCCCCCCCCGCAGGGTGGAGCGAGGGCCCCTTTTGACACTGCTGTATCAGTGCTGGACAACTGTATAGGATTGGGCCCTTGATCATGCTAGAATGTGGCAAAGCAACAAAACTGGCTTACACAATGCTGACCATTGGTATAGCACTTCAGAGGGAAAGTGCTTCACATATTGACATTAGAGAATAGCTGCATGAAATAATATTTCTTACATTACACATCAGTGACAGTCATTTATGTTTTATGCTCGGTCAAATCTTATTCATTCAGTGTAAGTACAGCTTAGTACTGAAAATTGCTGCCATGGTGGCCGCAGAAAATAAGTGAAAGTAGCATCTTGTATTAGATGGAATTGGAATAGTAGCACACAAATTAACAATATCCTTTGAAGTAGAACTGAAAATTGCTTTGCTGCCTAACCAAGGCCAGGGTTGGTACATCTCCATCCACCCAGCTGCCTCCACTGCTACTCCCTGGAGATATCTGCCCCGCTCCTCTCCATTTCTTCTCCATTCTCCTCTTCCTTTCTAATTCAAGGAGTGCCAGGAGCAAAAGCTGACACATCACCATGTAAGAGGGCAACAGCATTTAGCACATCGCCTCACTAAACGCCTCACGCACCAGCAGGGTTTGAGCTGATACGTGGAAGTCAGTCATGGCTGAAGCCACATAATGCCGCTTGTGATGGAAGGAGCAGCAGATCTGGGCTGACCTTTGCCCCAAGCTTGCCACTGCCACCCTCCAGCCCACCAAGCCTCATTGACCTGCTCCCCATTCACTAAACATGAGTGGAGGTCAGATCATCCAGGGATGTGAGGTCATTAGAGGCAGGTGAGGCTGTGCCTCACCTGCCCCAGGCCCTCCAGATGGGACTGGAGCTCTGCTCCAGTCCGGGGAGGCTGCGCACGGCTTCCTCAGGCTTCAGAATGGCCACTTCTGATTTCTCAGGGGAAACCGCAAGTGACACCTTATGCCTGTAGAAGCCGAGTGCAGCCTCCCCAGGACTCAGAAGAACCTCCAGACGCAACCAGAGCAGAGCTCCAGCTCCAAGGATTGCTCCACACACACCCCTTTCTTTCACTTGCTTTTTTCTGAAGCACAAGCTGGGGTGCTTAAAAAACCCCAACCTAAACGCTCAGGGTGGGTAGTGAACAATTGCTCTGAGCAGGAGCAATTTCGGGGGGGGGATAGAAACCTCCCTCCCCCAGGTCTGCCAGTCGAAGTGGTTGTGTATTGCTCCAAGCACTCAGGGTTTTCTGTTTTGATTCTGAAGTGGTTGCTTTAAAATAGCTTCAAAATAAATAATAATAATAATAATAATAATAATAATAATAATAATAATAATAA
>JAJKFI010000095.1:1129719-1152680 GCA_029204185.1 Lerista edwardsae
AATAATAATAATAATAATAATAATAATAATAATAATAATAATAATAATAAAACACCTGGAACGTTCCTTCTCAGAGCAGTTGTGCACCACCCACCCCCAGGGTTTGGATTATTTATGTAGAGAATTTATATCCACCTTTTTCTTTTTCTGATTTCTTACATCAATTCCATAAACAAACATTAAAAAACATGAAATACAAAACCAATTAAAAATTAACACATTAAAAACACATTGAACATCATGTTGTTGAGGCACCCCACCTGGCGTTTCGGGGGGGGGGAAAGCAAGCAAAAGAAAAGCAAGCCCCTTTCTTTTAGTTTCAAACCAACAGCAATCGGCAATTGCTGTTTTGTTTTTAAAGGAACACTCAAGGTGGCGTTTGGCTGCCCAAGTGTTCTTGAAGTAATTGCGGTGACATGATGATGTCACCATACTTACTTTCAGGTCACTGGGCTGGATGCCTCACAAGCCCAGTCACCCACTACACAACCCTGAGATCACCCCCTTGCCTCCTTATGCTCCACCCTCACATGGGGGTTTAGAGGAAACACATCCCGTTAAACATTAAACACTGAGAAAGGAGTACTTTGTGATTCCCGCCTCTCAATCCACACTTGTATCTGAAGTGATGCATTCCCTTTAAACATCACAGGAGGACAGAGCATAATATGAAGGTTAGAAGCTTTATTTTTTTCTTACTCCTTCCAGTGCTGCTGGAATATGGGAAGAAGGGAAAGATTGCCATATAAGAAGAGCCCTGCTGGACCAGGCCAAAGGCCCATCTAGTCCAGCTTCCTGTATCTACAGTGGCCCACCAGATGCCTCAAGGAGCTCACAAGACAACAGACTGCCTGCATTCTGTGGCCACTCCCTTGCACCTGGCATTCTGAGGTAAATTCTGACGTAAACACACTGGTGGCTAGTCCAGATTCTCCACAGCATTTCTCTTTGTCAGCCACCAGAACCAGGTGCTCCTTTTCAGACATGTACTCATAGGAACAGCCCCACTGAATCAGGCCAAGGCCCATCTAGTCCAGTCTCCTATATCTCACAGTGGTCCACCAGATGCTTCAGGGAGCACACAAGACAACAAGATGGCTGCATCTCATTGCCACTCCCCTGCATCAGGCATTCTGAGGTAGCCTATTTCTAAAATAAGGAGGCTGCACCACACATCATGGCCTGTATCTTTTCCTCCATAAATCTGTCCAATCCCCTTTTATATCCTGAGTAAATAAATATTTTCTTTTGTCTGTTCTAATTCTTCCAACACTCAATTTTAGGCGTCCCCTGGGTGTGATGTTGTGTGAAAGTGCGACCATTTGCCACAATCTGGATCACCTCTCCTCACCTATTTGGTGCTTATGAGACACCAAGAAAGCAGAGACAGGATATGCCTCTTATTTTTACCTTGTGTACCAGGAGCACAATCTGCAACTTGCTGGCCCATGAGGCTTCTGCTTGCTGTAAGCAGAAGCAGTGCAGGCTGGGAACCCAGACTGCACTGCTGCCATTTCAACTAGAAGTGGCTTGGACCAAGCAGGCTGTAGACCTTGTTCCTGGTAAATAAAAGACAGGAGCACATACACAGGTGCTGTCCCGTCCCCCCCCCCATATGCACAGAGGCAGCATGGGGGGGATTGAGGTGGCAGAGGGACATGCCAGCCCTGAAATAAATTATACTGAAATCCAGGAAGCTTATTTCCACATAAATGCATGATGTATAATTATGGTGCAATGTAATAATTTGCAATTTTGAAATTTTGCATGATGAAAACCTCTGACCAAAAGAAGTAGTACAGAATCAAGGTATCAGGCTGCAGTACTATATATTACCAATTTACCTGGGAATAAACTCCACTGAATACTCTGGGACTTACATCCAAGTAAACATGTATAGGTTTGGGCCACTAGTGGGTTAACAAGAAGCCTTCATGCAATGAGGAAAAAAAGATCAATTGCCTCTTCCTACAGATATGCAAAAACAAGGTATTCAAGTGTTTCAAAAATGCAGTACTAAAGTCTGCAAGCATTTCCACAGCATGGTTAGAAACAAAGTTGACTTTGTTCTCTCTGATTTGGGGAATAAAAAATAATAATAGTTAGAGTGAGCTTTTAATTTAAAAGGCATGCAAAGTGTTAGGCAGACAAATACACAGACATGCCCTGGAGTCTACTGGGGTCCCAAAAAGGAATGCCTTTTTAAAGATAGGGGAACATCAGTGTTTTTGCTGCAACAAGGTAAAAAAGAGATTTGTTTAATGTTCTCCTGTCTTTTTAACAGGCATCCCAGTATCAATGGTATCTATGGACAACAAACTGTGGATACAGCATCGGTGGATACAAGGGCAAGCCAGTCAGTCAACAGGTACTTATATACCGCTTTTCAACACGAAGTTCACAAAGCGGTTTACAGGCAAATAGTAATAATAAAGTTAAATGGCTCCCTGTCCCAAAAGGGCTCACAATCTAAAAAAAAAAAAGCAGCCCACCAGCACCAGCCACTAGAAAGACTGCGCAGGGGTGATGAGGGACAATTACTCTCCCCCTGCTAAATATAAGAGGAACACCACTGGAAAAAGTGCCTCTTGCCCAGTTAGCAGGTACTATCTTTATTGCAAAAACACCAAAAAAAAACCTCTTTACTGATCCCCGCCAACTGATCATCTTTATTGTGAATAAGTTCAAACCAGTATCAGTGTAAGCCACAAGTAATCTACCCCGTAGTATTCTAAATACATTTGACTATCAGGGCACACTGCCCAATTGTCTGTGTAATGCAAACACTTACTGCATCTTCATAAAAGAGCAAAAGGGTGTCTAATAAATAACCTTTATCTGCCTGCCTGCCTGCCTGCCTGCCTCTATGTGCCCCACGCAATAATCACAGCCCAACCCCACCTGAAGTGCTGTTAGACATATAACAAAAATGTACAACCTTTCAGCTTCTTGGATTGAGAAAACAATTGAAGAAGTCTCTCCTTGTTTTCGTACCATACCTGCCTCATGATCTTGCAAGACCAAAACGGGGTGGGGTGGGGGACAAAAACAAAAGAAACGTTTCCTTCCATTTCAGCGCAAAAGAGGAATGAGTTGGGACTCCATTTACATCAGCCAGGAAACTGGGGGCTTTGTTTACTCTCAAATGCTACAATCCCGAGAAGACGGAGGCGACTTCACTGCCGAGAAAGAACAGCTCAAACCCATTAGGCAAAGCTCTTCGTTTCACCCTGCCTGGTCTCACGCTAGACCGAATCCAGCCAGTAGCAAAAGTTCCCAACGCACCGACAGTGGGGGGAAGAATAAAGGGGGGGGGAGAATGTGTGTGTTCAAAATCTAGACGAGTTTGTCTCCTATTAGTTGGGCTCACCTCTCCCCCCCCCCGGAAAAAGGAAATAAAGCCATCAACCCACGGATACGAAACTGGGAGCTCTGGAGAAGGAGAACTAAACCTAAAAGTCCAACTCAGAGGAAGTTGCCCCGATCGGCCCCGCAGTCCCCGCTTTCTGGTGGGAAGAGTTGGAGGTGAAGAAGAAGAGCGAGCAGCAGTTTCCTTGCATTGTGTATTCATCCTCCTCCCCCGGTCTTGCCCCTTGACCGGCTACATCTGGCTTCGGTGAACATCTGCGGGAGAGAAAAGTTCCCGGCCACTTTCCCCCGCGCCCCGTCGGACACTCACCGGCTGAGCTCATGGTGCCGACCCGCGACCCCCGGCCCCTGCTTAAGGCATAGCGGCTGCCCTCCGAGCTGCGAGGAAGGAGAAAGCCCGCTGCTCCATCCCGGCGGCTGCAGGAGAGCGCAGCTCCTTCCTCCGTCTCCTGTGCAACATCCCCGCTGCTGGGTGAGGGAGTGAGCGGCTGATGAGCGAGCTAAGCCAGCCCCGACCGCCGCCAGCGCTCAGCGCTGTCCCCGGGCGCCTGCAAACGACATGCAGCGCAGAGCCCCCTACAGGCCAAGGGCCGCCAGCACAGGCCGAGAAACTGCACGGAGGACTCCCCCTCCCCTCCTTGCTCTCTCCAAGATAATCCTCCAACCAGTGCCGCGTAACGGCTACCTGTCCCCGCGAGGGCTTCTGGGAGTTGTAGTTTTGCGAGGGAGAGGCGGCCCGGCCGCGCAGAGAGATTATGCGGCGGGGGCCCGGCGGACTCGCTTTCCCGTCGTGCCTGGAGGGAGGGGCGCGGATGGCGGAGAAGGATGACACCGGAGTTTGACGACGAAGTGGTGTTTGAGGTGGGCGCGGGGCGGAGGGGTCGCCCGGGGAGGCGGGCTGGGCTGGGCTGGGCTGGGCTGGGCGCTTCCCTCTCTCTCGGTGGGTGGGCCGGGCCGGGCCAGGCCGCGGCGGCTTCCTGGAGGAGGAGGAGGTGGGGTGGCGCCTTCCCGCGGAGGGCTGAGCCTGGCTCCCCGGCGTGGAATCGGCTCCGGGGAGGAGGCACCCATCCAGCACTCGCAGCGGCACCGGGGGGGGGGGGCTCAGCCTGCCATGCAAGACCTGCGCTCTCTGCCCTCCCCATTCCGTGCTGGCAGCTGAATCGCTCTTTGTTGTTGGCCTGACAAAGAGCACAGATGCAGTGCGAGGGCGGTTGCTGCAAAGGCTGGAGGCCCCTTCAAAAACAAACTGTGCACCATACCCACATGTTCCTTGCAAGAGTCCTTTTTTCGGTTTACCCAGCATGTGTAATTTGTGGAACTCCTTGCCACAGGACGTGGTGATGGTGTCTCACCTAGTTGCCTTTAAAAGGAGATTGGACAGATTTCTGGAGAAAAGGTCTATCTTGGGCTACAGGCCATGGTGGGTGGTACAAACTCCTTGTTTTAGAAATAGGCTACCTCAGAATATCAGGTGCAAGGGAGAGGCAATAGAATGCAGGCATCTTGTTGTCTTGTGTGCTTCCTGAGGCATCTGGTGGGGAACTGTGAGATACAGGGCCCTTGGCTGGATCCAAGAGGGATCTTCTTAATATTCTTATGAGATGATGCTCATATCAAATGTTTTCAGGAATTTGTCCACATCAAGGGTGTAGCCCAGTGCAGAGGGAAAAATTTTTGCCCTGGAAGTGACATCCCAACAGGAAGTGACATCAGTTGTATTTTTATTTTCATTATCTGATGTATTATTCATACAGACTAAGATTTTCACCATTTTGGCCACTAATGTCAAGCTTAGCTTGTTGCCTCCCTAAAGCTCGTTGCCCAGTGCAATTGCACCCCCCTGCACTTCTTTAGCTACGGCCCTGGTCCACATGCACCTGTGAAAGGTGGATCTCCTCCCCCCCCCCTATATAACCAGTAAAGCCAAATCCTCTTTTGATGTTATGTGAGTGCCCTGTGGGTGGTGGAGGTGACATTATGCAAATACTGGTTTTTGAAAAGACAAAAGTGAAGTGACATCATTAAGCAGATGTCAAAAGTAAGCACTCTGTTCTCACATAGAAACTCATTAGCTGCAAATGACAGAAGAGAAAATGTGCAAATCTTGTTCATAATTTCAAGATATGAGGGAGCTCAATCATCACCCTGGGAGAGCCCAATTGGGAGGGTAGAGAAATTGCTTCTGGGGGCTACAAATGGCCTGTGGGCCTTATATTTGACACTCCAGTGCAGATTCAGCAATCTAAAAAGCTGCTGAGACATTCTCCAATAGCCTGTCCTTTGTTTGAAACTCAATTACCAGTAAGCCATGTGCATTTGTAGATTTGAATAATTGGACTTGAATAACTGGAATGTCCCTGCTGATTAGGTAGCTGCCTTTCTAGGTAATGTGAATCGAGAACTACCAGATGTACAAGCTGGTTTCCGAAGAGGCAGAGGAACTAGAGATCAAATTGCCAACCTTCGCTGGATCATGGAGAAAGCAAGAGAGTTCCAGAAAAACATCTACCTCTGCTTCATTGATTATGCTAAAGCCTTTGATTGTGTGGATCACAACAAACTGTGGCAAGTTCTTGAAGAGATGGGAGTTCCAGACCACCTGATCTGCCTTCTGAGAAACCTTTATGCGGGTCAGGAAGCAACAGTTAGAACTGGCCATGGAACAACCGACTGGTTTAAAATTGGGAAAGGAGTACGACAAGGCTGTATATTGTCACCCTGCTTATTTAACTTATACGCAGAGTACATCATGAGGAAGGCAGGGCTGGATGACTCACAAGCTGGAATCAAGATTGCTGGGAGAAACATCAACAACCTCAGATATGCAGACGATACCACTCTACTGGCAGAAAGTGAGGAAGACCTAAAGAACCTTTTGATGAGGGTGAAAGAGGAAAGTGCCAAAATTGGTTTGAAGCTCAACATTAAAAAGACTAAGATCATGGCAACCACTCCCATCACTTCCTGGCAAATAGAAGGGGAAGAAATGGAAGCAGTGACAGACTTTATTTTCCTGGGCTCCAAGATCACCGCAGATGGTGACTGCAGCCATGAAATTAAAAGACGTTTACTTCTTGGGAAGAAAGCTATGGTGAACCTAGATAGCTTAATCAAAAGCCGAGACATCACCCTGCCAACAAAGGTTCGCATAGTCAAAGCGATGGTTTTCCCAGTAGCCATGTATGGCTGTGAGAGCTGGACCATAAGAAAGGCAGAGCGTCGAAGAATCGATGCTTTTGAATTATGGTGTTGGAGAAGACTCTTGAGAGTCCCCTGGACTGCAAAGAGATCCAATCGGTCAATTCTCCAGGAAGTTAAGCCTGATTGCTCCCTGGAAGGACAAATGCTGAAGCTGAAGCTCCAATACTTTGGCCACCTGATGAGAAGAGAGGACTCTTTAGAAAAGACCCTCATGCTGGGAAAGATTGAAGGCAAAAGGAGAAGGGGGCGACAGAGGATGAGATGGTTAGATAGTGTCACCGAAGCAATGAATATGAAATTGGGCGAACTCAGGAAGCTAGTGGAGGACAGGGAGGCCTGGCGTGCTGTGGTCCATGGGGTCGCGAAGAGTCGGACACGACTTAGCGACTGAACAACAACACTTTCTAGGTAAAGGGGTGGGATGGAGAAGCTCGTCAGGCAGTTTGTCATCAGACACAGCTTGCTTGAGTCCAATGTAAGCACGCTTGAGTGTCTTCTTCCCAGTCAGCTGTGAAGCCTAATGGTGGATTATGGAACTGTACCCACTTACTCTCCAGTAAGTGCAGGGATCAGGGATTCCTTGGACATGTGGGTAGCTGCTAGCTGGCGGTAGGGACTGCATTTCTAGCTAAACACTTTTAAGGGAGTTTTTTTGTCTGCCCTTCTGTACCCCAAGCTTCACTGGCTTAGCCTCAGCAGTGTATGTGGGTGGTATTTGTGAGCGTTGCTCTTTAGTAGTATCCCAGCTGCCAGAACTGAAAAAACTGGAGCTAGAAGAGAAAAGACTGGCAGCTGAGCATCCTGAATGGGAAAAAACCTGCTTATCCCATGCAGCCAAAATGGAGCACATCAGCTTCTGACCCAACGGAAAGGACAGCAGGAAGAGGGAATGCATTAATCACTAGGCAGTAGTCCCTTCAGTCAGCCTGCCTTTTTCCCTTGCCTTCCCCAATAAGACTTGTTTATATCAGGGTAATGGAATGGGGATAAATTGCTGAGTAGTCCCATGGTTGGAAAACAGTGTCTATGTGCTTTGTCATATAAACTATTCAGTTATTCCCCTGCTAACTGGGCAACAGGCACTTTTTCAAGTGGTGTCCTCTTATATTTAGCAGGGGGGAGAGCAATTGTCCCTCTTCACCCCAACACAGTGTCTTTCTCGTGGCTGTTGCTGGTGGTGTTCTCCATTCTTTTAGATTGTGAGCCCTTTTGGGACAGGGAGCCATTTAACTTTGTTATTATTTGCCTGTAAACCGCTTTGTGAACTTGTGTTTAAAAGCGGTATATAAATACTAGTAATTGATTGATTGATTGATTGTTCTGAGTTTGGCAAGAGAAATTCATTGGTAAACTTATAGTGCAATCCTGTGACCCAGCTAAGACAGTCCCCACTGCATTGTGGCTTCCACCTTCAAATTGGGATCTGTCCACCGAGCTGCCTGTCTGCTATTTTTATCTTGCTATCTTGCTTTACTCTGTGCCTGGTTCTTCCAACTGATGTTATATTTACAATATGCAGTATTTAATCTTTATGCTATATACTAACTTTGGTAGCTGTAGCTGAGTGGGAGGAACTGCGACTCCCATTTTTCTCAGTTTGTGATTTGTGCAACACCTTGCACAATTATGTCCCCACTTTGGTGCAGGGACCCAGTCTTCTGACTGAACTGGCACAACCAATAGACTAATAACCTTGCATCATAAGATTGTAGCCTCAAGGAACTAATTTTTTGTTTCTCAAATCCACCATTCCATTCATATTCATGTCTTGGTCTTCAGTAGAATAGTGAATTGGCAAGGGAAATCTATATATATAAAGAAGAGCGTGGGTGTGTTTGTGTGTGTGTATGTGTGTATATATGTATGTTTCGCATAGGCTCCGCAACGCCTGGAGTGATTGGCACAAAACTTGGCACACATACACCTTGCAGCCTGACAACAAACACTGTGGGGGTCGGAGCCCCCTAGCACCCCCCAGGGGTGGGGGTACGCGGGGGTCCCCGCGTGAAAACGGTCAAAAACGGCCGAATTCAGCGTCAAATCCACAGTTTCCGGGGTTGCCAAGATGAGCGGCGACGCTCCCAATGCCGTTGGAGTCCGGGTTCAGCCCCCCCAACGTGGGGGGGGCAAGAAGGGGTGCAAAACAAAACGTCCGCCATGCCCTGCTGGAACGCCTGGACTGATTGGCACCAAACTCAGCATGCGGAAGCCTAGCGGCCTGCCCACAAACACTGCGGGGGTCGGGGCCTCCTAGCACCCCCGGGGGCAGGGGTGCGCAGGGGGCCCCACGTGAAGACGACCGAAAATGGCCAAAATCAGCGTCAAGTCCATAGCTTCCAGGGTCACCAAGATGACTGGCGACACTCCCGATGCCGGTGGAGTCCGGGTTCGGGCCCCCCTCGGCACGGGGGGGCCAGAAGGGGTGCAAAACAAAACATCCGCCATGCCGTGCTGGAACGCCTGGACCGATCGACATGAAACTTGGCACGCATACACCTTGCGGCCTGGCGACAAACACTGTGGGGGTCAGACCCCTCTAGCGCCCCAGGGGTGGGGGTACGCAGGGGTCCCCACGTGAAAATGGTCGAAAACGGCCGAAAACGGCGCCGAATCCACAGTTTCCAGGGTCGCCGAAGCAAGCAGCGATGCTCCCGTCACCGTTGGAGTCCGGGTTTGGCCTCTGTCAGCATGGGGGGCGAGAAGGGGTGCAAAACTCATAAACTCTGGAAGATCATTTTGTTACCCGGGCAACATCGGGTAACAAAAAGCTAGTAAAAAATAAAATATGGCAAGCTCTCACAGTTTGATGCAGGCCTCTCATGAAAGGTTCTCATTACCTTAAATATTTCCTTACTGCAGTTACAATATTTTCTTTTGTAATTTGTTCATGAAGCATGCACTCTTACTAGAATCACTGTCCATGTACACTCACTGTTGGTTTTCCTTGATGTTATTCATTGGCTATGTATACTGAAGGCAGTGGAAGCGTTTAACAAGTATTTGGGATGCATAAATGCTAGAATAAAATTTACCTTTATCTTCTTTGCATGCATGTACTTTCTGACACATTATCATTTTTTGTACACACTGTTGCTCAGTAATGGTATTAATGTACTAGATTAGATTTTGACGTTTAACATTTATTGGTGGTATAACTTACATTAAGGCTGCAATCTTATGTGTACTTATCTGGACATAAGCCCCATTTATCACAGTGGAAACTATTCCTGAGCATTTATTCATTAGCAAATGCATATACTGTACTGCCTTTCTCCAGGTAAACAAAACCTGGCACCAAAGATAGTTTATAACACAAAAACGTAATCCATAAAGTCACAAAACAACAGTAACCATTAAACAAAACCTTAAACAGAGTCTATAAGTATAAATATAAAAACAACTTTTGAAGTTTCCCCCCACCCTACCTGCCACCAAAAGCCATTTGAAATGAAAAAGAAAGTGTCCAAGAGGAAGGGGGGGCTGATTATAATTTGCCTGGGAGGGAATTCCACATGGGGGGGGGCATGGCTGAGAAGGCCTTTCCTCTCACTAACCCCCTTTCTTCAGTCAAGAATGGTACACAAAAAAGGACGCTCTCGAAAGCTCTTTGGGGATGAGGCAGTCTTTATGGGAGAAGGTGAGACTTCAGATACTCTGGCCCCAAGAGGATCATAAGAAAAGTGAAGGAGATATATTTATATTCGTGTTTACTGGGAAGTAAATTTCATTTAGTTTAATGGAGTTTACTCCCAAGTAAGCGTACCAAGGATTGAAGCCTTTGGCTTAAAAACTTGGCATATATTGAAGGACAAAGCCCTTCAGAACACTCAAATGTACCTTGTTTTACAGTGTTTTGAAAACCATCTTAAACTCAGTAGAGTTTGGTTTGATCTGGCTCAAAGTTTGAATTCAGTGGTTTGGGCATTTGGCATACTAACAGAATAACCAGTGAACAATGTTAGAATTACTTTGAAATGTTGTCGCTAGTCTTAAATGTGCTTCTGTTTTAGTAATAGCTGCGTTAAAATGGAGTCCATCCTAATTCTGGATCAGTGAAACATCAAGAGCATGATAAACAAAACAGCTACAAACATAAAGTAGCCATTTGAACAGAACTAGAGGTTCTAGTGGTTTAGAAAATTGTGGTTTAGAAAATGCCTGCCTATGTAAACCGCCTTGAATTAAAGTCAAAGGAGCAATCTGATGACCAAGAAAGGCGATATATAAATACCAAATATTATTATTATATTATTATTAAACTATACAGGAAAAGTGAAACAGCTGATGCCACTATGTATGAGTGGCTTCTTGTTAATAACTAAACGGATGTGGCAAAAAGGAGATATGTAACCCTTGTCCTCCTTTCTAATTCCTTTTTGTGTTTGTTCCAGTTTGATTTCAGCTTCCTGAATATGAGTGACTAACACAGAAACTGGTATTCTTCATGAGGCCTGAATCTGTGCCTTGTGCATGCCTATTCCTTCTAGAACTGTCACGTACACATCGTCTTAAGGCTGTATTTACCCTTTTTGCAGCTGCGTGATTGTATGTTAGTCATAGACCAAGTCTGCTAGCATCTTTTTCACCATTTAATTATTATCCTCAGAAAGTCCCCTATAGATTGTCAAAGTGATTCATTGTAGCTCTCAAGTGTGTTGTTAACAGTACATGCAACAGTAGGGATAGATAAAAATAGTATTCTCTCTCTCTCTCTCTCTCTCTCTCTCTCTCTCTCTCGTTTGTGTGTGTGTGAGTGAGAGAGAGAGAGAGAGAGAGAGAGAGAGAGAGGAGTTGCACATTCAGCATCATCTAGTTTGGAATAAAATTGGGGAAACCTTTCAAGCCGATTAAATTGAATGGTCTTAAAGCCTTTTTTTAACGTGTACACTATTTGCTTTGGGAGTCTGGCTGTTGTGTTGAAAGAAAGCTTTTGTTGTGAAAAGTGTTGGGCAAGCCCTTTCTGGGCAAAGCGTAAACCTGGCCCGAGTGGCACAAACAAATTTGATATTAAGAAATGTATACAGATAGCGTAAATTTTCAAAGTTGCTGCTTTGTACTCATCAAATGTGAGATTTGTGAGGAGTTTGCTGGATGATAAGCAGGCCAAAATGACTGTAAGCCAAAGGAATATGACTAAGACCTTTAAAAGCAGTTGCTTGGAAAGTCTTTGCAAGGGATTTTGTGTAATATTGATGTGCATTATTTCTTTTAAGCAGTTGCTTCTTAAAAGCCTGTAAGGAATCCATCAGTTGGTTCTCGGCTCCTCCTGTTGTACAGTAACAGGGGAAATTGCAGCATCCTGATACGTGGCCGGCTGCTTCTGCAGATGATGCCAGGAAAATGGTGCTGTGCAAGAGCACAGGTGCCACGTCGCTGACTGATACTTTTAATTTTCTGCTCCAGTCACCCTGGAGAGGCAAGTGGAAAGAAACGGGGCGGTGGGAGACAGTCTCTCAGATACACTGGGAGAGTATCTGAGAGAGAGGTGGAATCACATTTTTCAGGAGACGAGAATTGTACTGCCTGTAAGTCTATTTTATTTTTTTTAATATAAAAAACTTCAAAATAACCTGGTCTTATTTCAGCCTCTAAGCAAGCTAGTAGTGGCTTTAAGTTGTTACCAAGGATGAAATGCTTATGGAGGAGAGTAGTTTAAGGCGGTAGGTGGGCGTGTCACCTTCTATCTGATCTATCTTTAGCTTTGCAGTGGTTTTAAGCAAGGCTATTATGGTCTGCTAATCTATATGGGTTTTAAGTTGCACTGTTTTCTTTAGTTAAGAGTTAATAAAAGGTTAGATCCCCAGGAGTTATAATAGGATGGGAGAGGGAGGAAACCTGGTAGACCTAAGGGAGAAAGCCTTAGTCATTTCCTTTGTAATGCATCAGCAGAAATTATTTGGGTGTGACTGTGATTTTAGCAGCTGCAATAATTAGCTGGGCAACTATTCATGTTTTTGTCTTTGTTTCAATTTCATCTGTCGTAAATTGATTAATTTTTTTTATTCTGCATTGTGGCCAATATCTTAAATAATTGTAGATTTCCATGGTATGGGGAATCAGTCACCAGTGCACCAAATGCTCCTAAATTTTGATCATGTTTTTTCTGTAAATATCCTCATTGCCATTCCAAATTTATGTGTTTCCTACTTCTGTTAAACAATTAACCTTTTTATTATAGTTCTGATTATTACTACAGTTGAGTGAGGGCCATCTGATCTCTTCAGCAGATCGGTAGGCTAGTCTAATACTGTACTGCATGGCAACAAACATGAAAACAAGCCTGGAGAGGATTTTTTAAAACCATCAATTACCTTTATAGCACTTTTTTCTGTACACTGTATTTTTTAATATTTCATTATCAACAGTCTGAGATGCAGGTTAAAGAGAAAGATAGTGACCCATTCTGGGGCATTTCAAAGTGTGTACATGCTGCTGTGTCATTGGGGCTTTGGAAGCACAAGCTTCCAGTTGCTCCTTCACTATAGAGCTGCTTGAGCATTATGAAGATGCCCCTTGCCTTTTGGAAGCTATGCATGTTGGCATAAACTTGAAAGGGAATAACATGTTTTTGGGAATAATGAGCTGTCTTTCATCCAATAACAGTTGTAATACAAATATTAAGTACAATATTGAATATTTATATGCCGCTTTTCAAAGCAGTGGTTCCCAAACTCTTTTGCATTGGGGCCCACCTAAAAAAAAGCTTCATTTTACCAGCCACTCAAGCCTTTCTGGCTATAATGGTGATTGGTCAGCATGTGTCAAGTTATTTAATCCTTGATGCACATAATATAAGCTACTCTGTCAGTTTTGTGACCCACCAAAAATTGGATCATGACCTACTGGTGGGCCACAGACACACAGTTTGGGAACTGTTGAACTAAGAGGTTCACAAAGCACTGCAGAGCCTACTGTGTACTGGAGGAATGGCGGCTGGAAGTTTCTGAGGCTCTCTCCCTTTTTGTAATCTGTGCCTGGGGAGATCTCTGCTCAAGTTCTCCAACTTCCAGGAAGACAGACTCATTAAGCCAGGTTTTTTTCCTAGGGCTGTAGTTCTAGTGCAGTGGTCAGGGAACAGGGGTAAATTACCCCAAATGGGGTAAAAATGAAATTCCTGGGGGTAATGGACAGCAGCCGGGCATGCATATGAATCTAAACGATTCCCTGCAAAGACTTGTTCCTCTGCGCGCCTGCTGTCTGCACCTCCGTCTCTCTCTTTAAATTCGGGCGACAAGCCCTGCAGCGTGTGGGGGTGGGGGGTTGACACACGAGCAGAGCTGAGTTACGAATTTTCCAAATTTCTGACACACCAAGCCCAAAAGGTTCGCCATTACTGTTCTATACACATGCCCGGCTGTGTGTGTTACAGTACTGTAGCGTACAAGGACCTGACACAGTGCAGTGTGTCAGGCCCTTGTGTATAACACGCTTCCCTGCGTGATGCCCTGGGCCCTGCCTCCAAGTCCGCCCGCTTCTTCAGTAGAGTCAACTAGTTGCTGCACCATTGAGAGAGAGAGAGGACAGTCCCTCTCCTGAGAGGACACCTATCTTTCACTGGTAGTTTTAGTAAGTACCTGTATTAAAAATCAAATCAAGGGGGTAACACCGGCGTATCTAAATATATTTTGGGGTAAAAGGTAAAAAAGTTCCCTGACCCCTGTTCTAGTGAAAGGGACGTGGTGGCGCAGTGGGTTAAACCGCTGCTGCTGGGCTTTCTGACTTACAATAGCCAGGCTTCTCACGATCATTTGCTTGGCTTTTTTGTTCTGACCAATAACCCACTGTATCCAAGCCCTCTTTTTCCTTAAGGCTGTATGTGAAGTTGTCCAAACTCCATTTTTTTGTCCTATCCCTCCTTTTTTCTGCTCTGTGTGTGCACCACCCATAGTGGGTCTTCAGACCGCTGCTTTTCAGTCCATTGTATCCTTGTTGTAGCCACTATGATTCTGGGCCAGGTTCTCTAACTGTTCATCATTCTTGCTTGTTTTCCTCTTACCTACCAAATGGATTCAGATTTATTTTTTCTTAGATTATGCAGTGTGATGTGTGTGTTTTTTACAGTTATTCCCCCTTCCATTTATACTTAATGTTCTGTTTTCTTTATTCTTTTTGGAATTATTTTCACCAACTAGTTTGCTTAGCTTGTTCTTCAGTGCAAGACCTGTTGTTCCCTATTTTCCTTCCATTACTGTCATGTTTTCTGGCTTCTTGAGCCTTAACTTCAATATTTTTCCAGGATTTTCCAGGATTTCTCACTAGTTGCCCCATTTATTGCCATGCTCAGTTCAAGGTGTTGGTTATAACCTTTCAATGGCCTGGGGACCATATCTCTAGAGCAGTCTCTTCCCAAATGAATTTGCCCAAGAATTCCAGCCAGGGGCTCCTCTGCATTTTCTCTTGCTGTTAAAAGCATGGTTGGTGGGCATGAGAGAGAAGGCCTTTCTCAGTAGTAGTGCCCAGACTATGGACAACTTCCCAAAGGAGATACTGTGGGCAGTGAACATTATCCAACACCAGTGTGTTTTTACTTAGCGCTGTCTTCTTGCGCTAACTGCTTTAAACTGCTGTTTATCTTTTGTTTTTAATGACAATGATTGTTTAATGTGTTAATTTATACATTGGCTATTTCTATTCATATTGTTTTAATTAGATACAGTTCTGTTGTAAAGTGGAGGATACAAGTATATAATCTGTATATATAAAAACGGACGTGGGTATGTTTGTGTGTATGTATGTATGTTATGCATAGGCTCGGGAACGCCTGGACCGATCCGCACGAAACTTGGCAGGAATACACCTTGCAGCCTGGAAAGAAACACTGCGGGGGTCAGACCCCCCTACAGCCCCTGGGGGGGGGAGGGACAGTGAGGGGATTGTATTGGAGTGAAAGTGTGCTGCCACCCTGTGGTCACAAAGGATTCTGCAGGTCATGAGCTGGGATTGCACTCACTGAGCTGATACACAGGAAGAGACCTCAGAAACGAAAGTGAAACTGCTTTGCACTGCCTGAGTTGCCCAGGCTGGAAAGAGCATGATCCAGAGACTTCCAACACCCAGTTGGATCTGAGAGGGACCTATTTCCAGAGGGCTAACTGGCCACCTCTTCCTGTTTCTCACACATCGGTGCTATCCTACCACAGGACCTGCAGACAGTGTTCAGTGAGTGTGACAATTTCATTACGCTCCTTTGCTTGATTCTGTCCCTTTATTCATTCCTTCTCCTGATAGAAGCTGGGGATACTTTGTCCCCTGGGCAACGCCGGGTAACAAAAGGCTAGTGGTAAATAAATTTGTTCCTTGGGAACTGGAAATGTTTATGAACATGCCTTAATATTCTTGTAGTCTTCAAAAGTTCTGGGCACTAACCATGAGAGTCAAAGTAGTGCAATACTGATATAATATAAGGTATTGCAACATGGACATGCTTGCATTTATGGTTCAAGAGAGTAACTTTTTGCATGTGGTGAGGAAGTCTGCAGTTACCTGTCTACAGAGGCAGTTTTAGCAGAACTTGTTTACTTTTGCTTTAAAATATTTTGCCTCATTTAACCTGATTACATTAAAGTACAGTAATTTTTGTAGCATAATTAACACATAGCAAAAGCATACCTATTAACATTTTTCTTGAAGTATGTCAGTCTGGTATGCTTTGTTAATAAGCTGGTTGCAGTTAATTTAGAATATCAAAGTTGCTTAATGAAGTATTTTGCAGTTGCTTTGCAACATTGGGAGAGGGAACTTTCATTATTAAAAATAGGAAAAATGCTGTGTAGCTGAGTCATATTAAATCAGCATAGGTATCAGTTGAAAGCATGAAATTGACAGTTTTGCTTCTTGCACATTCATTAGCAGGCACGCCTGCTCAGGTGATGAAGCTTTTAGTAACCATTTCTGTAGGAAATTCCAGAGGGAAAGTACTGTACAAAGTGGCAAAGGAATTCAGTGAACTCCACTTACAACATAATAAGTACTGGCCAATGGCAGTTATCCTTGCTGGAATTCGTAGTTAAACATTTGAAATGGATGGATGTGTATTGTTCCATCAATTTTAAAAAAAAAAAACTAGTATTACAGTGGTTACCTTTGATCATAAATATAACTGGAGTGTGCTCATTTAAATATGAAATACGAAACATTCAGAAATATGTGAAAGCAGATACAGAGTGCCAGAACCAGTCTTACTGTGAAGCAGTTTCTCTGGGTGGAAGACTCTAGGGAGAGCACCATTTCTTGCCTTCGACCTCTTCTCTGTGCCATCTATATATATAAAATCGAATGTTTGTACGTTTGTGTGTACGTACGTATGTTCTGCATAGGCTCCGCAATGCCTAGACCGATCGACACGAAACTTGGCACGCATACACCTTGCGGCCTGGTGACAAACACTGCGGGGGTCACACACCCCTAGGACCCCCCGGAGGGTGCAGGGGGGGGTTGAAATGTAAACATGATCGCAAATGGCTGACATCAGTGTCAAATCCGTCGTTTCCGGGGTCGCCGAGATGAGCGGTGACGCCCCCAATGCCATTTGACTCCAGGTTTGGCCCCCCCTCAGCGTGGGGGGGGGCGAGAAGGGGTGCAAAACAAACCATCCACCATGCCCTCCTAGAACACCTGGAGCAATTGATGTCAAACTTGGCATGCGTGTGCCTTGCAGTCTGGTGACAAATACTGTGGGGTCAGACCCCCCTAACACCCCCGGGGGTGGGGGTATGTGGGGGGGCCCACATGAAAATGGTCGGAAATGGCTGAAATCGGTGTCAAATCTATAGTTTCCAGCGTCGCCAGGATGAGCAGCAACGCTCTTGACACCGTTGGAGTCCAGGTTTGCCCCCCCCTCGGTGTGGGGGGCGAGAAGGGGTGCAAAACAAAACGTCTGCCATGCCCCGCTGGCACACCTAGACCGATTGGCACTAAACTTGGCATGCGGCTCCCTGCCGGCCTGGGGACAAACACTGCGAGGCTCAGAGCCCCCTACCGCCCCGGGGGTGGGGGCACGCAGGGGGCCTCACGTGAAAATGGTCAAAAATGGCCGCAGTCGGTTTCGGATACGTAGTTTCTGGGGCTGCTGAGACGAGCGGTGACGCTCCCGGGTTTGCCCCCCCCCCCTTGGCATGTGGGGCACGAAACAAAACGTCCGCCATGCCCCACTGGAACGCCTGGACCGATCGCCACCAAACCCGGCATGCGGATGCCTGGCAGCCTGGGGACAAACACTGCGGGGGTGAGGGACCCCTACTGCCCCCGGGGGTGGGGTAAGCAGTGGGCCCCATGTGAAAATGGTTGAACACGTCCACCATGACCTGTTGGGATGCCTGGAACGATTGACACCAGTATGCTTTACGGTCTGGGGACAAACCCCACAGGGGTCACACCTTCCTACCGCCCCCAGGAGTGGGGGTGCACAGCGGGCCCCATGTGAAAATGGCGAAAGCGGCCGAAATCGGTGTCAAATCCGTAGTTTCCGGGGTCGCCAAGATGAATGACGACATTCCCGAGGCCGTTTGAGTCCACGTTCGCAATTCGGAGAATTTCTTGCCGCCAGGTCAAAAATGCTAGTTTTAATATAAAATACAATCGGCCAGAGAAGGATGTGATGTACCTATTTTCATTTTGCTTCACATGTAAATGTGTCTGAAGCATTCTGTGATGTGTTTCCGGCAAATCTGACAACTGAAACTGAAGACACCTCCTAGCATATGTTGCTAATAATGTAGGTACAGTGCTATAATTTTCCAAAGTAAAATACAGCTTTATTTGTAACTTGCTGTGGCTTAATTGCCAAGCTTGTTCAATCAGGTAGTTTTTTGGTAGAGTATTTATTTTTTTGTCATTAGTATGATGCTAGGTGGATAGAATCTCTCCCACCACCATAGATGCTATGTTAAGGTCTGCCCCACCTCACTTCTTCTCTGTGCTGGAAAAATCCTGTTGCAAAGTGCTACAAACTACATAGGGTGCTTTTCCCCCTGAACACCAAAGCAGCTGTTTACAGGGCAGTATCGGCTGCCTCAGTGAGTGAGAGGAGCAGGACCTGTTCATGCATGGAACAAATTGGGTGTTTTCTTGTGGGCAAAAGTGTATTTTTTCCTCACTTTTATGCCATGCTGCTGCGTAGAAAGACATACGGGTGGCCTCTACATTGCATTATGTATGCTTGCTTGAGATTACGTCATGATGTATTCAAAAAGCATTCATCAAATATGTCACAAAAGTGTCCATAGACTACACTTGAATGAACTGTTATCAGTGTTAATCCAGATATGCTATAAACAAGCCAGTTAATGTATACCTTTTCATTTTGTATTGTAGAATTCACCACTTTTCCAGTATTTGCAGGACTTGGGACACACGGATTTTGAAATATGCTCACCATTGTCACAAAAGCCAGAAGGATGTACATCCGAAGAGAGCCAAAAAGACATGGATACAAGTGCTGGTCAGAAGGTAAGCATTTCACTACCTCCTCCTCTCTCATGTAAAAACTAGTCTAAACAGACTAAATGCTTTCTCTTTAATGCTATGTGTACTTACACTAATATTTGTTCCATTGCTTGCTACTGAAAATGATAGATGCCCTCTTGCGCTACTGTGCCTTCTCCCAATCGTCTAGAATTCTGGCTTGTAGAGAGCATCTGAAACCAGGTGATCTACAGTAATCCCACTTTCTTGGCTGGTAGTCAAGGAAAATTACAGTACAGGTCCAGATGGGACTGGAGTTGTGAAACAGGAAGTGAAATTTTTATGCCTTTTAAAAGGCATTCTGATAGCTGGGGAAACTGTGCATGGCCTTCCCAGGCCTCAGAAAACTCTTCAGATGTGACAGGAGCACAGCTTCAGTCACATTTGGAAGGTTGGTGTCCTGACCTACAGATTTGTTTATCTCTGGGTCACCACATGCATAGGGGTTCTGGGAATGGAACCCACACAGATACCAAGACTAGACCTCTAATATTCTACTCTCCATCCCCCTCCATTGTGCTTTGGTCTCAATTAGCCATTTTGTACTACGAATAGGCTGCAATTGCATCAAAACGGTCCTACCTCATCCAGCATGGAGCCATTTTGGCACTGATGTATTGCACTGCAAACAATCCAGTTAGGACTGGGCTCCTTTCCTATATCCCATTTTTCCTTCATGGAGCTGAAGAGCAGATACAGAAAGCTCCATGAAAGTCTCCCACCTGAGTACTGACCAGAATCAGACCTGCTTAGCTTCAGCAAGATTGCTCTGTCACCTCCCTTCAGGCTGAACAGTTGTTTGAAATTGTTTTAGCTTATTGTTTTAGTCAGGGAGGATGGCGCACGTCTGTGTGCTGGCCTCTCTGACTCTGAGAGTGGTTCAAACATACTTTATGGTGTCCCTTGTGCTGGCTAAACTTTGCTGGCTTAGTTTATGCCGGCCTAACTCATTCTAGGATTGTGCCCTCAATAAACCATGGTTTTTAAATACATCATATGAGAGAAAGAGAGAGCCTGCAAAATGCCTACTCTTGCTGTTGCTGCAGCCAGATCAATGTAAAAATAGTTTTTTGAACAAGGCACTCCTTAGTCCAGGAGACCCACCCTAAATCTTCCTTTGCAAGAACATGCAATAACTAAGCCGTGTGATCAGTAAAACCATAGGTTACCAAATGCAGCAGTTGTTTTCAGGTACGTGGAAACACCTTGCAATTTTTCAACAATATATTTCTCTGTTTGGAGGTTTCCTGAAAATGTTGCAAAGTGGTGCACAAACGCCTCTACCATAGTACATGGGTCTCTGCAACCCCATGAAAACCAGCTTGCAACCCCCAGGTTGGGAACCACAGCACTAGATGATTAAATGCTGGTGCTGCCCAATGAACCATATTTCATACAGATGATTGAGGGTAGGTTGAAAATGCTACGATATTGCAGAAAAAAGGTTGGCACTTCTACTGCATCTAAATGTCTATTTTTAGTGCTTTTACTTCTGCTTTTGAGAGTTTTCTGTGCTGTAAAATTGCTGAAGGACTATGACTCGTTGTCAGCATGGTGCTAAAGGAGGAACTACGAATTACCTTTCCAGTCCATGTTTCCCTCCTTGTGCTAATTAATGCAGGATCCAAGGGAGAACAGGCGGCCCCTGCAGCTGCAGGTCAGATTTTTTTTTGGTCTTCTTCCATCCCTTTCAGTTGGACTCCCAAGACTAGAAGTTTGCCTGTGGGGAAATATGAGGCCCTGGAAGAGGCAAGTGTCTCTCACTGATTCTGCCCCACAAAAATCCTATGCTGCATGCATATTAACTTGCAAGCAAGTGTTTAGGAAACATGAGTTCCTATTATAACAGGTAGTTCTACTCAAAGGTTAACCTTGCCATTGGAGAAAGCTACTAGAATTAAGGAATCTGGGGTCTTTTTTTTTAGTTCTGTGGGTCAGAATTCAGATTTCAGACTCTAGGCACCATACAGAAACTATAGTTCTGACCTCTTTGTATGTTGTGGTTTCTGCACTGACAACAGTTGTCATGCTTTTCTGGTTCTGTACATGACCCCACAATACTGAACCTTCTAATGTTAGTGGACAGAAAGATATATTTAGCACTAGCCTTTTGTTACCCGGCGTTGCCCGGGTAACAAATTATCCCAAGCTTCTAGGCGACCCCGGAAACTATGGATTCGACACTAATGTCGGCCATTTTTGAGTATTTTTACATGGCACCCCCTTTGCACCCCCACACCTAGGGGTGCTAGGGGTGTTGTACCCCCCACAGTATTTATCGCCAGACCGTAAGGCATACGTGTACCAAGTTTGGTGTCAATCGCTCCAGGCGTTCCAGCAGGCCATGGTGGACGTTTTATTTTGCACCCCTTCTCACCCCCCACACCGAGGGAGGGCTGAATCTGGACTCCAGCTGCATCAGGAGCGTCGCCGCTCGTCTCGGCGACCCCAGAAACTACGGATTCGATGCCGATTTCGACCATTTTCACATGGGGCCCCCTGCGTACCCCCACCCCGGGGGCTGCAGTGTTTGTCACCAGGCTGCAAGGCATGCGCATGCCAAGTCTGGTGCCAATCGCTCCAGGCATTCCAGCAGGGCACGGCGGACGTTTTGTTTTGCACCCCACGCCGAGGGGTCGCCGAACCCGGACTCCAACGGTGTCGGGAGTGTCACTGCTTGTCTCGGTGACCCCAGAATCTACGGATTCAATGCCAATTTCGGCCGTTTCCGACCATTTTCACGTGGGGCCCCCCTGCGCACCCCCAATGTTTGTCGCCAGGCCACAAGGCATGTGCGTGCCAAGTTTGGTGCGCGTCGCTCCAGGCGTTGCAGAGCCTATGCGGAACATACATACATACATACACACGTTCTTCTTTATATCTATATATATAAAGAAGAGCGTATGTGTGTGTGTATGTATGTGTGTATGTTTGTTCCACATAGGCTCCGCAACGCCTGGACCGATTCGCGCCAAACTCGGCACGCGGGTGCCTTGGCCCCCCGAAACCATCGCTGCACGGTTTTGGAACGGATCGCGCCCCCACGGGCGCGGGTACAAGCAAATTTGTGGTTCTCTATGGACGGCTATGGGCTGAACCGAACATTCCGAGGCTCTGGTGATGTCATGATGAGATGCAAATGACATGCGGAATCTTCAGGCAGCAACTGAACTCTTTACAGTTGAAGACAAACAGCAGCAAACAGATTTCCCGCAGGGAATCTTATACCGGGCCAGGGAAATGTGTTCTGTGGACATGTGGGCGGTCTCTGCTTGGCAGTGACAGATGGCACAAGGTGTTGTGACTGTTGATCTCACTCTGAAAGTTTACTTTCACTGTATAACATAAGGCAATTGGGCAGGTGCAACCAAAGGCTACACAGATGAAACAACAGCATACACAGGAAACACCTGAGGGAAAAAAAAATGACTTGCAATGCTACGTCACAGAGCTGCTACATCTAGAGCAACAGAAACAGTACAGCAGCGTGACAAAAGACTACACGATAAGAGAGACAGAGCTGCTACATCTAGAGCAACAGAAACAGTACAGCAGCAGGGATGGGACATATCAACACCCGGGCACACATGTGAGTGGGGGGTCAGGGATATATAAATGGGCCATCTGTATGCCTGGTGAGTAGCTGGGGGTCGGGGATGGCACATATAAACACCCGGGCACACATGTGAGTGGGGGGAGGGGTCAGGGATGGGACATATAACACCCGGGCACACATGTCAGTGGGGGGAGGGGTCAGGGATGGGACATATAAACACCTGGGCACACATGTGAGGGGGGGCAGGGATGGGACATATAAATGGGCCATCTGTATGCCTGGTGAGTAGCTGGGGGTCGGGGATGGCACCTATAAACACCCGGGCGAAGCCGGGTACATAAAAGCTAGTCTATATATATAAAGAAGAGCGTAT
>JAJKFI010000095.1:1152780-1182705 GCA_029204185.1 Lerista edwardsae
GTGGGGGGAGGGGTCAGGGATGGGACATATAACACCTGGGCACACATGTGAGTGGGGGGAGGGGTCAGGGATGGGACATATAACACCCGGGCACACATGTGAGTGGGGGGGTCAGGGATGGGACATATAAACACCCGGGCACACATGAGAGTGGGGGGGAGGGGTCAGGGATGGGACATATAAACACCCGGGCACACATGAGAGTGGGGGGGGCAGGGATGGGACATATAAACGGGCCATCTGTATGCCTGGGAAGTGGGGGGGGGTCAGGGATGGCACCTATAAACACCCGGGCGAAGCCGGGTACATAAAAGCTAGTATATATATAAATAGATACCCGCTGGAGTGAGTTAGAAGCTGGCAAAACTAAAATTAGAAGTGGATGGTAATTCCTGTGTTTACAAAAGAGCCCAGTAGGCAACTTCCTTTCCTTCCTGTGTTACTGCTGATGACTACAGTAAAAACGCTCATAATTCCTTATTTTCAAAGAATTTGTGTTTTTTAATAAGTTTTTTAATTTAAAAGTTGCTGATTAGAATTACTCAGTTTAGTAATGAATATTGCATAAGATAAGATGGCATTTCTAGGACATGAAGATTCTGCCACCTGATTTGAGCATTCACTGGCTTGCACAAATGTTCCTCCCATATGGAGGCACTAGTTGACACAGCTTGGCTGGTGTCTGGTGATATCTGCCTGGGTTTCTAAGCTAGTTGCCTGGTGGTCACCTATCTTAGGACAGATGATTTAGGCCAGTGATCCCTAACTCTGCACTCATCGGCTACTTTCATCTGGCTTCCCACTTGCCTTTAGCAGTTGCTGTGCTACAGTGGGTCTCTGACAAGCAGGAGATTGAAGACTTGGAAGGGTGTAAACATTCTAGTTTGACTACCCACTTGCCTCCCCTAACTGGTCTCCATCAGCCAAACCACTCCCCAGCTGCAGCAGATTGGCTGGCGAGTGAGTCAGCTCCGTGCTTCAGAGTAAGTTAGCCACCTCCCACTTTTCTCTTCCTGCAGGCAGACTGCCATTGCATGGGAGCACCTGTGCCCGACAGAGAGCAGCGCAGTCGCACCCTTATTCTTCTCTTTAACTCCACGTATCTTCACTGGAGTATAATTTTGTCTGAAAAAGTATCATTAAATTACTTTTAATGATTATCTAAACAACTGTTACCTCGTTCTGCAAATGCCCTAATTAGTCAAGTAAGGTGTTGGCTTAGAGGTCAAATGATGATATGCTTCAAGCACGTTGACAACTTGTGGTTCATAAGGCTAATTGGATGAGAAACTTTCAGTTCATTCCTGCTTTAGGAAGATAATCTTCTGCCTGTCACTCCTAAGACGATTATTAATATAAGATCATATGATCTTAGTATAGATTATTAGTATAGTTTGCTAGTGTTAGATGAACTTTAGCTCTGCCTGACCAGGAGCATAAACCACTTCTGTGATCACCGTACTTCCTATTATGGAAAATGAAGATCCTGGTTAATGATTTCATTCCATTTTGTCTTTAGAGTGCAATCCTAACTGTGTGCTTGGCCGGAGTAAGTCCCTTGACTGGAGTAAGCCCAGGAGTGTAGCAAATGTACCATAAAACACATTTTCCAACTACTCCGGAATTGACTGAGCCAGCACATGGACATGCTGTGGCTCATGGAGGTTGATTCCAGCCTCCACAGTGCCAAGGGCTGTGACCTGTTCGTGGCAGGGTCAGTCCTTGTTATATGGGAAGCTCCTCCCTCTCAGGCAGGTAGGTCAGGTTGAAAATCTTCCTGAGGGGAGGGGCTCTCTGCACATCCCAGTCTGACCTTGCTTCTCAGAGCTTTGGGGTGGGTGGGGTTTTGGAACAGAGGAAAGATGGTCACTATCTTGCTGCAACATCAACCATATCTGTTAAGAACTGCATAAGATCATACTCGTATTTCCGCCAAACTAATTAAACTCATGTTTCCATCCCTCTTGAAACTGATTAGAACTGCCATTCCAGTCAGTTATATTTGATGAACTTTTAAAACTTTGCTTCAAATAACCATCCTTAAAAGTATATTACAATCCAGTTAACTAGCCACTGCTAAATAATCTTGACTGCACTGTATAGGATGGCTGTATATGACTGTAATTGAGCAGAAGCCATTTTGAAAATGTGTAGAGATCTGTAACATTTGCATTTATGCTTGTTTTCCCTTGGATCTTGGTTAGCCACTTAAATGCTTCCCTGTTCTTCTCGTGGTGACTGTGCCTTGAAGGAAGAAAAGGCAGTTATCTTAAAGTTCACTTCGTTTATAGATTGTGTACAATCAGTTAAGTGATAAGTCTCTCTGATCTTTCATGAAAACCTTGTTTTTCTAGTAACTTAATGCCATTTTCATGTGCAGCTAGGTCAGATGGAATAAATTAGGCCCGTTCCAATGTGTTTAGAATGATTGTTATATTTATAGACTACAATCACCTGTTTTATTCCTTATAGCAAGGCATCCTGTCCAACCTAGCTGAGAGAATTAAAAGCTGGCTTCCTTTTTTGCCATGTAAGAAAAAAGATGACCTCCTCCACCAGTTGGTAAGCATCCCTTACTTTCAACCTATCTGCTTTCCAAATGTATCTTCTATTTTTTTTTCTCCAATAATAAGCTATTAGATTCCTTATCTTTCTTGACTCTGTGGGCTTTTTACTTTTTGTCTTTAAAAAGGCAGCCATTGTGACTTTTGTGCTTCAAGTTATATTCTGAAGTTTAAATCTGTGTTGCAGGAATTCCACAGGGAGGGACGGTCGTTCAGTGTAAATAACATCCTTTGGATGCAGTCTGATATTTTATGAAACCTTTCTTAATCATTTCTGTATCATATTAGTAGTACATAAAGGCCATTAGAGGCTCACTACCAAATTAGCTCACTTATAAAATGCATATTTCAAATTTCTTCCTCGGTCGCTTGTATTGTGGTCATGGTCTCATTTTTGTGATAAACTATACCATTGTATACCTCTTAAGAACCGCTCTGGATTCAGGAATTGCTGAATTGTCCCCAAATCCTGCCTAGATCAGTGAGCTTCTGGTTGGTACTGCTAGCTAATGTGCAGCCAAGTTTCATTTGCAATCCCATCTCACTTCACGGGCTGTTTTTGACTGAAGGTGATCACCATAAATGTATATTGCCTTGTGTGTGACAGGCTCTCAGGTTGCAGTTATCTCAGTGTCACAAAAATATTCCTACAGCTGTGGAGATTTAGGATTAAGCAGCTATTACTGATAGTATACAAAACGTAGAATTCTATAAATAATGATTTAAAAAATCATTTGAAAAATTGCTTTTGTACATGAATGCTTAACTGATACTGTTTTTCTCATCTCTTCACATTAAGGATGTTGGCTTTCGATCGGAGGCTCTCTGCACCATCCTGCAACAGGAAGTTTTGCTGCAGGAGGATGTTGAACTGATTGAGCTGCTTGACCCCAGTATCCTGTCTGCAGGGCAGCCCAAGCAACAGGAACATGGGCATCTTCCAACACTACGCTCCCTAGCAACTCCTAATATTTGGTATTGCCTTAAGCCATGTGTGCGTTGATTGTGTATGCTGCGAATGCTGTTGGAGGAAGCATCATGCTCTTGGCATAGAGACTGGATTTTGTATTAATTTGCACCACGTAATTTACAGCACTCACTACTGCAAGATGTGGTGATTGCCCCATGTTTACCTGGCTTTAAAAGGGGGATTAGACAAATTCACAGAGAATAAGTCTGTCAGTGGCCGTATGCCATTGAACCGTATGCCAGTTCAAAAACAGTATGTGTTGAATAGCAATTCCTGGGGGTAGACGCAGCCTAAGCCCAACTGATATTACACCCAGTGGTGTCATTCAAATGATTTAGTAACAGGTACTCACTTTTGATTGGCACTTGTCAGGGTCTGCCCACCGGAAGTGATGTCATGGCAGGAAGTTATGTCATGACAGGAAGTGATGTCATTGTAACACGATAAAATGACACCCCTGGGCAGGGGTGAGTGGGTTGAGGCCAAGGACCCGATTCTCTACACAAGCGTCGTCATGCTTTCTGCACCTGATGCCCCGCCAAGAGGCCTGAGTGGCTCTGGGATTGCAAGCACAGTGGAGGAGACTGTGACCCCCCCCAGCTGTTATAATCTATATACTGCCTTTCAGCAATTGCAGGATGCAACACATGCCCTACAGCTATGCCTCATATGGCATGGCTATAATCAATGCTGGAAAGTTGGTTAGGACTGTGCCCTCTAAATACTAATGCCCCCTCATCAATTTTCTCCTCAGATGACTGCCTTATTTCTAGTGGGTGTAGTAACACAGTGGATGGGTGTGCATACATACCCAACTGTAGCAGAGGGACAAACCTCCTGTATGTTCAGTGAAAAGTGGATTATGAATTTAACAAAAAACAAAACACCACTTAATTTCCCATTTCCCTAAACCATCCAAAATAAAACTTCAGTTAGAAAACCCTGGAGGTTGCTTGAGGCAGATTGAAATGGCCTAGAATGAATATTTTAAAAAGCGGCTGTCTGTTAATAGATGCCTGTGCTACAGCTTCACGTAAACCTGAAGGTTGCTGTGGGCAAGCGGTTGATATACAACGGTATGGATACTTAAGGAGAATTTACAGGAGGAATGATTTTTAAGCTGCGCTCAGCCTATGGCATATGAAGTCTCAGTGAAGAGAGTGAACCCTTAGCATGTGCAGAGTACCTTGTCCTCAATCCTGAGTGACCACAACAACCGTCCTCCCCTCCCGCCAACGCACGTGTGTGAGAGAGAGAGAGAGAGAATGAGTGAGTGAGTATGTGTGTCCATTTCCCCCGCGCACACACACATTCCTGGAAACGGAACTTCTCCCGTTAGCCCTGGAGGCTGCTGGAGGCAGGCTGAGAGGGTCTAGCCGAGTTGTTGCTACTCTGGATGTTTCAGGGGAGCTGCGAGTCTGCGTGCACAACGGCGACTGCCTCCCCGTCCTGCTAGTGAAACGTGTCCAAGGGCTTCGCATTCCTTTGCAAACGTGGCGCGGCATTTCAGCAAGAAGTGCCTGGAATGCAGCTGAGCCCACGCACTCACCTACCTCTGGCTGGCGGGGAGGCAGGGGAGGGGGGGGAGAGACGCTGCCTATGTAGTAGCCCTCAGAAGCGGAGTAGTAGCCCTCAGAAGAGTGATCGAGGGAAAGTGCATGTGCTGCTACGGCATGCTGCAGACGCCCCTTGCTCGCTCTATTCCTTTCTTCCTTCCCTCCCTCCCGTCTCCTTCTCCGCTCGCGCTTTGTCGCTATCTCCAGTCTAGCTTGACGCAGGCAGGCTGAAATCACCGTTAACCGCCCAGCCGATGGAACACAACTTAAGATTATGATGTTTCTCCTCCTACGAAGCCTCCTCGCATAGCTCCAGGATCGCCACGCGAGCCCCAGCCACTGGCTTCGAGCCAGCCAGGCTGGAGGCGTGCGTTGAAGGGCTAACAGGATCTGGTGGCGGCGGTGGCGGCGGCGGCGGCAGCAGCAGCAGCAGCAGGTCGATCCAAGAGGCAATTGGCAAAGTTGGGTTGAAGTGGGTCGGGCCGGGAAGGAGCTGGCCAGCGGGCCCGGCGCTAGACCAGGCGCCCACGTGGTCGCCCGATCCAGCGCCGGGTCAAGTCGGGCCGGGAAGGAGCTGGCCGGTCGCGCGACTCCTGGGAAGGAGCTGGTCTCACTCCACTGCTGCTGCCACCACCACACTGCTTGCCTGCTTCAAGTGCGTGGGCCAGCTGCCGTGGGCGGGCCAGCTTCCAGTGGGCAGGGCCAGCTCAGCCAGAAACCGATTCGCGGGAACCGGTGGGAACCGGCTGGCTGACAACACTGATTACACCCCCTTTTTATGCTCTACACCTGTACCCTCCCACCACAAGCTCACTGCTGCCTCATTGCCTGGAGCCGACAGACCCTCTTTTTGGTCCAGTGTTTTCAATCAATCTGGGTGGATGAAGCCTAGGGGGAGAACAGATGGCTCCCTCTTCCATTCCCTCCCTAGCTCCCAATGAGTAAGCAAAGAGTTGGATTCACTACACTGTGTTGATTGATCCTGGATTCAAATCAGATATGTCAAATTCTGGAATCCGAGTTCTGTTTTCCAGTAAGTCTGATTTTTGTAATTTTTTTTTAAAAAGAAAGTTCTGCTAACATAAGAGAAACCTTAAGTAAGCAAAACTTACCTATTAGATATAGTCATAATATGGTTTTAAGAAAAGTAATGAGCAAGCAATTTGGGATGCCCACAAAAAGTTATAGTTATAGTTAGCTTTTTAAAAAATACCTTGGGGTGTGGTGTTCAGGTTAAATGAGTCAGAATCTGCGAAAACAAAACACTCATTACTTTAGGGTTTGGTAACTTAAAGAAATATGCCCTTTTCTGCTGTTTTTTGAGCCTGAAAAAATATTTTTCAGGCTCGAAAACAATCTTTGCTGGACAAACCTTTTTGCTGAACAATCACTTTTTAGGTCATACTTTTGAAAGAGAGAACCTTTTTGAATAAAGATTTTTTCCACTAATACAAAATCCAAGGAAGTTAAAACATAGCTCTGTGGATCAGCAATGTTAATGTTGTCCTGGGCTTCCCTGGGCCTCAGAACGCCGTTTAAAAGTATATAAGAACAATGCCTTGCTGGATCAGGCCAAAGGCCCATCTAGTCCAGTTACCTTTATCTCACAGTGGCCCGCCAGATGCCTCAGGGAGCCCAGGAGACAACCAGATACTTGTATCTCGCTGCCACTCCCCTGCATCTGGCATTTTAAAGTAGACTATTACCCTTGCACCACCCCCAAGGAAAACACCAGACTGAAATTGGGGTTCAACTTTATTAGGCACAAATGTAAATCATGTAACCTACTAAACACCCATCCCTCCCTTGTCAGTCTGGGGTAGGCAAAAAAAACCATAACTTCTGGTTTTGCCAAAAAATTGGAAGTGACTTTTTTGTTCTAACGCTCATTCTCAGGTCTGTAGAGAACACGGGTGGATGCCTGCAGTCTCTCCAGGACTCAGAAGAGCCTCCAGACCTGACTGGAGCCCAGCTCTGATTGGGTTTCAAGGGTGGAGATAGGCTGAAAACCCACAGATTTGAACATCCGCGGTTTTCCTTATCTACAGGGTTTCTTGGAATGGAACCCTCGTGGATATCGCCTGTATCGCCTGCCTGTAATTGATCGGTTAAAAGCAAGTAGTTCGACATTTCATTGATTGACAGTTCTACTGATAATTTTAAAAGCTATTTTACATAGGAAAGATAAACATTCTTATTTCATAGAATATCAGTCATATTTCATTACTAATTTGCCATTTACACTATTGTCTAACTTCAAAAATGGCTTGTGTTTGTCTTTCAGGGATATTTCATTAGTGCTTGCCTACATCAGCACACTGATTATGTTTCCTTCTTGGTGGAATGGCTCCGTTGGACTGGCGTGGGGAGTAGGCCTGTTTGTTTACATGTGCATGCGAGCTTTGGACACGCTGAGGACAGCTAAGCTGCAAATGTCCCTGAGAAAATGCCAGCTCCAGTTAGAGGATACTGTGGCTAATTGCCGAGCCTTCACTAACCTTGTGCGAAAAGCTTTGCGGCTCATTCAAGAAACCGAAGTCATTTCCAGAGGATTTACTCTGTGAGTCTGAATTTTAGGTTGTTTTATAATTGGCTTAGGTACACCTACTGAATGTGAAGACATTGTTCACCCAATGTATCATGACAGTTGAACCATTGGTTCTCATAGCAAGCTTATTTGAATAAGGGCATGAATGAGAATTGTGTCTTTCATCACCATAATGAAAATATTCACAAGGACTTTCAATAAACTGGACTTCAAATGAGGGTTGGATTGGATAACTTCCTAGTTATTTGCTCCCACTCTTACTAGTTGCTTCAATAGGAGAAAGGGTAAAAAAAGGAAGTAACTCTAATTTTTTTGAGTAATTTTTTATACTCTTGTTACAAAGGATGCAACTGGGCATGCATACACATACTTAGAGTCATGCCTCATAAAAATTCTGATGAAGCAGTTTGATAATATACTTATTTTTATTAAAGCATTTTCAAACAACAAACTTCCAAATTTTCCAGCGTGGTTTACAGTTGAAAACATGTATAATTTAACAATGACCAAAGTATCACAGCCATTAAAACCAATCTTAAGTCTTCACCTGGAACCCAAAAGATAACTTCATAGGTACCAGGTGAGGCTCTCTGGGGAGGAAATTCCATAGAGGGTGCCACTGTCAAAAAGGCCCTTGCACATCATGACTCTGAAGAGGGTCTTAGCACATGGGCACATTAATAAGAGAACAGATGTTCTTTCATGTATCCAGGTCCCAAGCCATATAGAGCTATTTTATGATTATATGTAGCATTTCAGATTATTTGTAGTATTCAAAATCCTCTGTTATGCCCCTTAATTTTGCACAACAGATAGTTGCATAAGAAAGTTGAAAAAGCAACCAAACTGTCTATGGATATGATGAAGTGCATAGAAAGGGAGGCTTTTGCCCACCCTTCAAAAGCTCATCCTTCAAAATCCCAATTGAAAACATTTTATCTTAGAAAATGTGTGCTTAGAAAATGATTTATACTTAAATTTACTGACAGAAAATTATGGATACAGTCACGTTACGTTCTAAGGTCAGTGGGTAAAGCCAAACTGCATATAGCCGAGACTCCCTTGCGACCAGCAAATGCATCCTGTTTAAGAACTAAGCACACCATATGAGAGCCACTTGGGAACTGAGCAAACAGCAGCTTCATTCTCCCATTTCAGACTTGCTCCGGGGCATAAAAGAATAAAGTGGTATGGCGTAGGGAATCACCTGCACTATTTCAACTGTTTTTCCTCTGCCTTTTTGGGGGAGTGGGAGGGGAGGAGAATTCAAACTACTTGAATTCACATGAGTCTGTCATGTGTATGTTGCCTGCCAGCTATAATTGCTGGGAACAAAGAGCGTCAGTGTCCTTGAGGATGCGTCCTCTTTCTTTTCTCTTATCTTCCAACATTGCATTCTCTGGCATATGTGTCTATCGATAGAATAGAAAAAGTAAAGAACCAATAAAATCCACTGCTTCTGGTTGCTTATATATTTATGTAGAAACAAAACACTTTGATCTCTCTTTGCAGATCATGAGTGGCTTACAATACATGCAGCTACACGCAACACCAAAATTTGTACATATTTTATAGAGAGTAAATTTCCTAACTGAATAATGCTCTCAAATTAAGCTCTACTGGCAAAAATTTCTTCTCATTTGGAGTGTTTAGGCATGCTGTAAGGCAGTTCAAGTCTATTCTTGATGTGATAAGCATACAATTAACTTCAAAAAAACAGCTTACTGTTAGCTTCAATCTGGACAAACCTGAGCCAAAGATTTTTGCTTCGTTAAAGCCGATAAATGTTGATAATAGAATTGTCTGACTCCAGCTATAAAAATAATGGCTTGGACCTAACCAAATGAAGGACAAGCAAAAGATGGGGGTTCACAGAAATCTGCTAGTGCTACGAGCTCTTATGCCCTCCTTGGCAGATCTGTTCGTCAAAACCAGAGGTTCAAGGAACCCTCCAGAGCAGTCGTCTTCAACCATTTTTGGACTATGACCCAAATAAATGAATAAAGCATTAAACTAGGGATCCCACTGTCATTTCCGCCCCCTCCCAGGAGTCTATCTGCCCACCCCACCCCAGTCGCGGTCCACACCCAGCCCCCCAAAATCCTTCCCAGCACTGTTCAAATCCTCTTTATTAGAGAGAACAGACAGAGTTGCCTTGAAGTCTGGCACTAGTGAAAGGTGTTTTAGCACCATTGCTAGGAACCTGAGCAGGACTGGGACACCATCTCCTGGTACCAAAAGGGTTGCACCAGATGCTTTCCCCATTACTTGGTGGTGCTCTAGCCCAGTGGTCATCAACCTTTTTCAATCCTGTAAATTGCCGTGACTCCACAACTGAGGCTTTGCGGCACCATTGGGGTCTCGACCCCAAGGTTGAAGAACGCCGCTCCAGAGTGACCAGGGTGTGATGTGGTGAGAGAGCTGCAGTAGGCGGGGTTATTGGTGGAAATTAGGTAATGGCATTTTCCACTGGAGTTACTCTGGATCTAAACCACATTCTTTGCTTACCCTTTTAAACAAAATTTAAGGCCCAATCCTCACAAAGGCCTGTGCTGTCACAAAAGTGCTTTAAAACAATTGATAATAGTGCAAGGCCCAGGTGAACCAACCAAGGGGTAAAGCAGGATAGGGGGATGGCAGAATGGAGCAGCAGTGGGGGCAGGAATGGGCAGATCCGGCCCAGGACGGGGCAAGAGTGGTGGTGCTGGTGCACACTGTGTCCAAACCTCCTTCCCGGTCCTGAGCGATGGATCAATGTGGACTTTCACCAGCAATATTGCTAGCGCAGGTCCGAGTGGAAATGAATGATGCTTTTATATAGTATTAATATAACATCGTATCTTCTGTTTTTAAGACAGTAACTAAGCTTCCTCCCAATAAACTCAGGATAGAATCTATCTTAATGTCTCTTGTGCCAGCCAAGGAGTGTCGCAAATGCACTGTAAAGCACATTTGCACCATTCTCTGAGTCAGAGAGGCCAGTGCACAGTCATGTGCCATCCTCCAAGAGTGGTCCAAATGCTCTTTACAGTGCGTTTGCGACACTCCTGGGTGAGTGCCAGTCTAATTCCAGGTTAGGATTGTGCCCTCTCTTTCTGTAATGCTCACTTAAGAACATAAGAAGAGCCCTGCTGTACTTCTTAATATAGTACTTCATATGTATACAACAGTTGGACGTGTGTGCTTACTGAGTAGACTATAGTAGCATCGGTCCATTTTCTACCTTTTGCCTTTGTCTTATGTCTTGAATGTCACATTCCTTGATGATGATCCATGGTGAAGTTCAGGCAGTTCGTATATTTGGCATCATACGTAGATGGAGGTAATACAGGTTTATAGGTCTGGGCAAGATTACTGCTGGCGTTGCATTCTGTGAATGATGTAGTGTCTCCTTGATTACTATCCTTAATCTTTTCTGAGCAGACAAAATGTGGTCCAGAAGCAGCAATGCTTAGTTTTTCAGAAATAACTTATAATAACTGATAATAACAACTGATAATTTCTTAAGGATCCCATTTATCTAAGACCTTCCTGTCTATTTCTCTAAAACCGTAAACATTAAAATTTCTAAAAGCTGGTTGCTGATAAAATATGAAAGAAGAGTAAAGTTGTCGTTGCTTATCATGTGGCTTCTGTGCCTGTCACTGCTGGAATTATGACATATATGGATTACACTTGTGCGTGAGTTAATTTTGGAGTGCATCTGCTATGGACAAATGTGACATTTGGTTTGATTTGGTCCTGGTTTTGAAGCGGATGTCCCAAAATCAACTGCAGCAATAATGGGCAACAGTAACTTGTGCACTGAACAAGTAAACTGAAGACAACAATCCCTATGTATTTACAATTAGCTCTCAGTATATGTGGGGGATCCGTTCCTGGTGCACACACCCTTGCAGATACTAATATCAGCGGATAATGGAATCCATGGGACCCCAAAACTGGAAGTGCTGTCAGAAGATTCCGGCAGGCTTTCTGAGGCATGGGGAGACGGCGTGCAACCTCCCTGCACCTCAGAAGGCCTACTGGAGCCTTCTAAAAGGTAGTTCCAGTATGGCGAAAAACTGAACATGCCTTCCAGATATTTCTCACATGCCTCAGAACACCTCCTGGACGGGACCTGAAGGCTTGTCTGGGAGATTATACAAGGCTCGCCAATGTTGGTTCAAATCTGCAGGTGCCAAACACATGAATAAGGAGGGCCCACCTTATTTCATCTGCCACATACTGCCAGCTTCTTCAGGATAAAAGAAGCTATTTTTCTTTAAATAAAGAACTTCAGGCTTGCATAGGATTATGAAAAGTACACATCTAATGAAGGGGAACATCAAATATAAATTATGTATATATGAATACAAAAGCACTCCTGGGACTCATTTGTTTGTGTATAACAGTGTATTTTTTCTGGTTTTTATAGTAGACTTTATTAAAATGATGCGTAGGGTTTTGTTCTTTACCACTAGCAATATGACCATCGTCTGCATTATGTGTAGAATCCTTACTTAGCATCATTCCTCTTAATTTATAAATCTAGGGCTTAGTTATATTTTTCAATATGTAAAATATTTTACTTTTTATTTTCACAGAGGGTAATAGCATGGATGATATTGTATTTTTCAGTTTTTGGACATCTGTACAGTTGTATCACATTTTACTTTTCAAGTTTGCTTGACAGGGTCAGTGCTGCTTGCCCATTTAATAAAACTGGACAGCATCCTTGTCAGCATCTCATTGGTCTTCGGAAAGCTGTGTACCGGTCAGTAAGAGCCAACTTTAGAGCTTCAAGGCTAGCTACCTTGTACATGCTGAAACAATATCCTTTTCAATAGATGTGGGGGGGGGAATCAGATGGTAATTTAATGAAGAGTGAAAGAGAGTTCTGCGTTGGTTCTTAAGTTTATGTAGTTTTTAACTCTCTGTAATTCTTCCAGGCAGCCTGTCTGAGTTAGGGTTTAACAGGCATTTAAAAGTATAAGGTTATTTTGCTCCTTTGTGTGCTTTCCAAATACATTGCTTTTTTTCTTACTGGACTTCAGAAATATTGTTTAGGGCTCAATCCTAACCTGGAGTTAGGCTGGCACAAGTCACTCGTGCCGGCCCAGGAGTTTTGCAAATGTACCATAAAGTGCTTTTGCACAACTCTTGGAGTCAGGGAGGCCAGCTCACAGACATGTGCTGGCTTCCCCAACTAGTCTAAACGCACATTAAATGCAACTCCAAGTTCGGACTGCGCCCTGAAAGACAATTCAACTTCACCAATAAAATTTTCAGGATGTTTTTTAATTTTATGAGGACAAAATTTTGACTTCAAAAGGTGGGACTTCTCAAAAACCAACGGACTAGTAAAAAGTAAGCTGACAGGGAAACTGAGGAGAGTCAACTCTCTAAAATGCATGGAGTGTATTTAAAGCCACAATAATAGAAGCTCCACAAGAAGTAGGGAAGCCACCCCCAGGTCCAAGAGGATGCTAGCATGACTTACAAAAGGAGTCAAGGAAGCTATGGAAGCAAGGAAGTCTTGCCTGAATGGTGAAAATAAAAGGAGCACACAAGTCTGCAAAGAGAAATATTTTTTGCCTTAGCTGACAGCTCCTCAGCCGACAGCAAGGGATGTGAAGAAAATAATGGCTGAAAACAGCAAGGCAGACAATAAAAACTTATTTAATACATCGAAAAGCAGGACACTGCCACAAAGCAGTTAGACGGAGGGAGGGAATAAAAAAGAAGGTTAAGGAGGACCTAGAGAATGCAGACAAGCTGAACAAATTCTTTGCATCTGTCTTCACTACAGAATATGTAGGGCAGATACATATAGCTGAACTGAAGGACGGAGTCTGAAGAACTTGGGACCCAATCCTATCCAACTTTCCAGTTCTGATGCAGCTACAGTGCAGCCCCAAGGTAAGGTAGCAAACATGAGGAGGCCTCTGTGACTCACAGCTCAGGATGCGGCGCACACCCTGTTGGCACAGCTGCATAAGCACTGGAAGGTTGGATAGGATTGGACCCTCAGTCAGATACAAGTGATGCAGGATGAGGTTCTGGTGTGTCTTGAAAAATTAAACTTTAACAAATCCACTTTGAGTCCAAGTGGCATCCACTCACCTGTTCTTAGGAACGCAAACGTGACATTGCTGATCTTGTCACAAAAATACGTAGCAAAAATGTATACTACCAATATTTAACAAGGAATTCAGGTAGATTCCAGGAAGTTAACAGGCCAGGTTACAGGTTAACTTCACGTCTATTCCTGGTTAACAGAAAATTAAACATCTAGAAGAATGAGATATCCTGAAGGAGAATCATCATGGCTTCTGCAAAGGCAATTTGTGCCTCACTAACTTCCTGGAATCTCTTTGAAAGTGTCACCAGGCATGTGGATAGAGGTGTTCAAATTGCTTGGACTTGCAAACAGCTTTTGACCAAAAGTTCTTGAATGATTGAAAAGTCAAGGAATAAGAGGGCAAGTCATTTTATGGATTGGTAAAGAACAGAAAGAGTAGGAATAAATTAGCAAATTTCTCAGTGGAGGAATGTAAGGTGAACTACATTGGGACTGGTGCTTTTTCATATTCATAAATGATCTGGAATTAGGGGTAAAGAGTGAGGTAGCCAAATTTGCAGATCACATCAAACTATTTAGGCTGGTGAAAACTAAAGCAGATTATTAAGTGCTCCAAAAGGGTCTGTGTAAACTTGGGAGGATGAACAACTAAATGGCAAATATGATTCAGTGTAGAGCCCCCCCCCCCCACACACACACAACAAAAAAAGCTGCTGTTAGAATTATTTATCGTATTGACATGTGTCTGCATTGATCCTTGTACTGCAGTGTTTTTTTTACTAAAGAAATAGCTATTTCCATTTTCTATGCCTCTGACTTGTTGGTTGACTTTTTTTTGTCTCATGTTTGCCAACTTTGTATGTCATACATACAAAACCTTCTTTGTTAACTGCCTTCACTCTAACTAAACCTACCCACTGAATTCTGAGAGTGACAATGTGACGAACTACATCTGTGTGGTGCCTTTTAAGGAGCTAGGCCTAGGACTGAGTGAAGAGCAAGTGTCAGAAGAAGAAGCCCACAATTTCACAGATGGCTTCAGCCTGCCGGCACTTAAGGTATCCTAGTCTTCAGGTTCATTCTTAGTTTCTTACTATGTACAGTATGATGTAACTGAATGAGCTGAGTTTTTACAAAGCCAGTCCAGAGCTCATTAAATTCTTTATAATATTTTAAGCCAGCCATTTTCAACCAGTGTTCCATGGCACATTGGTGTGCTGCGAGTGGCCCACAAGAATTTTGGGGGATGCCATTTATTAAGAGGGCCATTGGGGGATATGAGCTCCCATCAGCAGCCTGGTGTACCTTGTCAATTGTCAAAAAACTGATGGCGTGCCTTGATACTTTTAGTGCCTAGTCAGTGTTCCATGAGAGGAAAAAGGTTGAAAACTGTTTTAAGCTGTTTTGAAGTGACATCTGTGTTCAATCAAAATCTTTCAAAAATTGATCTTGTATACTGCAGAAGTTTCAGTTTTCAAAGAAATTGGTGTAAGATCAGAGAACTGTCATGGTCATGTTTTTATATATAGTGGCCCAATTTATTCAAAGGGGCTAATTGTCTGCAGATGAGGTGCCTCTCTGGCTCCAAAAGACCAACCTAGAGGACAGTTCCTAAAAATGGACTTAAGTAAAGGTGTTACTATGATAATGCTTTATGTGAAATAAGATGATCCATATACCCTACTTAACCCAGAGTAACTGAATGCATTTGAATATTTTAGTCATTTAAAATGTTTATTTTTCCAGTGTTCAGGATGATCTAATTTAACTAGTTCGGTAATCAAATTTAACTGATTTAAATTCATTATATGGGAAAGTGTGTGCAGGGAATGAGATATAATGTGGTCATCTTTTGTAGTAATGAAGTTTGCAGTGATTCTTTCTGTGTTTTCAGGTTTTGTTTCAGCTTTGGGTAGGGCAAAGTTCTGAATTCTTCAGACGGTTGGTTCTTCTGCTGTCACCCTCCAATGCATCTCCCAAGACCCTGATCACTCCAGAACGTCTGCCTCTTTGTATTTTTTCTGACGTGACTCAAGGTCTGCCCCATGCGCATGCTGCTTGCTTAGAAGAGCTCAAACGAAGCTATGAGTTCTATCGGTACTTTGAAACTCATCACCAGTCTGGTCTGGAACGTTCAGTCAGAACCGAACAGAAATCAAGAGAGCTGAACTGTCTCCACGCAGCAGTGCGTAGCTTGCAGCTCCATCTAAAGGCCTTGCTGAATGAGTAAGTTGTTCTCTGGAGGCGGATTTCCTTCTAGGCTTAATTGTGTGTGTACAGTTGAATAATATGAATTGGTTTTTTTAATAACTTCCATTTTGGGATCAGATTTTGGAGCTGGCTGTGTGATGCCAGAATTGCTTCAGGGTCAGCTTGGTGAATAGCATGTGTGAAAAATTAGGGACCAAATTCATTGCAGCCTCCACTGTGATTGCTCACAGTACTGGTTTTAACCTTTAAAGCTCTGTATGGTATTTGAGGAGCTGCCTCCTTCTGCATGAACTGGCTTGTTCCCTGTGTTTATCTGAGAGGGCCTCCTACCTGTGCTGCTTCTCACTGGAGCCGGTTTGGTTGGCAGCAAGGAGGAGAGCCTTCGCTGTGGGGCTTCCACATTTGGTATCCTGTCCTGCTGGAACAAAGACCTGTGCCCTCCTTGCCAGCCTTCCAATGCAGGCAGAAGCTGTTCCTTCTTCATTTGGCTTTCCCTCCATAGTTTTGTTCCCATCTCCTCTGTTATGGTTTTCTTCTTTTGTTTTAAGTTTCTTTTGTATTTCTTGCTTTATTGTTCTATTATTATTATGCTGCTTTAATGCCAGTCTCTTTTTGGCTGCTGCTTTTTGTATTTCTTATTTTGCTTATAAGCCACCTTGATGTTGGGAAGGAATATACATATTTTAAATTATACAAGAGTCACTAGCAACTATTGAATATAGTTGCTATTTAGGGTGGCAATGATCCAAAATATTCAGTTTACCTGTCTGGATGCAGATCTAACTGGAGTTATCAGTACCATGCTTTTGGTTTAGATTCCCCGATAGTGAAAGATTCCTTCTTCAAAATTTGAAGCAGGACTCGCTCGTCTCTGGTTGCGTCTGCACTAGTTCGTTTACAATGTGTATTTTTCTCTTTGACTTCCTCTGCATGCTCTGTCTGGTTTTTTTGGTAGACCAATAATCAGTGGCTAGATTGTGAAAATACACATTGTGTAACAATTTCATTTCACTAACTCATCATATAACGAATGTCAGAAATTAGAGCAGAAATGTCTAAACGCTCGTTAATAGAACAAGCAATAAGCATACATTACAGAAGTGATTTTAAACCACTACACCACAGTTCATTGGTGTGCTGCAAAGGGTGTGCAGGTGTGCTCTGGGAGATGTATTAGTATTAGCATTGTGATCCCCATATGCAGTCTGTTTTGTCAGTTGTCAAAAAACTAATGGTGTGCCTTGACAATTTTAATGTCTTGTCAGTGTGATGTAAGATGAAAAAAGACTGACAATGTCCTGTGACATGAAAAAGGTCTAAGTCTAAAAACTGGCAGAGGGAATATAAATGATAGAAGAATCACAAATTGTTTGATTCAGGTACTGATAAGATATAATACTCATTTTTCTGTTTTGTCCAGAGTTATCATTCTTGAAGATGAACTTGAGAAGTTTGTTAGTTCCAAGGAGTGCCAAGGACAAATTTTGGAAGCCTACCAAATTGTAGAGAAAAAACTGAATCTGATTCAGCCTCACATGCAAGCTAGCAACAGCTGCTGGGAAGAGGCCATTTCTCAAGTGGAAAAAATGGTTCGACGAAATTCTGATAAAAAAGGTACCGTCAAGAGACTATAGAATAATATTTCTCTCCCTGAGAAATTAGAGTCTTGCACAAGCTTTGCTCTTTCCAGATCCACTACATTCTAAACGCTTGCTTTTTACATTTCCAATAAAATAAATTATCTGAGACCTGAGAAGTTTGAACTTTTATCAGCCACTCATGTGGCTAGTTATTTAGTAGTTTGTTCTGTAGCCAGTGCTGTACCCGAGATGACCTCAAGTGAATGTCAAGTGTGTGTGTTATAGTTCTAATTGTGGCAATGCAATTGTGTGTTTTTTTAATTACCTCTAGTCTAGTATGTTGCTTTCCATCATGATTGCAAATGAAAAGAGGTCCTCCTTATTATGCTCTTCTTCCAAGAGCTCATAGATAACTAGCAAAATAGTGTAGATAATGAGACAGAAGTTGACCCAAGGTCACCCCATGAGTTTCATAGCTGAGCAAGAATAACAGCAGTCATATCTTTATTTCCATAGCACTGAAATGCACCCATCTTCAACTTATTAGTATTAGTGTAGCAGCAGTCTAAAACGGCACACATATATCAGCTCTATGACAGTGATTTCATGATAAGATTCTTTAAAATTGATTAAAATGCTAATTTGGAATAAAAACACATGAAACCGCTTTCACCCATTTTTATTTTTGGATAACACCAACTTCCACCACCCCCTTAAAACCATTAAGGGGTGCTTGTGGAAAAGTGGGTTGGGAGGTCTTGTTAGTGCAGCCAATTGGGGCTGTTGAAAAAGCATTTAAGAAAGCATCTCAGCTAGGGGAGAGGCAGAAAACATTAGGTGATGAATACAGATCAGCATGCCATCTTATGAAACAGTTTGGGAACCATTGTTTTTAACATTACGTTGAGGCCTACTTTCTCTGCTTTTTATGCTCCTGCTATCAGGCAAACCTGAACCATCGTGTGAGAACAAGCACTGTATGGTGCTACCTTTTCTACAGCCTGCCGTGCACATAGAGGACAAAGACCCAATCCCTGAAGAGCAGGTAACTGTAGAAAGAGCTTTGAAAGAATAATCCCTAGATCTTAGTATCTTAGATCTTAGTAACCCCTGCTAACTGGGCAAGAGGCACTTTTTCAAGTGGTGTCCTCTTATATTTAGCAGGGGGAGAGCAATTGTCCCTCTTCACCCCAGCACAGTGTCTTTCTCGTGGCTGTTGCTGGTGGTGTTCTTCATTCTTTTAGATTGTGAGCCCTTTCAGGACAGGGAGCCATTTAACTTTAATGTAGTACTATTTGCCTGTAAACCGCTTTGTGAACTTTGTGTTGAAAAGTGGTATATAAATACTAGAGATTGATTGATCTTACATTGTGAATATTTTTCTCACGTATTTTCTTACACAGCAGTAAGGTAAAAACGTTCTCTGAAAAGCCATTTCATTTGAGTAAATGGAACCAGTAACGTACTGAGAGACTCTACAGTGCTTGCATGGCACCACACGACAGAGCTCTCAACTTATGAATGCTGTTTGGCCCATTGTATGAAACAAGTTTGACACTCCTGGTTTCATCCTAGTGCCAGTTAAAGGAAAATGGAGCATTCTGTTCATGTTGAATATAAGCCCCTTAGTTCTAACCCCTGCTAACCGGGCGAGACACACTTTCTCAAGCGGTTCTCCTCTTATATTTAGCAGGGGGAGAGCCATTGTCCCTCTTCACCCCTGCGCAGTGTCTTTTCGAGTGGCTGTTGCTGGGGGTATTCTGCATTTTTTTAGATTGTGAGCCCTTTGGGGACAGGGAACCATTTAACTTTATTACTGTTTGCCTGTAGGATTTGTGTAATATGCCAGTTCAACAAGGTGCATTTGCCTTTTTCCTCAGGAACTTGAAGCATATGTTGATGATATAGATATAGGCCACGAATTTAAGAGAGATGACTACTTTTACTATTCCTTGGAAGACAAAGAGAGACAAAAACGTGAAAGAGAGGAATCCAAGAGAGTGCTTCAGGAACTAAAATCTGTGTTGGGATATAAAGCTTCAGAGGCAGAGAGGCAGAAATGGAAGCAACTCCTATTCAGTGATCATGGTAAGCATTATTGTTTCCTGTTAATTTTGGGCAGTCTGTATATAGCTATCTTTATACAGTAGATAGTGTTTATTTTCACTGATCAGGACCCACCAAACTCCTATGGACCTTATTTGCCATACCACATTAGTCCTACTTTGTCAACAGAAGGAGATGAGACTGTTAAACCTTTACTGTACAGCCAGAAACATTGGGTGGGGCAGTGGTATTGGGGGAGGTTTAGCAGGGGTGGGGTGAGTGGACTGGCTGAAGGAAGAGCTGAGGATAAGGAGACATCATGAAGGAGGGAGCCAACTCTGCTGTCCATTTGCCAGAGGGTGGGCTGGTGAATTAGTTAGAAGAAACCCTCTCCTGTTTCCAAATCAAGTGGGAAGTGGTACTAAAACTCCAGAAGGAAATTTCCTGGCTGTTAACTTTTCCTTGTTCATATCCAAAATTAAGTAAGTATCATGTACTTTATCAAGCCCTTTAACCTGAGAAATGCTAATTCTGCAGCTGAGAATTAGCCTGTATATTTTTTAATCATAGCATTTTTAATCTAGAGTTATTGGAATCACGTTGTTCTGCTTGCCTCCATTTTATATACATGACATGCCAAAATGTTGTTGGGTAACATCCAGAATAGTTTGCTTTGGAAGAAGAGCAGTTCTGGATGTAACACAGTATCTTTCAGCAGCTCTGATATTGAAATAAATTGATACCAATATAAACAACGTACAATAATAGTAATAAATGCGGACTGACCTGACTCTTCCATTTCTGCTGTGTTGATGAACGAACAATCACTGATGTTAGATTGTAGTTTTCCAGTTTCATCTTTTTCTTGTCAAACCATAATAAACTGAGAAGTGTAAGTTTGAGCTTTTCCTGTTCCTGCCATTGTTCTATCTAAAACTGAATAATTTATTGCTGCCAATCTCAAAATCTTAGGTTGCAGTGCTGTACATCAGTGTTTTTTAAACTGTGGGTCGGAAGCCAATTTCAGGTGGGCCACATAGCATAAAGCGTAGCCATCATTGAAAATATGGGACACTGGAAAGGGGGAGGGCTGTGTGTGTTTTTTTACTTGTGTCAGGGTTGTAAATAGGCTTTTTCCTTTCTGATTCACTTTGCTATTGGAAAATCTATTGCTGCATAAGCAACAATCTGGTGTCACAATGATGGCACTTTCTGTGGGCCCCGGACAGATTCTCATTCTAAAAAGTGGGTCCCGGTGCCAAAATGTTTGAGAACCACTGCTGTATGCACTTTCCTGAGGGTAAGCCCCACTGAATACAGTGGGACTTATTTCTGAGTAGACATGCATGGGATTGCACTGCTAAAGCTTTTAAATGTTTTAGCAAAGCCATGAAGTTGCAGCTGTTAATTCATCTTGTCTCCTTATTAAGCTGCAGTGAAACCCCTGACTACCGCAGAATCCACGGAACCCATAAGTGTTTCAGGCTTGCCTGGCAATTCAGACTTGGACAAACAGGACCATAGCAGGAATGATGGTAACTTGGAAGAGACAGTCTCTGATGAAAAATTGCAGTCCACCATTGATGGCAGAGACAGGACGGAGTACTTATCTGATGGGCCCGGTGTGAGTAAAAATGACATTGCTGCTAGTGGTGATTCACCAGAAGTTGAAAAAAGGACATGTTACCAATGCAATGGAGAAGGAGAAGAGTCTGACCCATCGGGTATGAATGTGAAGCAGCCATCTGATACATTTCAGTCCTCCATTGAGCAAAGGCTGGCTGAGCTGCATATGGCAACAGATTTTGGTTTCACATCTGGCCTAGCAGCACAGGTTGCTGCCCGGTCACTCACATTTACAACCATGCAGGAGCAAACATTTGGAGATGAAGAGGAAGAAATACAGGAAAATGAAGACTTTTTTGAAGAACACAAAGGTGGTGTCAATGACTGTGAAAAATAAAGGATTATAGAATCTGCTTTTCCCACGCCTATTTGATCACCCCAGGAAGCAAGTGGAAAATCTAAAGGAACACTTGCAAAGACACTGAATACTTGTCCTTTTAAAATCATGCTATCAATTGGACTTGACTGGTCTTTTTGATAATATATGCACATGCAAGTATAAACCAGTGTCCAGGTATATAATATGGTTCCTACAGGTACTATGAATGACTGTGTTTCTTTTAATATGTTGTTTTTATTTATTTATATGATAAGGCTCTTTTCCTAAAAGGGAAGAGAATTGTTTAATTTTGTTGCTTGTGTTGTTTAATAGCAACATTAATATTAATTATAAATTGACTTGAAATGGCTCTTTTACGAGAACGTAAGCCTTGTCTGCATTGGCTAGCTCACTTCCTCTAAATTTTGCTTTATATCATTTAATAACCTGGGCGTTTGTTGGTCCATTATTTCATTTGATTCCCAGCCTAAGACATGGAATGTTTAATTTTTTTAAATGAAAGCCATTGCTGGTGTCCCCTGGGGTGCTCATCCAGCCCTAATACAAAGCTGCTAGCAAGTGGTAAAGCAAAACACAAAAATCTATTTCACATACGTTCTTCTGGAAATGTGGAGTTTTTAATGTGTTTATAGTCATTTCTCTACACTCTAGATACTCCCCAATTGCCTCTTATGATACCTAGCCCCCCTTTTGTAAGTAGGGGAAAATACATGGACTGGTCCACCCTTTGGTATTTTTTACATTCATTCCCTCATCCAGAGGAAAACAATTTTCTTCTTCGGTGGAAAGTAATTGGGATTTGGTGATCTTCTCCTTCAGTTCCTTTTGCACTGGGCTGCACACTCCAAGAGTTCTTCTGTCAAAGGTAACTCAGATTCTTGTCCAATTGTTTCATTTTCCCGAGTTCTGAAGGTGGCTGTAGGCCGCTCTTGATAAGGGGTTCAGCAGCCTCACTACCTGCAGCATTTTACCATGTTAAATGGTGGTTCTGTATTAAGCATTTTAGCAGGAAATTCACTTGGAACTGAAGCAAGACCAAATACAATATAAACATGCTAAGGTTCTTTAAGTTGAAGATCTTATACAGTTAATAAACATATACACAAGTTTTGTCATTAAGGGATATATTTTCCCTTGATAAAGAGGAGCCCTAATGACAAAATTATATGACTTTGCTTAAATTTTTAGGATACAGCTGCTCTTATTGGTTTCCCGAGGATCATTCGAGACACACGTAAATACAGGTCACCTGACAGCATGTGGGAAACAATAGGCACAGCATACCATTTCTACCACTCTCTTGCTTTGAAGTGAGCCAGTTTTTGGCAATCTGGGTGAATATAAAAAATGGACTTTATCTAATGGGCTGCATTCAATTCAGAGGGGCTTATCCTAGACAGGCCTGTAATAAAACTAGAATATCCTGCAGTGGAGATACAGCTAACAGTTACTGTATAGTCTGTTGAATACAGAAGCCCATCAAACATTTTTGCTGAATGATGCCTTCCTTATTTACAAAACAGTGACAGAATGAAATGCACTAGTGTAGACTCTGTAAATTACAGACAATGCACAGTTTTAAACATAGATTACAGCTGGTTTGTATCATAATAGGCAATGTCAGCAACTGCCAGGCTTTCTACTAATATTAAAGTAATGTCAAACGGGGTCATAACAAATTGTGCTTAGTACTCACTGTGTACTTTTAAGTAAGCCAATTATTGCATTAGAAGTGCTTGTGCACAGTCATTCCCATGGCCAATTTCTATGTTATTTTTTAAAATCTCTGGCAATATTGTGTGGGGCTTAGTTGAGCTGACTTAAGTCTTGCATGGTTTGCTATTATTTTTTTACTGGAATCTGAGCAGTCTACCTATCTGTTCTAAACTTACAGAGAGCATTTACTCAGGATCTCTTAATAGCTGAGGTATAAATCTGTGTTTAAGTGATCTAGAGTATAACTTCTTATTTAAGAGCATAAGAATTGCTTTGCTGGATGAGGCCAAGGTCTACATTGTCCAGCATTCTTTTGCAAGAATCTCAGTAGGCACTAGATGATTTCTGATTGGATGGCCACAGTCTGTCTTCTGTCCAGCCTTGGACTTGGAAATTTTTCTGCCAAAGCTACTTAGTCCAACATGGTTTGGAAGGGCTGTTGGTAGGGATGTGGTTATGTTGTTGTCTCTGTATCCAGCATCTGCAGGAGTCTTAAGCTGCTTGCATGCTTTCCTATAACACATAGACAAAGGGGGATTTCATGACAACAGCAAAGTAATCATGTGAAGTAGGTATTTGTGAAAAGACATACTTCTGTAAATGTCTAGTTTTAATTTTAAGTGTGTTGACACCTGTAATAAATGAAAAGATCATTCTTTCCTACCTCCGAGTGGCATTACATCCGGAAACATCATTTGGAATTCTTGCTTGAACATGTTTAGAGAAACTCTGCAGGCTGTTTTCATGAGAACTGAAATGTAGAACAAATCTTTAATGAAAATACTGAACTTATAACAGAAACCAAGATGGGCTAAAGCACCAATTATGCTACACTTCAGTATGTATTGGATTGTATGCTAAGGGGCTGCTTGTGAAAGAAGCTGTATTGGTTCAAAAGTGGGGATGATCTGTGCTGCCCTTTCAGCAGTGACAGCTCACCAGATTGTGGTGGTATTGGGAGAGTCCAAGGGTCAGACGCAGAGCTTCCACGGGCTGCATCCAACCCCCAAGCCTTAGGTTTGACACCCCTGATCTAGATCCCTTTACAAGAAATGTACATGGTTTCTTATATATATTTGTTTTTCATATTGTCACAGTCAGTTTGCAAAGCTCTTGCTTTTTTTCCATTTATCAGCAAGGTTCTTTCCCTATCCTGTAAAAGTTCAGTGGGTGTTTGACTTTGGACATTCCTCTGCCTCACTGACTGATGGTGTTGGTTTCTGTCTGGTTTTAAGTCCTGTCCATCCACAAATGTACCTCTATTGATGGAAGTACTTATATTTTGAGCTCTATTCCAAATACTCAAAATGCTTCACTTTATCTCAATAACCTTTGTAACAGCCCTGTAAGTAGGCTAGTATTGTTATATCCAAATTACCGATGGATGCTGAGCTGAGCAAGTGGCTTGCATTAAGACAACCACATGTGAAGTTGACACGTCATTGTTAAACCATCAATTGGTGCAGAAATTGTGTAGGTGCTGTTATGTTAAAACTGATGTAAACGAAATGAAAATGGCTACATTGTCTTTGGTACCAATTTAATTGTACTTCATCAAATTTGCACTCCTATTTGAATCCACAGCAATATTCAATATAAGTGAGACCCCAAAGAGCACCTTGAGGCACTGATTCAAAGTTTGTCTGCAGGTTGTTTTCTTGAATACAGCCTGTATGCAGTTATACTTTTTTCCCAATTGAGCAGTTCTTGGGTTTCTCTTTCTACCAGTTGGTATGCTTTGGTTCACCCCTTTCATTTGTTCTTTCTCTAGTGCCTCGAATTCAGTGTTCATGTTTAAGACCTGCCTATCTCTGTCATGGAATTGGATTACTTTCCCAGTTTGCAGTAAAATGGAGGGAGGGGGAATATTTGCTTTATCAGCACTGCAGTTTTTGTCTATTTATAAAGACGGTGGTTTTGTAACTTGACTTTCCTCTGAAGATAGATTTCTTGTTAAATTATCTTGGCAGTAGTTAGATTCTGCAGCATACAGTGCTGGCTCACTGTTACAGGCACTTTACTAATGAATGTTGGTTACTCCTGTCCGTGTACCTGCTGACTAAAGTAAGATGGAGGACGTATTATTTTTCCTCAAGCAGTAGCTCAGTGGGACACCTTGTAATGATTCATTTAGGTTCTTATTGTCCCTGCAGCAGTCCAACAGAAAGGAGAGTTTCTTGTCTCTACGTGAAAAAGGGAAGTCGCCAGCAGCTGAGGAAGCTGAAGGAGAATATTGGTAACATGAGGAGTCATATTAAGGAACAGCTTGCCCTGCACTGGCCTGCCATGTGGAGACAGCCCAGGAATCCTTTGTACTGCTGAAAAGACAGAAAGGGGGAACCCAGGTTGGCACCTGTTCTCTCAAGTTCAGCATTGCAGGCGGTACAGACAGATCAAGTCTGCAAAGCAATGAGTGCTCTTCAATACCATATCCAAGACTGAAAAGTTGTCTACACTGTGGCCTCCCCACTGCAGTGGCCTATAGGAGCTCCACATAAAAGACATGTCTCTTAGCAAGCTTACCTTGAGCTTGTCTGGCTGAGAAATTTCTCACCTGTATGTGACTCTTGGACAGTAGAGTCCTTCTCTACCTCACTGCTAGTACTCAGGACTAAAATTAAGCATTTAATGACAACAACATGATGTTGACAAGAGTAGAGGAGTTTCGAATTTTTATTTTTAGCCAGCAGCTAGAGAGGAGATTTGTTGTACCCAGGACAAACCATGTTAAGCAGGGAAATCTATATTGTATTGAGCTTGGCTACTTTATTTATGTTTCATTGAACTAAATATTTCTGTTCAACTCTGGCTTTTTTAAAGTTCTTTTAACTGCATCTGATTTGCTGTGGGGAAGTTTATTTTCTAAGGAAGACATGAGTTTACTGCCTGCTTGTGTGATACATTGGGCAGGAAAATACAAATACTATTTGAGGAAGAGCCTGGACTGTCCTTTCCCGTGTTAAGGAATCATATTGTACTTGTGTACTGTACTAATGAGAATGTATATGTATACATATGAAGATTTGAAATTGTAACATTTGAATGTGTAACTATGTAATAAAACTTCCTGTTTCTGAACTGCTCTATTCTTCAGATGCTTGACTTCTATAAACTGTACTTTTATAATGACTTTCTGAATTTCTTGTTTCTGCCATTAAAAGCTATTACTTCCTTCCTCCTTCTGCTGTGTTTATCACACATTATTTTGGAACAGGCTTCTTATTGATTTGTACATAAGAGATTACACTATATTTCATACAATTTAACCTGCAATAACTGCTGTTCTCTGGTCAAGTATTCATAGTAACTAAAGTCAGTCAAAATTTCTGTTCCATCTGTCTTTGGATTTAAATAGTTGGGTACTTTGGATTTAATAGTTGGGTACTGCCCACAAATTCTGAGTGTAAAAGGATGGATGATGAATATGAAGGAATAATTAATCTGCTTTAAATGATCCCAGATAAGTGTCCTTAGTTCCAGCAACATAAGGGAGTGTTTCAGCTCTCTTTTTTTATGAAGATTTTCTAACACAGTTGACTAGCCTTTGTATTTTCATTGGCCTTTAGGGAATACTACATCATCACTGGTCTAGTGTTTAGGGGCAGGATTGAATGAAAATTCTCTTCTACAAATGTATATTTTCCTAAACTCAGATACATACACCCACATACCATTTATGCACACTTCAGTAAAACTGTATGATCGAAAGGGCTTTGAAGGTTATCTAGACTATGACTTTTCTACCAGTGCAGGATCTTGTAACCATGCTGGCTTGGTACAAATGGGCCAGTAACTTTTGCAGGCTTTTATATTTACTTGCCTTATAAGCAGCTTGTCTGAACCTTGGAGCAAAATGATGTAAACAAAGCTCCCATTTCTGAAGCAGAATCATTTTTGTTGAAATAATGTATATATTCTATGTAACAGAGATCCTAATTTGAGTTTAAATAAGAAAAAAAAATGCAGTAGGTGACTTCTAAAAAGCTGTTTTGGTGAGACTCCCATGACCTCTTTTGTTCTAGAATTTGTTTGGGGGGAGGTGTTTTTTATTTTGCATTTTTATCATAGTCCAGCCATGTCCTGCTCTGCAAGAGGATGCTTTAATTAATATTCCATCTAGCAAAAAGGAGGTAGTGGTGAGCAGGTGGCAGCAGCTCATTTTCCTGGCCCTAAACACCTCCCAGATGCCCCAGCCCAACGTAGGACAGGCACTAGGGAGGACAACCTACATTTGCTGCTGCTCTGTGACAGTCGTTCAGCAAGGCTTGCACCTGGTGTCACCAGGCAATATAGTGGGGAACAGTGGCAGCAGTGGGTCCCCACAGCCTCAGGGGTTGCCCTGGGGTGGGTATAGTCACCAGGCAGACCTGTGAAGCCACACTTGCCATCCTGTTCATAAGTAAGAAGAAAGGGACCCAGCTCTGGCAATGGTCATATGCCCCTGAATAGCCCACTTTGCCCAGGCAGAGAACTATTGGGGGTGTACCATTTTTGCTCTAGTAATAGCCACTGCCCTGAGAGAACCTCGGAAACCACCATACATTATGGCACCCATCCTCTCTACACAAATGTCATTCCTCTACTGCCTCCTCCACTTCCTGTCCATCCTCCTACTTCCTTCAAAATCCTTCAGCTCATCTTGTCCTGAGGCCTTTGGCCCAATCGCCTACTGCTCATATGGTACTGTGCAAGCCCAAGTATACGTACATAAAATACTCACTTGTTCTTCTGCCTTTCCTTCCACTCTTGGCTCCTTGGGCCTTTTCTTAGACTGAGAACCCACTTGGTCAGGTCAAGTATCATGAATGCATATGGTACTATATACATAAATAATGTCAACTCATCACAAATCTGTTACTAACTGGAGTCTGTCATAACCAAAATATTGTCTGTCGAACATTCTATTCTGATATGTTGCAACAATGTAGATTTAGATTCAGAAACCGTAAACCACAGAGAAAACTAGAGAGAGCATCATACCTGAATCTATAATCTGTGGGCAAATAGTAGCCTCTATTGTAGTCACACCTAGTTAGAGCAATTTGTTTCTGAAGATCTTTTGTGGATTTGCTGTATCCATTGAAAATGTAGTTTGCAAAGAGCAATTTTCCTTGAATGTACATCTGCCAAAAATGGAAAAGACCAGGTTGTAAACAAAACCTGCTGAAAACTGTGTTAAATAAAAACAGTTAAAACACGAATCAGTCGGGCAGTCAGAACTGCTACTTTCAGCTTGCTCAGAGAAAAGTGATTAATCACTTTTATTTAGAATGCACACATCTTTAGAATAAGCCCTACTGAATTCAGCATGATTCTTGCTAACATGCATAAGATTGCACTGTAAATATGTAAAGTTAGCTTTGGCACAGCAGCTTGTGTAACATTTTAAACGTGGTATTCAATGTTAGAAGTATTATTTTAAGCCTACCTATTCTTCGCTTTATTTATAGCCTTTGTATAATCTGTTAAAATATTTGCATAAGTTGATGTGCTAGCTATAGAAATACATTACACTTGTCTCTTATGGGACCTACTTGCTCAGCTGAGTATGAATGAATCTCTCTCTCTCTCTCTCTCTCTCTCTCCCCCCCCCCCCCGCGTGTGATGCAACTAGGAAGAACTCTTAACTTGATGACCTGAGAGAGAGAGACTATTCTAAGAAGTGTCTGCAAGAAGTCAAAATGGAAGGGAAATCTTGTTTTATAATTTAGTGAGATGGCTGAATATAAGTGCCCTCTACTGGGCATGCCAAGAATTTAAAATTTCCTTGAGTCAGAAGAAGCAGCGGTTGAGCAAGAATGTTTTGATTTTGGAATAAAAATAAGCTAATTGAACTTATTGTGAATATCCTTCCTGTTCTTGCACTTGGTTGAGGGAGATATTTGAGTTCTACGCCTTCTTTCAGCATTTTGAGGAATGAAACTACATCACAATAGAACTATGGTCCTAAGTTAAAATGATAATGATGTTTGATTGAATGACTGGTGCAGATCCTAACAGAGATGAGAAAGCTAGCCAAACTGGCTTGATGCTACTGAACCATTTGCCATAGAATCTGGAATAGACAGTCATGAAACAACAAAAGGGGAAAACAACAATAGATTTTGGTTTTGGCTTGGAGTTGCTCTTTCTCTAGCAGAGTGTTTTGGTAACTTTGCAAATATAATGCCAATAAACACCATCATCCAATACTGCATTCCCTAGAGTCAGTGGTGTTGCTGGGGGATGCGGACTGCACCAGGTCACCCTCAGGGTTAGTTACCCTAGTAGCCAAAATTTTGGAAACCTTTTGGAAATTTGTATTTATGAATACCACATAATATATAAATAATTAGAAAGGTAATTTCATGCAGAATGTACTGAAACAAATTATTGAATTATCTGTACTCTATCAAATGTTATGGCCAATTAATCAGAAAAAGAAAACAAACTGCCGTATGTAACAAAAAGTGATGAATGAAGGGATGGTTCCAAGAACCACTGTTGTTATGGCACAGCAGGGAACCAATAAGGTGTCAGTGCAGGTCAGCTCTCATTTCCACACGAGAACTCCTTTCTTAATCTGTTGTGTATCATCTAGTTGGCTGCTTGTCCTTTGTTGGTTACTGATTTGTTGAGTGGCCTGAACTGTTATATCTATATATATAAAAAAGGGTGTGTGTGTGTGTGTGTGTGTGTGTGTGTGTGTGTGTGTGTGTGTGTGT
>JAJKFI010000095.1:1187618-1301382 GCA_029204185.1 Lerista edwardsae
TTTCCCCAATCCCATAGTCCCTAGCGAAAACCACTCTCCCCACAACACATGCCTAGGACAGCAACTTTAATCTTGCAACAGAGACAACTGATTTCGGTTGAGCTAAAAATTTGGTTGTTGTGGGCCTAATCCTACAGCACAGCTAGAAGTTTAAGGGAGCATTTAAGTGCCAATCAGTTTTGTTCTTAAATCATGTATTTTGAGTGATATGAAACATAAATAATTGGAAACAGGCACAGTTAACTTTATATGTGTTTCTTCACTGACAATAATACCAGCAGGAGGAAAAATGGAATGGCACTATAAAAAGGCCAGTATAATTCACATTTTGACAAAAGCTTATTTTACCATGGGACAGGAAGCTCCATCAGATAAAATGATGGGATCTCGAGAAGACAATATTCACAGCCCCCTGCCCTCTGTACTCTGTTCCCCAGCCTTCCTCCCTTCCCAGGGCCAGGGTTTCACTATTGTTAGTCTTTTACCCTTGCTCTGGTTTTCCAAAATGGCAGCAGTCCCTATTTTTCAGCTCAAGCCTTGGAAAGAAATAGGAAGTGCTTTTGTGTTGTATAGCAGTGGTTCTCAAACCTTTTAGACAGGGACCAACTTTTTATAATGGTACCTGCTACCATCACTGTGATATACTCAATGGCATTCCTGGAAAAAAAAACCTGACATTCTTGGACTATAGCAATTGCACAACCATGAAACATCCCTGGCAGATGGCAAGTTTAGGACAAAGTATTATGTAAAAGCACTGAACTAAAAACAAAATATAAAAAAAAAAACTTACTTGAGGGGAGGGGCAAATCAGCACAAATCCCCTCTTATGTGAAAAGTGCCTTTCACATACACAAATACAGCTTGCAATACATAAGTCCTGTATAAGTCCCATTTCCTGCAATTGATCATGCATTACAACTTAGTTATATTTTTAAAACAATCCTCTAATATTGATGCTACTCAATTAAGGACTGACCAAAAGCTATCTGATAATATTCCAGCCAGTTCTCCATGATACTCTTGATTTTTCGCTTCAGCTTTCTCAATTCTCTGGTAGCACTGAAGTCTTTGATACGGCCTGGATCCGCTTCTGGAGCCCTGGGTCTGGGTGTCTTGGTTGCCTTTGACAAATTTGGCTACATTTTAAAATTTGAAAAACTGCAACACACAATATAAACATAAGCTAAGGATTCTACCATGTCCCTCTTCCCTCTCGCTTAGAAAGTCGGAATTAAAAGGATTGCGAAAACTTTTTACCACCTATCAGCTCCACCTGTTTTCTTTGCTGCTTGGTCAAAGAATAAAGGCAACAACTCCCGGGGAGTTAGAATTCACTGGGGGGGGGGTGGAATCATGAGGTGAAGTGATGTGAGATGCATCAGTGGCATACTGAGGGGGACATGAGTGGGTGGTGGATTGCGGGGGGGGGGGCTCTTTACTCTGAATCTAGCCCTGTTGTTGCCTCTCTGCAATCTGCTAAGCAGGTAATCTGCATCCATCTCCTTTCTGCTGCTAAATGCAAATCACCGGCCTCCCTCCCCTGACCCTTGAACAGCGGGATTTCAGAAACATAGACTTAACTAGCGTTTATGTTTCTGGCTTGATTTGAAGGTACTGCACAACAAAGGAGCACCTTCATTCACACAGTCCCTTTAGATAACACCAGAAGTCCCACATTTGAGGAAACTACATGTGGAACACGGTAAAGGGCCTTTTGTGCGTGTGGCAGCAGTGGACTTCAGGCAACATTGGGAGGCGTTCCAGACTGCACCACCACCCTTTAAATTCACCCCAGGGTAGTTGGGTCGTCTGTCCAAGCTTCTTATTTTTAGATGGTGGCAATTCTATTTGAGATCTCGTGGAAAGGGAGGCACATGGTCCACTTCTAGGACTTCGTGGCATCTGCATTCTTGCTAACTCACACTACCGCTTTTTCTCAGCTCTCACAGGAAGACTACTCTGGCAGATATATTCCTTCCCCACCACTCTTGAGGTTAGAATTCAACATGTGCTTCACAGCAATAATGTTCTTCCAGTACTTTCTCACTATAACATGCTGGACTGGTTGAATCCCTAGTGACAGTTCATATTTTACTATGGAAAACTCAGAGCAAAAGTAGCAGTGATATTTTGTCTGAACATCATGCAAGCCTCTTTGCTTAAAAGGAATAAAGGCAACTTGGAAAGGAACAGGGGAGTTTTGGCTGCTGAGCAACTAACTCATATCTCTAAACCCAAAAGGCTTCTGGGCCTTTCGTCTTACAGATATGGGCCTTTTGCACTTAGAGATATGGATTCAACAAGAGGGCTGCTAAACTGATATTCAAAACTATTAGCTTTTCTGGAGCCGATATCTGAAAAATGTAGGATGGCTGTGGAGAAAACTCAGTCTACTGCTGGTCTCTCCTAATGGTGTTTCTACCCTCCTATAGATACTTTTCAAGGTGCTGGACTAAAATATAAAATTTTCCCCACTGAAGCTAGCAGACGGGATCACAGAATTGACTGCAGCTTGCAAAAATTGAAAAAATGACATGGATATCCAGATACTGCTGATTCACTGCATCTACTGCAATAGATATTAGTTTTTTTTTAAGCAAACAGAGTGAATGTTTGGGATTCAGTGGTCAGGCATTTTTTAATTTTTTAAATCCTCAACACACACACACACACACCATGGCTGCAAATATTGTAAAAATGCGGTTTGAGCTGCAATCCTGTGCGATTTTCAAAAACACATTTCTTACTCTTAACAGAATTTTCAAAGTCGTGCACAATAAATATTGATAAAACCAGAAGATATCTAAAACACAATATCAGATTGCTTAATTGTCCAGTTTGCTAAAATCCTTGAGAATGCCCCCACACACACTCTCCAAATTCTCAGTTGCCACCAGCTGTGTGCCCAGCCAGTCACTCACATGTCTTTGTGATTCATTTTTCTGCCCCCACCTCACCCCTGTCCACAATAATTCCTGACCCTGGTTTTCAATACCTTCCCTGCATGCTGGTCATTGCCAGGTACTATTGTTTGCTTCCTCATTTAGTTTTAATCCAACTGCTTTGCTGTGAGGTAATCCAATTGTTCCGCAAAGTACTCGAACGCTGGACATATGGATAAGGTGCTGAAAATTCAGAGGGAGGGAGGGAGGGAGGGTCAGCCTAGCGCCCTTCCACCTCAGAGGGTGTTCCTCTCTAGTGCCTGTGCCTTCAAGCACATGCCCATGTGTCTGCTGGTTGCTAGGCAACATTTGATCCAGGGCCATTGGAATGCTTATCAGCCACTGGTGAAGGATGGAATCATGCAAAGGCTTGTAAGAAGGGGAATGGAAATTATGACAACATAAAAGCGGAGAGGCCTATAAAGCCCAGTCAGTCTTCCTGCTGCTTTTCCTGAGGAGCACAAGGTCAGGGTGTCGTGGATGTGTGATATGCGAAGTAGTAAGTCATAGAAAGCAAACCAGACGCTTTCCTTCTCCTCCCTCAACTGCAGTCCAGGTTCGTGAAGTGATTAAAGGAAGACAATTAATGGACAAATATGCATTTTCAGCCATGTACAACAATACCATGATTGCACCCACATTCTTAGAGTTATGAGGGCCAGAATGAGAACTTCCCTATCCAGGTGGCTGTTACTGGGCAGTGAGTCGGTTGGCCTGAGAATTCCATCATCAGGCAGTTACATCTGACCCTACTGACAAGAGGCTTAGAGACGGCCTGACCTGGGGAGGAGGCCAGCAAGGAGTTGTTTTGTTCCATTATGTCAGATACTATTTCCGTTTCCATGCCTTTTTGAAACAGTAAAGTTTGGTTTGCCTTTGAGGCTACCTTGGCCTTTATTTCTCTTAGCATCCCCGTTTGAATTCCTCAGCCCCAGGTTCAGCTTTCATGAGGTGTTCAGGCTCCTGAAAAACTTAGCGTCAAACAAAGGGCAGGGCAACAGATGTTTCAAGTCAGTTTTTCTCAAACTGTGGGTCACAACCCAACGTGCACAAAACATTACTGGGAGCCACTGGAGGCCACCTCTGGGTCACACTACGCTCAGGACCCACTCTATGGGCCTCTGTGGTGCCCAGAATCCCCCATGGAAGCTACCTGCAGTTATTTCTGGTTTGCACCTGCAACATCCAGTTTGTTTCTGCAAGGCATTCTTGGTTGTGGGCCCAGCGGGACTCGGAAGTGGCCTCCAGTGGCTCCCACTAATGCTTTGCAGTGTGCCAGCAAGCATCAGGTCACAGTCCAGCAGGGAGGACAAGGTGGGTCATGAGGGTACTAAGTTCAAAAACCGCTGTTCTAAGTAAATGCAGGCAGGAGAAAATAGCAACACAGAACGTCCCACATATTCAGGCCAACTTGTCACAGCCGTTATCTAGATACACACTGTTCAGAGTTAGGGGCTCTGAATACTTATGCAGATGGGAACTTCCATGTACTGAATAATTTCTCCCATGTATAACCAGCTTTAGGGTAGCTGGCATATTATGCTATCTTAGATAATCAGCCCTGGCAGGGTACCAGTTTTTGTACCTGTGGAACCACCACACTTCGCACTGGGGACAAAGACAACTGCACACTTTCATGGTACCACTTGTAAACCAACGAAATCGCAAAGCGTCCTGCAATCTTCACTGTGAGGCATTTGTTAACCTAGAGAAGGACATAAGAAATACATACTCCATATTATTGCATGGGAAGGAAAATTTCAAAATGAAAACAGAAATAGAAAACCATATACCTCCTTTCAAGAAAAGTCTTATTCAGATTTCCCCCCAAATGCATAATTCAGATAGTGCAATCGTAATAGAAAAACTAGGGTTTCTGAAAAGAAAGTTGTAATTATTTGATGTCAGATTACTTTAAATCCTTTCTGGAGGAATTCTTTTTAATATATACAGAACGGTTCCAAATTTGAAGCCAATTAAATGCACTAACAGTTTTTCTGCTGCTACTTTTAATTCTTTTCCTTTAGGCAGCAGCAAACACGTGAGTGATTAAGGCTGCAATCCTATGCTGGCCTTAAACTAGCAGATCTCATGATCCATCAGCATAAAGCGCAAATCCAGCATAAAGGGAAGGGGGATAGGATGCAGCCTGCACTGCCACTGTTCCCACCTTCCTCCGGTGCCCAGTCCACCCACCTTTCCATCCTTCCTGTCCCTGAGATGCTCTTGTTTGCGCACCATCTGGATAGGGCGCCAGTGGGACAGCGCCAGCTTTCCTGCAGGCACCACTAAATTCTGCATTATTGCAATGGGCTTTACAGCACACTTGCAATAATTCAGCCAAACGTTGAGTGAGGCAGACCTCTGGGGCTTGAAGCTCCCCTTTAGAATACAGTGGACGCCCGCCCTGTTGGTGCAGCTGCATCAGGAAGGGTTAGGTCGGATTGAGGTGCCTGGCTGCAAACCTATAAACACTTTCTTGGGAGTAAACCCTTTTGAATGCAATAGGAATTACTTCTGAGTAGACCTGTACAGGATTGCACTGTGATTGTGGTTTGAATAAACCATAGCAGTAGCCAGATCCTATACCCTCTCTGGAGGCTGTGTGGCCCCAATTTGTGCCATGCCGTCTCCTCAGATCTGCGCCTGCTATTTAGCAGGTGCAGATCCGAGGAGCACACCGGGGAGACTGGAGCCTTCCCTCTAGTAAGGGTGAGAACGTGCCCTTGCCGCAGGGAGGCTCCAGCCTCTCCAATGCAGCCTTGGATATGGAGCGGCCGGCCAGCCGGCCTCGCCATTCTGGCGCTGGGTAGGATTACGCCCTTGGTTATTGCTGGGAGTGGGTCTTCATTCATTTGTACAGGCGGACCTATTATAATTGCCATTAGCGTTGACCCAAGATCGCCAAATTTGTGTGGATGTTGCACATACGGCCACTGGCACTGTTGCATCAACCTCAGCTCAATGGATGCCCCAAAAAGATAGAAAGTGGGTCAAGAGCACGAAGCAAAAAGGGCCCCCGCTTGCCACATCCATGCAGCAACAGAAGACAAAAAAAGTCTGCAAGGGATCAGCCTGCAAGGTCCAACTGAGTCTATGATGAAATCACAGTACCTCTGTATGTCTTGCCAAGAATGGAATATTGTGGTAGTCGTGGCAGTGCAGGCTACTGCAAGCTCCATGACGGCTATCAAAACGGAATAGGTTTGAGCTGCCAGCTAATGGAATTAAAAATAACTGTAGAACCTGCATGGTAGGAAGGTCAGATGTAAGCATGCTGCCCCTCTCCTTGCCATTGAACAAGTGCTTATTGCCCCATGCAAGTATAACATGGGAGTTTAAACTTGCAGGTTAAACACGTTGCCCCAGGAAAGAGGCCAACAGCTCAAGCTCAAAATTCCACAGCTTCCCACTCCTCATTCACAGTCCTTTCTTCATTGTGGGGTGAACTCTCTTGTGAGTAAGCTCAGTAAGTTAATCTGTGGTAGTTAATCTGGAAATCTTTGCCACAGGAGGTGGTGATGGCATCTGGCCTACATGCCTTTAAGAGGGGATTGGATGGATTTCTAGAAGCTAAGTCCATCATGGGCTATAGGCAATGATGGGTTGTAACCTCCTTACTTTAATAGTAGGCTACTTCAGAGTACCGGGTGCAAGGGAGTGGCAACAGGATTCAAGCATTTTGTTGTCTCATGCCTCCCTGGGGCACCTGGTGGGCCACTGTGAGATACTGGAAGCTGGACTAGATGGGCCTTTGGCCTGATGTTCTTACGTTCTTAAGTTAGCTAGCCCTTCTAAAGCAAGCTCAAAAAAGTTGCAACTTTGCAATTACAATGCTTCCTAGAAGAATAAAAAACCCCGGTGTTTTGCAAAAAGAATAAGGACAATTAAAAAAATTACCTGTACAATAACTGGAGTATCAAGCTTTCCTACTCCAGGCCATTTCCATTCCCGTAGTATTTCTCCACCTTTATTAGTCACCATGCCTCCTTCCTGATTATATATCATGGCTATGTTGTTGCTGCAGAAACCCAAAGCCAGTTTTTCATGGTGAGACCCAAGCACTCAGCTTTGAACTTAGGGCTTTTGCTTAACACACTATTTTTGCATATCTATCCCTCCATCACAGCTTCTTCACAGAGCATGTGAGGCAGGTGTGCCTGATGAATACAAGTGAGCCTTAGAGATAAGCAACTAAGCAAAAGGAATATCAGCGTTTCGTAATATAGCCGTTACTGGATCATTGTGAAACATGAAGACGGATGAAAAGTTCCATGTAGGTCTGGTTCCTCTAAGTCTTTATTTCAAGCACACTTCACAGAGATCAGCATAGATCCCCATTATGTATTTACCCATGGCAAAAGCCCAGCTTTCAGTCTTTATGGCAGTGATTCACAAATCCGTTTAGAGTATTTATGCAAATTAATAATACCTTCTATTCTAAGTGCACTGTCCCCAATTCAGGCACCAGAGGAATGCCTATTTAAGGCTACTTTGCCTGGACTCACAGTGTATTGAGGCAGGTGCAAGAATCAGGATACTTATATTCATGTATAATTTTGCTATTTATGCCACAGCCTAATCCAACATAACTCCTTGAACACTGAATCAGCAGCACCAGTGGGGCACATGTTGTGTCCCACAGGGGAGTTTCAGGCCCCCAGAGTCTCATCCAGGTAAGGAAACATCTTGCTGTCTGAATGGGTCTACTCAGACCTGCACCAGCTCTATATCTGGTGCAAGCCAAAGAGGACCCAGGAAGGCAGACTGAGGCCGAGAAGAGGGATAGGACACTGGCTGCACCACCGCTGCCAATACCTCCCCGTTCCTGAACTTGATCTGCCCTGATCTCTGCCTCATTGCTCTCCCTCCTCCCCTCTTCCCACGCTGACTTACCAGCACCAAGGGGTGTAGATGGCCTGCTGGCATGCAGGCCCAGCCGCGTTCTGCACTTTCAGTTCACAGAGGGCGTTAGCCATTCAGGCAGCACTGGGAGGGCCTTTGACTCATGTGCTGCAACCCACATGGCAGCTGCTCCTTGAATTGTGGATACCCCAAATGTCTGCCTGCTCAAACCCTAGAACAGAGCCTGCCTTGGACTACATACTCAGGTAGTCGGGGATTGTTGGTTCTTCCTACCTGCTAGGAAAGCAAACACTGCCGCGTCCAAAGGGAGTAAATGTTCCAAGTAACACCTGATCAGGAACATCATCAAAGATGTTCGTATACATGCCACCGTCAGGAAGATTGGAATAGCTTTGGTAGACTGCAGAATGTCCACTTGGATAAGTAAAAAACAAGTCAAGGAGTTTCCAGCCTGAAATGGCCAAGAGCTTTTCCAGACAGCAGCATCACTACAGCGGGTAAAACATCAGAACTGCAGGTGCTGCCACAAGCTACTGTATGTACGTGGCCCCTCCCACTTGCCCTTGGAACCACACCAGGCAATGTGCAGAAGACAGCGTCTGGTTTGGCGAGTGCCTGAATCGTTGCCATTGCTGCCTGGCAAAGCTCCAGCGGCAAGTGGGAAGGGCCATTTACATGGTACAATGTGGTTCCCTCTAACGACACTATTGTTTTCAGATGTCTAAAAACACAGCAATGCATTTTTCTCTTAGCGCTAAAGTAGCACACACTGGGAACTAGTGCTAGCAAAAGGAGAGAAAAATACAATCCCGGACAACAAGTGCCAAGAGATTTCTTTTTAATGTAGTTCCTGCTGCTGTCACTTCAGCAAAACCGGCTGTACCTTTGCTGTCATCCTGAGCAATGTATAAAGAAATAGAAAGGGGGGAAAAGTGACAGGGGGACTACTGGGGAGCAGTCTAGGCAGAGTTTTGTTCAGTATTTTGCCAGCTCTGATGTGTAGCACAAGTGAGCAGCTCCTGGCTTCTAAAGCACTTGCAAAATGATTCAGACACAACAGCTCTCTAAAAGTTCACAAAATAGCTCAGTTGGAGCGGGATGGACATTGCACCAGATATATTAGGAATACTAGCCCAGAGGTATCTCTTACAACTACGTGTAACCATGGTAGATAGAAACAACACTATTAGCCGGGTCTATTTCCTAAAACATGAAGCTCTAAACTAAAAACTGGGCTCATGAGCCAGTATGGGGGTGGACAAAAATTAATGGCTTGGTGTGATGAAACAGGGAATTGCTCACTTGTTTCTTCTTGCCTATTTTGCATCTGGCTGCAGCACAAGTAGTGCCGATTACATCTACACTTTTAAATACTGGCAAATTCTTGATAATTGTTCTATTAAAATTTTCCATATTATTTAAGCAAACCCTGGACAAAAGCAACTATAACAGAATCTCTCAGCTTCCCATTTTCAGCAGCAGATAAAGGTATTTGGAGGAATAATACTAATATTCAAGGAAGGAAGAACAATATGCCAGCCAGCCCAATCCTAACCTGTGTTTGGCTTCCTAACCAGGTTTGACGGCTGCTGGAGCTCACTGCAGGGTAAGGGAACCTTTGCCGTTTACCCCAGGGTAGGCCCTTATGGGGTTACTTGGATCTGCGCCGGCAAAACTGCTGGCAGAAGTCTGAGTGGCCCAGATTTGGGCCACATGGCCCAGGGGTTAGGATTCAGCTGAACCACCAGATCCAGATTTCATCCCTCTCTCTGGGCTGGTCCTCCCATAGGGATGCCCACCCTCCCTCCCTCCCTCCCTCCCTCCCAATGCCTGTTCTGCCTCCCTCCCACCTCCACGAGCCTCTGTGCTGGCCAAAATCGGACAGCAAGTGGGTAGCTTACCTGCTGCCCTCCATGGCACGGCTGGGCCAGCGCAAGCCCTCATGCATGCCAGCCCAGAACCTGTTTCTTCAGCACTGACGTGCCTTATGGCCTGTTTGCAACAGCACTGAGCTGATGCAAGGAACTTGTGTCAGCCCAGAGCAACTACAGGATTGCGTTCTGGATCTCAGAAATGACTCGTGACATTTTTTTTTCTTTTTTAACCTGCATAAGAGTTTGCAAAGCAGACCACTAGAAAAATATCCCCTTCCCTGCTTTGCAATCTGGGAACAAACCAGGGTAGATAAGGGTAGATAAACCCTCTGGTGTCATCTTGCTCTTCTAACGTGATCTAGGACTTAACTTACAGAAATAAATGCTGAACCTTTTTTTCTCTAGTTGGAGAAACCTTTCCTCCAAATACTGCTGGCTGGAATTCCCTTTTATTGCACTAATTCAAAGGATATTAAATAAAAGACGATCCATCAGCCAATTCATAATGCAGTTTTTTAAGGGCTTGCCCAGGCTGTTTGATCCCTGGCAACTTCAGTTTTTCTTTCAGGACCTCAGAGGAGATTCTCTTACAGGTCTGCCCTTTGGTATCTTTGAGAAAGCTTTCTTTCCCGATGTCAGCATAATGACGAAAAACAACAGGTTTGTCAACTCTTGATTCTTTAGACAGCTGTTCAGTTCTGTTTGGAAGATAGGAAAAAAAGATTATCAACTATTTACTCTTATGTTGATAACTGCTTGGAGGATTTAAACAGACAAGGGCCATCCAACAATGGCATGAGTTATACATTATTTGCCACCCAACACTTTCCCACTCGCTTCCTCCCTCCACCCCTATCAGTCACAAGTGCACCCCATTGGCACAGAAAACATAATTTGCTGTTTTGGAGCCCAAAACAACATTCCTAATCACCATTCCAGCAGTTGCAATGCAGCCCAAGGTAAGAGAACAAATGTTCTCTTATATTGATGAAACCCCATAACTTTCCCCCCACTGCAGGATGCAGTACAGTACATGCCCTTTTGGCATCTCTGCACCAGCCCTGGAAAATTGGATAGGATTTGGCCCTTTTTCAGGTTAAAAAAAAAATTGTAAACAAAAATCAGCTGCCCACAACCACAAGGCAGCAACATTCTGTTTTCCTGCATCAAAAGGAGCTTAATTCCACCCGATCCTTAAATCTGTTTTAGGTACAGACTGTAAAAAGAGTTAAGACTGTGTACAGGTTGCTCATGTGAATTCAGTGGTGCACTAACCTATCCATCTTACAGTACAATCCTAACCTGGAGTTAGGCCAGCACAGTTAGGCCAGCAATATTTGGCCAGCACACTGTAAAACATGTTTGGACCACTCTCAGAGTCAGAGAGGCCAGCACACAGACGTGCATGTCAAGGAGGAGGGGGAATACTGTTGCTAGCTGACACCCTGGTACTGAGAAATTAACACCACAGCCTCCCAGTCTATACTACCACTGTGTCTGGCTACAACTTGTTAACTCCAAAGGGAACCTGAGCTCTAGAGTGAATATCTCCACCAGACCACTCCTAGCTATCAGCTCTCCCCTTTCCGCCCCCCCCCCTCAACTCGGTCTGTCTCCAACTCCCAGAGACACCAGTATCCTCCTCCCTCTGCTTCCCTCCAGAGTTCCAGCATGGCCACAAGGAGGATAATTTACTAACCAAGTTTTAATCAATCAATCAACAGGTACTTATATACCGCTTTTCAACACAAAGTTCACAAAGTGGTTTACAGGCAAATAGTAATAATAAAGTTAAATGGCTCCCTGTCCCAAAAGGGCTCACAATCTAAAAAAAGGCAGACCGCCAGCAACAGCCACTAGAAAGACTGCGCAGGGGTGAAGAGGGAAATTTATGTTTCTCAAGCTCTCAGGACCATATATCCCACTGGTCAAACAAGTCCCACACTAAAACAATATATCCCACACTCCAACATTCATTAAAGGTAATATTTATTTTAAAATACAAGATACTTGGCTAACATAAGGCCTTTCCACCTTCCACCCAAAGGAAAGGCTTTAAAAACAATAACAAACAAGACAACACAGTTCAGGCAGCAAACATAACCAATACTAGCTAGGTTCCACCTTACAGATAGGCATAAGATTGACTTCCAGGCATAGTTCCACTGTCAACCCAGCATAACCTTTGCAGGCACCAACACACACACCGCTTAGTCAAACACACTCTCCCCATTTATAGCTCCAACCCTTACTGAGTCCTGGTTACCCTTCTAGTTCTTCAATCACTTCCAGCTGTGGCTCTTTTAATCTTCCTTAGCCACAGAAGGACAAATCACTACCATCAGCTGTTCTCTCCACTACCCAGCATCAGTTTTCACACTTAAAGTTTACAAGTTTGTATTTTTATGCTTTAAATACAACACTTACCGTGATACTTCCAACATCCCCTCTTTACAAAGACGATACACCTCAACTGCCAACTTTCTCCCCCAAATAACACTCCCTCCTCCTCAAGAGTGCACCATCCTTCCTGACTCTGAGAGTGGTCCGAACATGCCTTACGGAGGCCCTTATGCTGGCCTAACTGTACCAGCCTAATTCCAGGTTAGGATTGCGCCCTTAAGCCCAGACATTTCAATCAAGACTATAGCTTGATGTCTCTTTTCCTTCCATATTGAATTTTCACTATATTTCGACCAACTCTTTGCTCTTCTTCTGAATTATCGCAGTTAAGTACATACAGAGCAAACAGCTGCCATTGCTATGCTGTTGTATCAGCACTACTGTGTCGTGCCTTTCGTCTTTGCTGCAGGGTCCCCGGCAATGGCAGAGGAGGAAGGAAGAACGGCCACCCACCACCGCAAAATGACTTTCTCATGGCTGCTTAGCTACTAGGCCAAAGGGGAAAGGAAATGCACCGCAATGCCTAACGTGCCTTAACGTTAGTGCTGGAGTGGGTGTTGTACTGATCAGCTTTTCCAGTTTGAATTTTGGCTTGTAGCAGCACAAGTCATTACTTGTACTCCTTCAGTTTAAAGCGGATGAGCAGGCCCGAGCTGTCATTTCCATTGAGAGGGAGAATCTTCAGCGTGTGAGCTCTTGAGCAACCTTCTGTCAACGTCTCTCTTAATTTTCTCACATATTATACTTTGCTGACTTTGAGAGAGGCTTAAGTTCAGAGTAGGATATCCAAACTCTTAACTAAATGCAGCAATTATACAAGACAGCATTCCAGAAGCTTGTAATTCTGAATATTAACTAGAGGAAATCTAAGGAGAATCCTTGAAGGCAAGCCAACATTTCTTATATCCTAACTTCTGTAACCAGATAACACTCAGGTCACCATTTTGCTGACCAGGCTAGGAATAAGTATTCAATGACACTCAGTCAAGTGCTATAGGGCTGGCACGGAAACCTGGCAACCGTCAGCACACTCAATCCAAAACGAGGATCAGGATTTCAGGGCCAGGCCTATGAGCCAACCAGGGTGATATATACTGAAAAAGAAACATGCTCTCCCCTCTGGGAAAGACTGCTTATAACATTATATTTTAGAGGAAAAATAAATTGTACATACTAATACTAATACACTTGAATATTAATAATAATAACTTGCATAATTAATAATAATTAAAAATACTCTTGCAGGTTACAAGCCATGATGGGTGGTGCAACCTCCTTATTTTAGAAGCAGGCTACCTCAGAATGCCAGATGTAGAGCAGTGGCAACAGGATGCAGGTTCTCTTGTCCTGTGTAGCATCTGGTGGGCCACTGTGAGATCAGGTCAAAGGCCCACCTAGTCCAGCTTCCTGTATCTCACAGTGGCCCACCAGATGCCTCAGGGAGCACACGAGACAACATCCTCTCACCACTCTCTTGCATCTGGCATTAAATATGGAACCTCTACATTTAATGGCTGTGATTTTTGCAATCATAGTGGCTCAAAAAAAGGGATGCTATGGTTGCAAAAATTGTGGGGGTTGCATATGGAGACCAGAGTTCTCCGTAAGCTGTGTGCCTGCAAAGCTCCAGCCTCCACACGGCACGGAACTTAGCAACCTGGACGATGGTGCACGATGACATTGCTGAGCTTCCAAGAATGGCGCTGTGACCTAGTTGTGATGCTGAACGCAAGAAGGGGTATGCACACTGGCACAGACCCCTCAGAGGCAATACTGCATAGACAGAGATCCCATGCTGGAGTACCGCTTCATACATCTGTGACCATGCACACTCCAACGGGCATGGTGCTAAGCAGTTATGTGCCTATGTTAGCAAGTTAACACACCTTAAACTTATCTTTTCTTAAAGAGAAATGACAGTTTAGGGCGCAATCCTAACCTGGAGTTAGGTTGGCACACTCCTTGTAAGATGTAGCCAAGTGCACAGTAAAGTGTGTTTGGACCACTCTCTGAGTCAAGAAGGATGGTGCTCATCCATGTGCCAGCCTCCCTGACTCCAAGAGTGGTGCAAACATGCTTCATGGCCTAACTCCAGGTTAGAATTGCATCCTTAATGAACAACAAGCCATTGAAAATTCTACTTTCATACATTTGGATCTTAGCCAGTCGTAATCTTTCCAGTGCCCCAACATACGGGCCTTTCCATTCCAGATCGTTAGTATCAGAATGTTGAAAACCGGAACCTTTATGAAGAAATCAGAAGTCAGAATTACTTTTCCAATGTGTGTCGTAGAAAAATCTTAAGTGTTTCACAAGTTTAAAGACACTAATATATTCTGTTTTTATCAACTGGAACAACTTAAATAATGAAACAGTTTGACAGAATGGAGAATGAATTAAATTGAGCTGCAGAAGCCTTAGATATAAATTCTACTCCATCCACAGATTCACTTGGATGACCACTTCCTCTTAGCTTCAGATTCTACATCTCCAAAATGGAAACCATAATGACTTACTTTACGGGCTGAGGCAATGAGCACAAGCCAGGCAAATATTGTAAGATTCTAATCAGGGGGTTGCAATTCCAATTGTGCTGGCAAATATCCCACTGCCTTCTGGGGAACATGAGGAGCCCCAGTCTTCCTCCCAACCCTAGAGATGGAAGGGAACAGGGTTTCAACTCCACATTCCCTGCTCTTCCTTCCAGCCTGGAGAGGTGGGCCCAGGGTTTGGTTTTTTCTTGATGTGCTCAAAGACATCTTGGGAGCACAGAACAAAGACAAGCCCAGCTCCGAGGGGAGAGGGCAAGGAGCACCCAGTAGCCCTGGGCTTTCAAGGTCCCCTTAAGCACAGTGCAACTGCGGGGATGACCCCAGCTCCAAGCTGAGGATAGGTCTTGGTTTTGCACAGGCTTCCCAAGGTACCATGAGCATCTCAGAAAGTGCAGAGCAGCAGGAGGAACAATCCCCGAATCCTCTCTCTCCTCCAAACTTGGAACTTAGAAATGCAACTCCTTAGGGAAGGGTCCTATTGACCACACATTTCTGATTTATACTCCTATCTATGACGCTTACTTCCTCTATAATTTCCTATGTCTGAGCAACAACAAATAAAACGGCCTGTTCGAATTGCAAAGTGGATGGGAATGCACACCTTCAGTCATTGTACACTTTTGTATCTGGTTTGGGAATTATATTCCAAACCCTGAAATAACCCTGCATAACAAGAAATCAAGATTGATTGATTAAATAAATTATGACCAAAGCATGCCTTTTTGAGATACTGAAAGAAGTGTGAATAACTTGCCATTTATTTGAGTAACTTACAGTTTAAGAAAGAAAGCATACCTGTTCTTGTTAGAAAGAATTAAATACTAGAAAAAATGAAATATTCTCCGTAATTTTTCATTATGTGTCATAGTCACCTACTAGAATCAAAATAGCTTGAAAAAACCCCAAGCAGGTGACTTCTTAATTGCTCATCTGCATTTGATAAATCCCCCTTTTAATTACTTTTCAAATTAACTGACTTAAATGGAGGGGTGAGCACCTTATACCTCTTTCCTTAGGCAGTTTTGATGACAATGAGAAACTGATTGCAACAGGTGAATCACTGGCATATTGTTCTGAGACAACAGCTAAGCAGGAGAGAAAAGAAAGTGAAATTGTTCGTGAGCATGCAGGTAGACAGGCACACACCAACACGTAAAACACTTGTTAGCAGTTTGAATTGCAAAGATCTCATTCTCGGTTACTTGCTGTGCTTCCTTGTGCTGCTACTTTTTCTTTATTAAAGTGCTCTGGATGTAGATTAACTCCTGGCTGAATATAGTGATTACCTTTTTCCACTCACCTTGAAATGGGAAAGAGAAGCAGATATAATAAATGGTTTGAAACATTGCCAATTTCTTTGCACTACAACTTTTAAGCATTTCTCTCTCTCTCTCTCTCTCTCTCTCTCTTTCTCTCTCATTTCAACTCCAAGTCTATTTTCTAATGTTCTTCGGCATCATTCCTCAATTAATCACAGGAGATCTTTCAGCTCCTCTAATGACTGTGGTCTGGGATGAAGATAGCAGGTTTTAGAGCTGGCATTTTATCTGGATGTTTTAAGAGATGCAGCAACACATATGGGAACATGCACTTGGAGTGTGAAATCTCTACTTCGCCAAGAGACTTAGAGCCAAATCCTATCCAACTGTGCAGCATTGATGCAGTTGTGCCAATGGGGCGTGCCCTGCATCCTGTGGTGGGAGGCAGTCAAGGAGTCATAGGTCTGGCTGGGGCTTACCTGGGTGCAAGGGGAAAACCTCCCCTTGCCCTGCACTGCTGCTGCCTCCTAATGGCCTTAGGATGCAGCCCTGCTGTGCCAGCCTTGCTACGCCGGCACTGCTTAGGATTGGGCTGCCTGTGACTACTACCTAACTTGGTTAGGATGCAGTGCAGGCCAGCCAGCTTGCCTGGTCCTGCTCAAGTTATGATTGGGCTATAATTTTTTTCTCAGATCAGATTTTCTCTATCTTCCTGCCTTTATACTTCCTAAATAAGTTTTCTTTTATCTAGGTATCCCTCCTTCTCTCGCAGCACAAGCCTATACATATCTACTCAGTAGTAGGTTACATTGAGTTTCATGGAATGTACTTCCAGGTACAAAAATGGCAGAGGAACTAGAGATCAAATTGCCAACCTTCGCTGGATCATGGAGAAAGCAAGAGAGTTCCAGAAAAACATCTACCTCTGCTTCATTGATTATGCTAAAGCCTTTGATTGTGTGGATCACAACAAACTGTGGCAAGTTCTTGAAGAGATGGGAGTTCCAGACCACCTGATCTGCCTTCTGAGAAACCTTTATGCGGGTCAGGAAGCAACCGTTAGAACTGGACATGGAACAACCGACTGGTTTAAAATTGGGAAAGGAGTACGACAAGGCTGTATATTGTCACCCTGCTTATTTAACTTATACGCAGAGTACATCATGAGGAAGGCAGGGCTGGAAGACTCACAAGCTGGAATCAAGATTGCTGGGAGAAACATCAACAACCTCAGATATGCAGACGATACCACTCTACTGGCAGAAAGTGAGGAAGACCTAAAGAACCTTTTGATGAGGGTGAAAGAGGAAAGTGCCAAAATTGGCTTGAAGCTCAACATTAAAAAGACTAAGATCATGGCAACCACTCCCATCACTTCCTGGCAAATAGGAGGGGAAGAAATGGAAGCAGTGACAGACTTTATTTTCCTGGGCTCCAAGATCACCGCAGATGGTGACTGCAGCCATGAAATTAAAAGACGTTTACTTCTTGGGAAGAAAGCTATGGTGAACCTAGATAGCTTAATCCAAAGCCGAGACATCATCCTGCCAACAAAGGTTCGCATAGTCAAAGCGATGGTTTTCCCAGTAGCCATGTATGGCTGTGAGAGCTGGACCATAAGAAAGGCAGAGCGTCGAAGAATCGATGCTTTTGAATTATGGTGTTGGAGAAGACTCTTGAGAGTCCCCTGGACTGCAAAGAGATCCAATCGGTCAATTCTCCAGGAAGTCAAGCCTGATTGCTCCCTGGAAGGACAAATGCTGAAGCTGAAGCTCCAATACTTTGGCCACCTGATGAGAAGAGAGGACTCTTTAGAAAAGACCCTCATGCTGGGAAAGATTGAAGGCAAAAGGAGAAGGGGGCGACAGAGGATGAGATGGTTAGATAGTGTCACCGAAGCAATGAACATGAAATTGGGCGAACTCAGGAAGCTGGTGGAGGACAGGGAGGCCTGGCGTGCTGTGGTCCATGGGGTCGCGAAGAGTCGGACACGACTTAGCGACTGAACAACAACAAACTTCCAGGTAAATGTGTTGCAGCCTTAATGAAGTAAAATGGTGAAGCAACCCCTAAACTTAACAATCAGCGTGTTCCTGTTTTTGTATGTGAAAGCCATCCAGTGCAAATGTATATATATATATATGTATATGTGACAAATATAGTAGCCTAGCTATATGAGCTTCTAATCTAGGATACTATGCATTACTATGAAAAGAAAACAATCTCTTTACTCTTGTTTCCATTGAGCTTGTTTAATAGAGTTTCTGGGTTCTTTGCTCCCTTTGTAACACCAGCGGGAAAATCCCTATTTCTTCTGCGCTGTCTTTCAGTGCCTTCAGCAGCCACCTCGCAGTCTACATATTCAGAAGTGGGTGACAACCTGTTGCCCTCCTCTGATGTTTGCCACCTCCCTACTTGTATACTTTTGTACGCTGGCTCCAGCCCAGGCTTTTCCATACAGCAGGCATCTTCAGTGAGCTCTTCCCAACTGCAGGGCAAGATATTTAAAACTCCTTGAGGTAAAACAAACTTGTGCTTGGAAAACTGATTCAGTGTTTCTTCCAGCTCGCCTAACATGGTCAGAGCCATGCCTTTACATTCCTCTAGCAAGGTTAACTGCAGGACTTCCTCTGTAAGTGGATCCGAAGATTTCTGGGAGAGCTGAGCAAGCGAGTCCTCACAGATTGTTCTGAACACAGAAGGATCACATGTTTGAGGAGACCCGGGGTCTTGTTTTGCTGTACCGTTTTTCATTAGAGCATCATTTCTTTCCGTGTGTTCTTCTGTGCAGCCAAAGTGTCTGCATATCGAAAGAAAATGTTTGCTATATCTTTTAGTTGCACTACAGCATGTATTATAATTGGCATTCCTGACTTCAGTTTCAAAATACTGAAACTATGATCAACCTATATAATACAAATCAAGGGCTCTTTGGGGATGATGGAGGCTTGTCTGTACAGGCATGCCCCAGTATCTGCCGGAGTTCCATTCCAGTCTCCCCAGTGGATATCTGAAACTGCAGATACTGGGGACACCTTTACAAAGGTAGGAGAACATTGGCAGTTTTGCTGAAACAAGGTAAAAAAAAGAGATTTGTTTCATGTTCCCCTATCTTTTTAATTGGTGTCCCAGTATCCATGGATACCAGTAACCACGGATACCAAATCAGTGGATAATGGGGCACACCCTTGCATGCATCCTATTGGAATCAGACTATACTTTTATATCCTACTTACTCTAGAAAGATTTTTAATTTGCTGTACGCCTTTAATAGTCTTGCTGTATGAGCTATTCTGCCAACAGTTTTACATGCAAGTGTCAAAAGGTTAACAATCACTCCTAGTATCTATAGCCATTTATTGGTGATTAATGAAACATCATTTCAGAGGAGCTTATTACATCAACTGAAGGCCTGGAAATGATTTGCATGACCCATTTCAACAATAACTAGCTTATCTTATTCGCATGTCACATTTAGACAATATTCCCTTCAGTTAACTTTGGATAGGATTTGGCTAATCCGGGATAGGATTGGGCTACTAAAAGGAGGAAATGAGCAAAACATTCAGTAAAAAAATTCAGCGTGTGTGCGCCCATGGGCTCGCACATGACTGTAACTGAGAATCTGTAGTATTCAAATATGTAGATAAGGATTGTAAGGCTCCAATCCTTCTCTGTTAACAGCAGTGCAGGTGTGTAAAAGGAGCTTATAGAATTTTGTCCCTGCCTACAAACCTAAGGAGAAAGCTGTAGGGAAAACCTTTGCAACCTGTTCTTAGAGCACAATTCAAAATTAAGCTTAGAGCAACACTGATTTCAATGGTAGAGGTTAAATCACACATTGGACTCTTCAGCTGAATGAAAATAGGACATTAAGGGCTCAATCCTATCCATCTTTCTGGTGCTGATGCAACGGCAGGGCCAGCCCTGAGGTAAGCAAACAAATGTTTCCTTACTTTGTGGAGACCTCTATGACTTCCCGCGCCCATCCCAAAATGCAGCACAGACCTCATTGGCACAGCTACATCAGGGCTGGGAAATTGGATAGGATTTGGCTCTAAAATTAAATGTTTCACGCTAGTAATAGGACTTAAGAAGCACAAGCATTCCTAGTCAAAAGTAAGTATCATTTTACCGTAATAGAATGTTACAGGAAAGTGTTACAATATAGGATTCATGACTTATTTTAGAACACAAAGGCCCTGATTCAGCTAGATTTAAAAAAATTACAGATGTCAAGAAAATAATTCCTTAACCAACATTTTTAAAGATTAACATTTTCATCAGTTAATCTAAGTGCTTAATTATTGTAGCCCAAGTAGAAAACTATACCAGCATTACCTGTGAATGCATCCAGTTTCATATGAATTTGAGTTGCTTGAATTTAAATATGCAAATTGTTCTCCTAATCCAATTATCCTGTCCCAGTATTTTTTAATTTTTGGCTAAAATAAAAATATAGGTTTTAATTAAACTATTAAAAAAAACAAAACAGAAAACGCTTGCTTCTAAACGTTAATGGAGAAATACCTGGTCAAAGAAGAATAAGGGTCCTTGTTCCAGAGGCTCAGTCATTTTTTCTGTGAAATTGTGCACCTATAATAATGAAAAATGCAGTGGCCCTGTGTGGGTGGTCTGCTACAAGCCCAGCCCAGCCCAGGCCCAGGAGTGTCTAGGCCAGCCAGGCGGAACTCTGGAGTCCATGTTGGGTTTGTCATTGCAACTTCCAGGTATACCCAAAGACGCCTCCATTACTGGTGAGGCCAGCCTGTTGTATGTGGACATGAAGCAAGAATGGTGGGCAGGAGGGCCAAGTGAGCCTGCACAGAGTGCAGCAAGGTTCAAATGCCCAGCCTCTGGCAAGGTATAAGGCAGCTGGTAGGGTTGCAAGAGGAGAGAGTTCCTTGACTGGTTGCCATCAAGATGGACCATGACCAAGACACCCCGTGAGGCCAACCAGCCCAACTGGATGGAGAGGGACTCGGGTGGCTGATTTTCAGACCCTACGGGCCACCACCTTAAGGCTGCCCTCAAAGCCCCTGGACCCAATGGTGCTCCCAATTACAATATGTCCTGAGGAGCTCCTGCCAGGCAGGTTCACGGTATTATGAAAGTGCTGGAGATGGAGCTGTAGCTCAGTGGTAGAGAACTTGCTTTCATACAGAAGGTACCAAGTCCAGTTTATTTATTTTAAAAAATGCCTATTCTGCTTTTCTCTTGCCAAAGCAAATGCCCAGGGCAGATTACAACACATTCATAAAACAACCACAAAACAATTAAAATATGCAACATTTTAAAAAAAATTGGAGTCTGCAGATTCAATTTAACAAAACATAAATAATATAAAATAATAGCATCTGCAGAAAAGCAAAAAGCAGCAAATATGTAGGTACAGATGTGCCCCCTCCATTTCCATGGATCTGCCCCCCCACACACACACTTTACAATCATTACCTTTGTATACCAAACCATACATTGGCTTGTATATCAAACTATAGGATTGGGCTGCCTGTCTCTTCCCTGTAGTGTGCAGACTGGTTGCCTGCACTTTGCGTTCTTCAGTGAAACAAGGACGTTACTTTATTAACAAGAAACACCTCTGCTGTGCTCCAATTACTTGTAAGGGAAAACAAAGGTAATGGGCCCGGGATGGCACAATTTATACAGTATGTACATATATAATATTGCCCCGTATCCGCGGTTTCTGGCAAGAAAGCAATAAGATAGTGGTAGTGGGCTAGAGAAGACAGGAGGGCTGTAGGAGGTTCCCCTTGCCAGGCCGTTACTTCCTCCCAGCACACTGCTCACAGCAGTCACTTTACTTGGCCTTAAGGTTCTGCCTGGCATCTCTAGGGAAGCCCCCCCCCCTTTAAAACCACAGAGAGTTGTTGCTACTTGCAACAGTGCTGACCTAGATGGATCAATTGTTTGACTCAATGTAGAGCAGCTTCATATGTTTCATACAACAAGAAATATGTGTGAAATTAAAACGTTAGCAGTTCTGTGAACTATAATTCAAGGTGACGATGTTTTAATAGCAAGTTCAAGTGGAAATTACAGGCATAGCCTTGAATGCAAGACTTCACAGGTGTTCCGTCATACACCTGGAACTCCTACGTGAGCAGGCTTCTCCATTCATTTCAGTGGAGTTTGTGTGCACGGATGGATATTTGGAATCCCTGTATTGGTGCAACATGATATGAATTATTCACATTAAAAAATGTCCTGTTGACTTAAGTGAGCTGGAAGTTAAACGGTTTGCTTTTTTTTCAGCAATGGGACACTTATACGTACTTCAGTCAACTGCTTGCAGTAGCGAAACCTGAAGTCAGGTCCAAAGAGCACCATTTAATCATTTTTCAAATAAAGGTTTCCTGTTAAAGACACTACAGGTGTGCCCCAGTATCTGCTGGGGTTCCGTTCTGGACCCCACTGTGGATACCTGAAACCCTGGATACTGGGGTTGCCTTTTTAAAGATAGGAGAACATCAGTGGTTTTTCTGCAACAAGGTAAAAAAAGAGTTTGGTATTATGTTCCCCTGCCTTTTTAATAGGTGTCTCATTATCCACGGCATCTTTGGATTACTGAAAACGTGGATTACCAAATCAGTGGATACCAGGGCATGCCTGTAATTTGATCTTTCAAAATAAATGTTTTGAAACTAAATTATGAATAATAAAAAGAATATAATTGATACAGAAACTGAAATGTCAACCATGATGAGAAATAACTATGCTGAAAACCAACATTAGCATTAATACATATGAATGTTGTCTATTTGCCTGAAATTGGATTGCTCTGGAGCCAAACCAAGGACATGAAGAATGAGTCTTCAGTTAATTTACTCTGCAATTTCAATAAAGTTAATTGTACATGATTTTTGCCTCTTCAGTGACCAACAGTTCTGAAAAACAAATGTTTTAACATTTGCTGCAAGTTAAATACTTGATAGCATATATAATACGCATTTGTTGATAATCATAGATTGCGAATGCTAGAAACTAAGGGCCCAATTCTATCTGACTTCTGTGCCAATGCAGCCATAGTGCAGCCCCAAGGTAAGGGAACAAACATTCCCTTACCTTGAGGAGTCCTCTGTGACTGCCCCCAAATTGCAGGATGCAGTGCACACCGCGTTGGCACAGCTGCATCAGTGCTGGAAAGTTGGATAGGGTTGCACCCAAAATTTGGTTCCTGCCTTAAACTTCCTGCCTTCAGACAGGGTGTTAAAAGACAGTCCACATACTACTTTTATGAAATGTTTTGTCTGATGAAGTTTTATTTGCCAAATCTGGTTAGCACTACTCCAGGCTTACAGACATCTAGCTATCTGGTTGTGGGAACTGAATAATTCATGCTATACATTTACAAATTAATGGGAAAATATTGTTTTGCTAAACTGAACAAATACATTCTCTTCCTATTCAACCCTTCTCCGGGCTGCATAATCCTTTTTCCTACTCCCTTACTACTTGATGCATTTAGAGATTATTTGTCCCTCTCCCTCTCTCCCAATTTTCCCTTGTTTACTATGATGTATTAGCAGCCTATAGAAAAAAAAAGGATTATTATTATAAACATACCTTGAAAGAAGCCTTTCCTCAAAGGGTAGAACTTGCCTGGTGAGTAATGTAACATGAAAGCTGCCTTTTTAGACAGAGAAAATAAATTTGGTCTTACTGTGTTGGCTGTCTGTCTGCCTGCACACTGTTTTAAGGGCCTGTTGCTTGGTTACCACACCACATGGATCATTCTCAACCACACTTCCTTTCTCCTGCCACTTCTAGGCTTTCAGCAGCCATCTCATAAACATCCTGGCGACCATTCAACATAGTCTTACATTAGACCCAGCGAAATCAATGGATATTAGCATTGTCTGCATTGGAGAGTGGCCAATGAGTTAGAAATATATTGCACTGAAAGCAAGCTTTTACTTCGCCTCTATATTTCATCACAGTCAGTCAGACTCAGAGAAGCATAGTGTGACTTTCATGAAATGGAACAAACTAAAAATTTGATCCCAAGTCAACAGCCTTAGACATACACTTTTCTAGGCATTATCCCAACTGAACACAGCAGGGCAGTGGTTCCAAAACTGTGAGCTGTAGCTGCAGAAACCAGGCAGGGTAGCTGTGGTAGAATATTAATGAAAAATCTGCCGCCCTATACAATGTATAGGATTGTAGCCCTAACGGGGAGCCAGGGCCAAAGGCCCAGTAGGTTAAGAGAGCTGCCAGTCGGAAATGTTCGGGAACCACTGCAGTAGGGCTTAGTTTTGAATGAACATACAAAAAAATCATGATGCAATTATATGTAATGGGGGTAGAAGTAATTGGGGGGAGATCACGAACTTTTTTCTTATAGAACGTTCTGTTCTATTCTGAGCCAAGTGTTTGTCTCTTTCCTTGTTTTTGCATTTTCAGTTAAAAACATCCCTCTTTTCTCCAAACTGTTGTGTGGAAATCACCCTAAAAAGAGAGAGATTCCCCTGAAGGCTCCTGTCTCTTTATGCAAGAGACAGAAGCCTTCCAGACTGAGGTTTCTTTCCCCCGCGTGCGTTGTCTCCTGTGAAAGTTAAGGCAAATCTTCCCTAAGCCAGATCTTCCCAAAACCCAACCTTCCCAAAAGTTGGAAGTCAACAAAAGAATGCCAGCTGGACTTTGATGTTGCCAGAGAAGGATAATTTTATTGCAATAAAATGACACAGGATGCAAGCAGCATACCATGCAGAAAAAAAATGACATGGACCTGTGTAATGATACACAGTTGCAATGGACATTTATACAGTTTAGCATGTAAATAGGGATACAAACAAACAACCAATAACATACACTTGATTATTGCAGGCTGGATTATTCATGGACCTGGGATTTTGGGGAGCCTGGTTGGTTGTTTGGGACATTGTGGCTTTTGCTTGGCTGCTTGCTGATTTCCACCGCCCCCAGGTTGAGCAAGGGGAGATTTATAATTGATGGAACTGGGTATGTCGCCACGTTGATAAAGGGGTTAATCACTGGGATAAGACAGTTGAAGGCTAAGACAATAAGTGAGAGGTAGACAAAAGGGTTTGGAAACACCCTACAGTCAAAAGAGGGTTCAATGGATGATCCTGGGGAAGGATGCATTACATAAGGGTTAAGGGGTATATGTGGGGATATCTTGATTAAGATAACTATGCAGACAAAGAAACACTACATACAGTTGTGCATTGCTGATGGAGTTTTCTGGCATAGGTGTTAATCTTCACAACGCAGTGGCACGTTTAGATGGAGGTTGGGACATCTTTCTTCTTACTTTGGTTGTCTTCCCTTTGCCATTTCTGACGTCCATTTTGTCAAGTTCTTCCCTTTGCCTTCTGACGTCCATTTTGTCAAGTTCTTGAAATGGTTGTCAGGGGAAGGGTGATGGGTCATGGTGGAAGATTGGCCAGGCACGAAACTCTTAGGAGTCTCCCAAGATGGAGGGAGGGCTGGGGAGGATAGAGAGAGAGACCTGGACCTGGTCACCCCTTACTTCAAAACTGCAAGATTCCATTGAAGATAAAATTCTTGTTATTTTAGGGCACAATCCTAACCTGATGCTGTGCCAGTGCAGCACTCTTCCGCCGGAGCGGCACTATCGCAAACGTGCCAGAAGGCGCATCTGCACTGTGGATTTGGTAGCTGGGCCGGCACAAGCAGCAGTGCCGGATCACAGGCACCGCCACACCAATCAGCTGCGCCGGTTGAGTGCCGGCTTAGCCCTGCTGGTGCAGAGCCGTGCCGAGGGCGTGCCAGAGGCAGGTGAGAGGTGTAACGGGACGGTGCCTTGGGCAGAGATGGGACACTGCTGTAGGGCCGTATCCAAACACCCATCCCCAAGCTGGGCGGCTCTGATTCAGGCCACGCCTGGCCACATGGACTTGCGTCTGCTCATTGGCGGGTGCAGATCCAAGCAGCCCCATAGGCCTAGCTGGGGCTTACCCCAGCGCAAGGGAAAAAAAATTCCACCCTGAGCTGCCACCACCTCCTAATATGGTTCGTGCAGGTGAGCTGGCCTGCCTATTCCAGCGCAGGTGAGGATTGTGCCCTTAGTAGGCCACAACAACAACAAAGCATTATAGGAATGGTTAGAAGCCCTTTATTTGCCCGCATTGACATAAAAATGATGTGCTCCAACTACTTTTTAAAATGAATGCCAAACACATGATATGGTTGACGAGAAAGAAACATGCTAATATTCTGCTTCATTCCTCCTCTGTTGCATGTATTGCTCAACCACGGAGGAAGAATTTCTGCTGCCTCTGCCTTCCTTGTCAGTTGTAGCAGTTGTTTTGCTCCAGTTGGCCATGGCTGCGTTATTTTCTTGGCTGTATCTATTTCCCTGGCTGGTGACAGTGGGCATTAATTTCTTTGGCTTCAGAATACAATGGTGAGCATAGACCATTCTTCTGGCTTCAGAACAGCTTGGTCGGCACTTGGCACCCTGGGTTTAATTTTATTAAAATTAACATTTATTTTATTAAAATGATTTCATAACTTAAAACACCTCTCCTGATTCAGCGGCAATGATGTTATGCATGACTGGGAGCCCTGCTAGGAATGTGCGTCTTCACTCCAGTGATTTGCAAAGAGGCACAGAGCGCAATCCTAAACATAAGCTAAGCCAGCAAAGTTTGGCCAGCGCAAGGGCCACCATAAAGCATGTTTGGACCACTCTTGGAGTCAGGGAGGATGGCTCACGTCTGTGTGCTGGCCTCTCTGACTCAGAGAGTGGTCCAAACATACTTTATGGTGGCCCTTGCGCTGGCCAAACTTTGCTGGTTTAGCTTATGCCAGCCTAACTCAGTTTAGGATTGCACCCTGAGAGTCTTACAGACTTATCTTGAGTCTTATCAAGAGTCTTGTCTTGATTGTGGCAGAGGTTGTGGCAACCACTCATTTTTCATAACATGTAGCTTGGGCCTGGGCAATTGCCCCGCAGTCAGGGAGGATGGCTCACGTCTATGTGCTGGCAGGACCCCTCTCTTGCATCTTCCAAAATCCTTCTTTCCCTGTCTTCACAACTCCCACTCATTCAGGCCTTTGGAATCTCCATCCATAAACTGTGCAGTTCCCCTTTAAGAAGCTCTCTTTTCATCGGTTTCCCTTGACCCAAACAGAGGTTTCCTGACACAGCTGCCTGACACAGCTGCTTGTCTGGGCTTTTTAGCCAGTTTGGCCCACGGCGTTGTTTTGTGTTTGTCCAAGCTGCATGCTCTGCTTTTCATGACAGGGCTCAGTTTCTTGCGGGGGTCAGACAGGTGTACTGGGGGGGCAGTCCACCAAGTTTTCCCTTGAGGTTCTCTACTACACTATGGCGACTGATCCTGCAAACACAACCCATGGGCTCCAGCTGTTCTGAGCCAGTGGGTTGTGTTTGCGTGACTACAGAGATGGTGGCACTTTTCAAAGAACTCAGGTAAGGTAGTTCTGCCTCACTGGCCATGCGCATGCCACACATCACTGATTTACAGTAATTTCTTTTCAGGATTTTGCATTAATGTTTGATTTGATAGTTACTGAAATATGCTTTTTCTTTGTTCCCCAAAGAACATCTGCAACCACCAGATATTTTAGTCTTGCAAAAATTGCTCTTATGATACAGTAATTAAAGATATTGTTTTGTTTGTTTCATGTTTAGGGTTTTTTTAATTGCACGTTTTCTTTTCTGTTTGTTTCTTGATTTTGGGAAAAGACAAATTGTTTAATAAAGTTCACGTTAAAACCCAACAACCAGCCAACCACAACTAACTACCCACCCACAACATCTGGTGCGTCTCTCATTAAGGGTAGGGAAGATGGACCCCGACCAGTAAAAAGGCATAAATCCGACTCCCCTGAGACGCTTGGCTGAGATGCAGCCAATAGCAGCGGCACCGTAGGTGATTGACGGGCCCTTTGCCTTCCTGGCGCGGGCACGCCGCTCTTCCTATTCCTGATTCCTCTCGCCCCCCCCGCCGGCGCCGAGTCCGCCAGCCTTCCCAGCATGCTCCAGCACGGCGGCGCCATAGAGCAGCGGCGGCTGGAGCGGCTGTCGGTCTTGCGCTGCCCTCTCTCTGGCCGCGCTGTCTCGTCGGCGGCAGTCGCGGGAGCGACGGTGGGCGCAGCAACATGGCGGGCGTAGAGCAGGCGGGCAGCCCCCAGGAGGAGAAGCACCTGAACGGCGAGCTGCTCCTGGACCCCGAGGAGCGGGAGGGCGCGGCGGGACCCGGCGCCGACGAGGGCGCCAAGAAGAAGCGCAGGAAGAAGAAGAAGAGCAGAGGCGCCGGCGCGGGTGCGAGCGAGCGGGCGGGAGTCGCGGGGAGGCCGCGAAGGATCCGAGCGCCGGCGCGGGCGCAGCTTCCTCGGGGGAGCCGCTGTGGCTGCGCAGGCGACCCGGGGGCCGGTGCGGGGCTCGCCCTCCGGCTGTCGCGAGGAGAGGCGGTCCGGGGCTGCTGGGGTTGGCCGGGCTGCGTCCGTGCGGGCAGCGTCGCTGAAGTTCTTGCTGGGCTGTCCTGTGGCGGTGCGGGGAGCGGGGGGCTGGGGGGAAGCAGCTGTCAGGGCGAGATGCGCGGGGAAAGCGAAGGAACGCGCATCGCGGGCTGCTCCCGAAGGCGTGACTTCGCGGGTGGAAGGGAGATGGGAAGGGACGGCGTTCACATGTAAAGAGGTGCTTATCTCGTACTTGTTGGATTTACTCCGTTACCTTACCTACCCGGTGATATCTGGGCTAGATTTCTCACGAGTGAGATCTCTGATCTTGCTATGAAAGGGAGAAAAGTTGCAAGGAGTTTGGAAGTAACTAGTCGCCTCGTTTTCCTGCAGCAGGGCAGGTAGAAATGTGAGGCAGAGGGGTTTGAGCTGGTCTTAGTTGTATAATGCAGTCAAATGGTTTCCTTTTCAGTTCAGGGAGTATCTGGTATGTCAGAGGGCATGAGAGATATTTGTATTTGTGACATAATTTAATTCAGTTATTTTAAATATATAGAATTGGTCAACTGAGAATTTAGATGCATAAAATAGTGAAAGCACCTTGACTTTAATTACGAGACTCTTGTATTGGTGCATGTCCTGTCTTAAATAACGTGCATATTTTGTAAACAGGACAACAGGAATCTGAGAGAGATCTGGAGACAACAATTGATGAGGTAACAAAGCAATTGGATAAACAAACACTGGAAGAAAAGGAGAAGGATGATGATGATGAGGGTAAGTATAACTTGCATCTAGCACTGATATATTGAATGTGGACATACAACATGCCTGTCAGACTTTAGGGAATTACTGGAGGAAAGTGATTTTGCTCTGAAGCAATTTTATATGGCTGCTTGAAAAACTTTGTCACTAGCTTTAAAAAAACTTTACAAAGTAGTCTTATTAACATGAAAAAATATAGCACGCTCAAGTCATTGGAATTGCAGTCTTGGAAGGAGCAAAGGAACATCTTAATTTATTAGATTTGTACACCATTTTTTCTTCAGGGAGGCTATCAGTGAATATGCAACTTTCCTATTTATCCTCACAACAATCCTGTGAGGTAATTTGGGCTGCGACAACCTACAGTCATCTTGTAAATGTTATTGTAATCATAATTCTGCATCCTTTGTCAGCTGAAACATGTGTCTGAAACAGTCGCACTATCAAATTGAGTTCATTAGGCTTTCTGAAGTTAGTTATGCAAGGTAAGCAAGGTGTAAACCTTCTAATGAGGGAATTAAGAAGAACTTGGTTTAATCCTTCTAAAACTGCCATTTGAAAGATTTTGTAAATACCAATGGATTGCCATCTTGTACCATGCAATGCAGATGGGAATCCATTTGCATCTGTAGCATATGTGCATGTCTGCAACATTGTAGTGGTTGGCCCTGATCCAGAGAAATGAGTGGGAAGAGCCTCACAAAGCAAACCTTTTTATTATAAACTGTGGTTGATAAACTGTACCTAGAACTTTCAAATAACTTGTGATGGAAGTGAAGTTCTTTAAATGGCAATTGAAAGCCCTACTGTATACGTAAAGTGGCTTTCTAGATCAAAGATACAGGCCTGTGTGTTTGGAACTTGGGGTTTGAATTGGCATTGAACATCTTCTTTAGAATGTCCCTTTTGATGATCTCTTGGAGGCTTTGTTCTAAAAGGTTATGTATCTAAAAATAGACAAAACATTTCATCTGAAATCAACATGGGATATAGTCCAAGGTCTGCCAGCATAAAACTTGTCCATTACTTATCACAGTGAGCACAATAGTAAATAAATGATCTGTTTTAAATAAAATAGCAAATGAGGGCTCTTGCGTTCCTTGGATCAAATTAAAAAAACTCTCAGATTATTATTGCTTTACTGCCTTTGTTTTGTAATGGAAGCAGTCATTTTATAGCCAATATTAAACATATTATTTGTAGTTCAGTTCTGTTCAACTCAGTGGGACTTGTTTCTTCGTAGGTGTGTCTAAGATGCAGTCTTAGTCAGAAATTGTGGTTATGACTCTGGCAGAGGCATGGGAAGCTTGCAGCAATCTTCAAGGGCACAATAGCCCAAATGGTTTGGCTTTCTGATTGAAAAATTCCCCAGCAGTACTGTAGAAAAATCTGTAATAAGTGAATAGCAGCAGTTAGAGAACTGAGTATTGCCAGAATCTGCAGTGGTTAGGTCAGTGGATGAGCAACTATATGCCAGAACTTCGTTCTGATGTAGTGTAAATAGATTTAAGTACAGTTCAAGGGCAAGAGAAATCTGATGCAATTTTAATTTGCTAAAACAAGTAAGGGTGTTGAGAAGCATTGACTATTTGAAGAACAAATGTATCTTTGTTTCAGAATGCAGTGAAACAGACTGGAGCATCCTTAATGTTTTTTAAAAAATTAGAACACATGTTTAAAGTCTACAGAATAAGATAGTTTAAAACTTGTATCATTTTATCAAAAATGTTTTTGACTTAACTAACATTAATCTCTGCATCCTGACTGGATACATACCCAGATTACAGTGAAAGTGCTGTAATTCTCAATTTTAAATAAACTCTGCATATTTTAGGAATTGGGGGTTCCCTGACTAATATGAACTTTCTGCCACAATTGCCAACCAGCCCCTCTCTTTATGTTGTCTCTTTCATTCTTTACCTCTCTACGAAAATGTAGAAACAAGGGACACTTACTGATCTTATTTCTGTTAAAGAAATGGTCCTTGAATTATCAGGCCGTCACTGTTGTGATGAAAAGCATATGTGTGAACAGAAAGAAAACCAGTGTTGAATAGCATATGGCTTACCATTGTGTTGCCCTGTTTGTTATTCATTTCCAGTTTGTTAATCTAGTCATAATTATTTCTTGAAGCAGATGATGTTCATGCCCCACTTATGGTAGAGCATTCTGGTTCATGTTTCCTCACAAGGACGCCTGTGGAATGTTTTTGTTTTTACGTTTGGCCACTTTAACACACACAGGTAGTTGCCTTTGCGCCATGCAGGTTTAGATTGAGGAAGCACATACACTTAGCTAGATTTGATTTTTACTATTTAGCAGTACAGTTTTAAATCAAATGTGCAGTTACAGCCCAGTGATGCGGGGGTACCGCTTTGGTGTGTGTCCCATGTCCGTCTCCAATTATTGCTGAACCATTCACTATTGCTGCCCAGACTTGAGACAGTCTCTCAGTCATTGTGGCAGATTGCAACCTGGAGAAGGAACTAGGAAGTGCAGACTGATGTGGTAGGGAAAGAGAGCTGACAAGCTGTTGTGGTATCATTGCTTTCCTGATTGGGCCATACTTTGGCTGCCTGTCTCCACCAGTCCATGCAGCTGCTGCATGTTTGCTCTTTCTCACACTCTTCAAGGGTCAGATAAGAGCTTGCTGTCAATTGGATCTGGACAGTAACAAGACTATTAATTCAACCCAAGCACAAGGAAATTGGTGTTCAGATAAATTCCTGTGAGCCCTGCCTGAAATAGACGATAAGTCTACAAAATTTCTGATACTTAAGTGCATATGTAGAGTAACTCACTCTATGAATGAGTGAGTGACTCTACATATGCACTAAGTATCAAAAATTTTGAAATTTTGTAACGCACAATACTCCCAGCTATGCCTAGAACAGCATGTGTGAAACACATATAGTAACAACTTCCCAAGCTCTTGACTAGCATTGGCAGTTTTAATCTGGTTCTGCTGACTTTCCTCACTTGCTGCTAACTTATGGTTGTATTATTAATGCTGGGTTTATTATTTTTAGGCTGTTTTATTGTATTTAGTATGGTATTGTAAGCTGCCTTGAAGTCTTTTTATAAATAGAAAGGCAGGATAGAAATATTTTAATATGTAAGTATATATTAAAATGATATATGTGTATAACAGCCGTCCTCCCGCATCTGTAGGGGATGTGTTCCTGCTGCTACTGCGGCTATCCAAAACTGCGGGTGGTAGCGACTCTGCTCAAATTCCCCCATCACGCTCATGACTGACCTCTTTGTTTGCAAACACTTGGCAAAAGGAAGCCTTTTGGAAAAGGAAGCAGATAGTGAGAATCTAAACTCATGGCTGATAGCTAGAGGAATACTAGAGGAAGTAAGAATGTTAACAGGAAGCGTCTAGTTAACAGGTAAGAGTCTAGTTCTCACTATCTGCTTCCTTTTCCACACAGCTTGCAAACAGAGGTCAGCAATGAGCATGATTGGGGGGGGGGAGGCTTGAGAACCATGGATATGGGACCTGTGGATAGAGAGGGGGGGTGCTTGAATGTCATTTTGATATAAAATATTTAATATAAAATATGGCTCCCTAGATGGTAATAATCTAGAGGCATGATGCATTTATAGGAATTGTGGGGGCATCACTGGGGTGTGTGTGCCTCCCTTGTAATACGTGAAAGCAGTTGGCCTTAAGTCCTGCACTGTGTACATGCAGCATAAAAAGGTAAAGGTTTCCCCATGACCGAATGGTCTAGTCGTGATCGACTGTAGGGGGCAGTGCTCATTTCTGTTTCTAAGCCAAAGAGCTGGCGTTTGTCTGAGGACAAGCTTCCGTGGTCATGTGGCTGGCGCACAACATGTGGCTGGCGCACTTCTTCCCACCGAAGTGGTACCTATGTATCTACTCGCATTTTTACATGCTTTTGAACTACTAGGTTGGCAGGAGCTGAGACGAGTGACAGGAGCTCGCTCCATCACGTGGTCTTGAACTGCCAACCTTCCGATCAGCAAGCTCAGCAACAGCGTTTTAACCAACAGCGCCACCACATCCTGCACATGCAGCATACATGTGGTTAAAAACCGACAAATTAGTATGGCTCTTGTATATTATGGCAGACATGAGGCAGTGGTTTGTAGACTTTAACTGTGATTTTGCATAATTGTTCAGAAAACCTAGTTTTGAAATGGTTTTGATATACAGTTAGCTGTGATGACCAAATTTGCAATAGGAGTAATGTGCAGTATATACATGCAAATGCATTTAGTACATGATGCATTCCAAAGGATGCTACCCAAAATAGCACACTACCTGCAGGGACCAGCACACATTCTCAAATCCTCAGATTTCTGGTGTCATACGAACATGTGACAAGCCAGTATGGCCTATATGAAGTTGGTATGACTTGAGAGTAATTAATATAGAGTAATTAAGCAAAATAACCACACAACCTTCCTCCTTTCCAGTGTTCCATAGTCTCATATTTTAGCTGCGCTAGGTGCTGTGCGACTCACCTAGTGGTTTGCGACTCAGCCACAGTGAGAAACACTGCTGTAAGATATAAAATTGGTTTTCTTCTTATAGAGTATATATAGATAGCCCACTGACTTGAAATAACTGACTTCAAGTCCCTCTTTTTGTTTGTGTGCACAAGACATGGTAAAAACGAGGTTACTTGTGTTGGGAGGCTGAAGGCACCCACTTTAAGACCACACAGTGGCAGCCCTATTGGTTGCATTTTGTCCTGCAGGTGTATCACACTGCATTGCGGAGAAGTTTTCTGCAGAAAGTGGGCAGGGCTGCATTGCAACTTAGTCTTCTTAGTACAGTGTGGTATGATCTAGTTACATGATATCAGCAAGGCTTGTGCTAAAAGTTTGCAGTATCTGCATCAGTAAGTTAACCCAGTTCTGGAAGAAAGTTCCACTCAGCTACAGCATGATGTAATGGTAGCATGCAGGAGAGGCTAGTAGTCAGGCTGCCATTATGTGACTTTGATTGTAGCTTGTGAGTGTGTCCGCATTATTTTTATCCTGCCCTCCCGCTTTGATCACAGGGTACCCAAGGCAGGTTGCTTCCTATTAACGAACAGTACATAATAAAAACATGATGACAACTGCATTCAACAAAAGGAAATCAAAAAAAGGCAAACAAAACTTTCAAAGGCTTGCCAAAGCAAAAGGCTTTAACCTATGGTGGAAGACTAGCAAAGAGGGGGACAAATGGATCTCTCACGGCAAGAGTTCTACATCTTGGGCACTACAATTAAATACCTCTGTAGTTGTGACCTCTTTTCCTTTGCAACAGTGGAATAATAATGCCTACCTGTTCATAGGTTGTAGAGCTACATTCCACAGTTAATTGTGTATGCATTACAACAATTTATGTTTGTATTCTGTAGATGGTGAAGGTGAAGGCGATGGTGCAGCGGGGAAGAAGAAGAAGAAAAAGAAAAAGAAGAAAGGGCGTAGGTGTCAGTTGTACTTGAATTGCTTGGACTTTACTTCTGTTCATGTTGTAGTGCTGAATTTTATAAGTGCTGCTGCTAAAATGGAACTGGCCTGTCTCACCTGCTCTTATCCACTAACTGACATAAACCTATTCTTGGGTAGAAATTTCCCCCTCCTTGAGCTTTTAAACTGGAGTTGCCAGGGCTCAAATCTGTGCCTAAAACTTATGCTTCACAACTGAGCTTTGGCCCCTTCCCTGTAAGTTTTCAATTTCATAAACTAAATTGTGAGCTAGATGACTAAGATTGAGCTGTAGACTCAGAATTTCCCTGGTTGAGATCTCACCTCTTACATGCATTTTTATTGTGTGGCCCTAGGCGACCCACTTATCCTCTGCCTTAGGTAACCAGTTGCAATACGAGTCGAGTTATACCCTATTGGGTAGTTGTAAGGGTTCTATCATGGTAATAGAAATGAAGTTCTTTGCAATTGGAAAGTGATATACAAATGTGATTAAACGTTCTCTTTATAATTCTAACTGCCCATCTTTTAAAACACAAAACCCAAGTTAGAAGTTTTAATAGAGTTGCATTAGAGGGGAGAGATTGTGACCAGTAGTGGGATCTGCAAATGAAGAAGTGGAATGCTGGGCGGGACTTAGGTGGGACTACCGTTTGATTGGCAGCCCGCGCGGTGAGCGGGGGTGGGGATATCGGAACAGAGCGAACGGGCAGCCAATCGCATGCCCACGTAAGTCCCGTCCAGTGTTCCACTTCCTCATTTGCAGATCCCACTACTGGTTGTTACTTCTTAGCAACTGGCCATTGGATGGATTTATGCTGTTTGCCCTTCAGCTGCAGATGGTCTACTAGCTGGGAGAAGTCACTAGCACCTTGTAGATAGGAGTCTGCCGGCCAGTGGATAAGGCAATCTGTTTTTTCACTTTGCTCATTATGCAATGTCAAGGTAGCTGACAATTATGGTAGGGTTTCTTTGTTCTCTTAAACTTGCACAGAAAATACCCTCCAATATTTCATAGGGATGGAAAATAGGATTGTCTCATATTACATCCCTATAATGCAGAGACTCAGTGCCCCAGTTCTTCCCTTCCAACACTTCAGTATTACTGGAAACTTTTCTCCACCTGCTGTTTGTGATATATTTTTGTTCTGAAATGCATCCCTTGCTTATAACCCCTCATTAAACTATTTTCACAGGCCTTTGAAACAAAGTTGTTAATATGTTGACCGCAGCTCTGTTGTGTTTAACTTAATGGTATGGAGCTGAATAGAAAATCATCCACCTCTGCCTACCTTTATAGATGTTATTTACTGGGACTTGTGGTGGGGTCTGAAGGACTCTCGTGTGCTTGTATGTACACATTAACCACATTTTAAAAGGCACCCCCAAAACACAAAGTGGAGTCGGCGACTAGTCAAGACTGGTACTTGAAGGTGGGGTCTGTCCAGGAAACTGGGGCGGGGGAGGGACAGGTGGAATATTTGTGGCTGTTATAGTTAAGTTTTTAAAGTGACTAGTATACACAAGCCAGGCCATTTGTCTGGCTCAGGCTGCAATCCTATCCACACTTATCTGGGAGTAAGCCCCATTGACTATAGTGAAACTTACTTCTGAGTAGACATCCATAGGATTGGGCTCTCAGTGCTGTTCTTTTACACTTGCCAAAGGTGCTCAGAATTTCTAGCTTATTTGAGGTTATCATGGCATGGGTTCTGTTTGAGGTTCAGGTCCGAGCAGGAGACAAGTTAAAGTTGTGTGCTTTTAAAAAAAATACTAGCTTGAGTATTGAAAATGACAGACCATGTACTATGAGAGGTTCAAATTCTACATTTCACCTCACAGCAAAAGTCCAGACAGATCCTCCTTCTATTCCAATATGTGATTTGTTTCCCAGTGGAGTATTTCCAAAAGGTGAAGAGTGCGAGTATCCACCAACACAAGATGGGTATGTATCCAATTGGGAGTTTTAAAATACACAGATCAATAAAATGCAATATGTATTGGTAGGATTAATTTCTGTAGAATCAGCTAATTGCCTATTACTGTGGTTCTCAAACTTTTTAGCGTCAGGACCCACTTCTAAATAAAGTTTCACTTTACCAGCCTCTGTGGCTATAATGATGATTGAGCACAGTGCTCCCCCCCCCCCAAGTAGCAGATCGTTTAATCATTGATGTCAGTTTTTGCAAACCTCCAAAAATTGGGTTGTGACCCACTGGTGGGCCACAGACCTACAGTTTGAGAGTAGTTGACCTATTGTGTTTTTTAAAAGATCAGAAATACTTCTGTGATTGTCCCTGTGTTTTATTTTAAAGAATCATGTGATTACAAGAAACATTTTACAATTTTATCACATTAATGCATTATTCTCATGGTAAATATGTGGATCTTGAGCCTATCCAAGTGTTAGGTTTTCTGGGCATGCCGAACATGTGAGGGGTGCAGCTGGACAGTGCCCTCTATCCAGCTTCTCGGATGATGATGTGCCAGCTAGTGCTGCTCTCACCACATTCTTTGACTCCCTTAAAATTTTGTCCTAGGGGAAAAACTCTCTCAAACTAATACTGAACGTGGGCATGGTGATGGATGGGTATAGTTATCATGTGTGATCCCACTAAGCTCCTCATGCAGTTTGTGCTTCACACAAAGCATGGTGCCTGGACAGAGATTTAAAGAACCCGCACATTCTTTCCCATAGGTCTCTATGTGCAGTTTTGGGTTTTTTTTACTGCTATTGTAACTTAATTGGTATGTAGCTATGCATAATACATTAAAACCCCTTAATTTTCTTGTGCATAGAATACACAGTAAAATTCAGTGTTGTGTTGAGTGGAACACACATGAATAACTACGGCTTTGCCAGCAACACAAGCTTGAGCATAGGGCCAATCCTTATTAGGGCTGTGCTTGCCTATACTTCGCTTGCAAATGCATAGATTGGTTTTTGTGTATACAGGTAGTGCCTTGGCATCCTTAGGGGTTCCATTCCCAGGACCGCCACGGATACCGAAACCAGTCAAATCCATGGATCAGGCACTCCAGACCCACTGGACTCCTGTTGCATCTGGAGGTCCTAATAACATCATTTCCAGTTTTCCCCTGAAAACAGGAAGTCACTTTTTTTTTTGCCTTAGAAGGCCTTCTGAGGCCCTCAGAACACCTTCCGGATGCAGCTGGAGGACAGCTCCATTCGGATGGTTCAGGTTGGGCCTGATCGGGACTCAGTGTGGGTCGGGAGACCCATGTTGAATCAGATCTGTGGATGAAAAATCCACGGATAATCAGGCACCATCTGTATATACAATTTGGCAGTGTTCTTGTATTTATTTGACAGTTGGGTGCAGTGGACAAGTAGTGGTGTGTATGTGTAAGGGATTTGAGAGCTGATGTCATTTGATAAACAGACTGACTAGTGAGTCAAAATGCTTGTGGTTTGAATTTCCCCCTGGCCTGATCCCAATAGGGGGCTTTCAGTAAACTGCTTTTTTTCAACTCCAAACCCTTTTTGGCAACATAGGTATAATAAAACTTACCGTAAAGGATTATAAGATAATTCCTCATGAGATGTACTTTGGAGGCTCAAAAAAGTGCAGATAGGTTCACATGGTCTTTCTTCTTGTCAGTGGGAGGGTGGCTAGGTTGGCATGCCCTGGGTTCCAGCCAGAAGGGGTTCAGGGTATTCCCTGCTGCTGCTGTTCCTGTCCCCCTTCTAATTGCACTATCAGGCAGCACTGGCTTTGCAGTTTGGCTGCTACCTCTTTTGGAGGCTATCATTGAGGAAGAAGCGGTGGTGGCAGCTTCACAATCTGGCTCCACCCCCCCCCGCCCATTCTTCCTTCTCTCTCATTGAGTTGCTGCTGAAGTCATATGAGGACTGCCTCAATCTAATTTATTCTTAATGAGAGCTTCCAAAGGAGGAGGAATGGTGGGACAGCAGCCAGATCACGAAGCCAATGCTGCCGCCTCTGGGAGAGCCCAGAAGTAATGTGATGACCTCACATGCTGACATCGTCTTTACCTTGGGAGCCGCTGCCCCTTGCCACACCACAGCTTCTTGTCATTAACAAGCTTACCAAAGTCTTGTGCTGTCTTTGTCATAAGGAACATATTTTATAGGTTTAAGTTGACATGAGCTAAGATACAGCAGGACATGTGTGTATGAGCCCCGGACTCCCCAAGTTCTCTTTCTCAGAAGGTGACCTTGCAGAACTCCTCAGTTCTGTGAATTCATTGCAGTTCAAAACAGAGTCTAGGACGTGCCAGCTTCTTATTTATGGAAAGTGCTGTAATTGTGAATCCAGTATCTTCTCTCTCCAATCTTTAAAAAGCTTTCATTAGATAATTACTGGTTGAATTGGGAAGTTTAGAGAGTAACCTTGTTTTAAGGGGTGGCACTTGAAAGTAAATGGGTAAACATGCATTGATTCTGTGCCCCTATGGATCTTGGACTTAGTTAACTAATGAACCCCAAAAGCTTGAGTGATTACAAGGATGTTTCTAGTAAACTACTTGCAGTCTAAAGGAGGTGTGTATTAAAACATGTTTTTTCTACCTCTGGCACTTGGAGCGTTAGGCTGCAATCCTGTGTACCCTTTGCTTGTAATAAGCCCCACTGAACACAATGAGGCTTATTTCTGAGTAGGCGTGCATAGGACTGTGCTGTTATTTAGACAATTAACGTCACCATCCTTGACATACATACTCGGAATTCCCGTTTTGTTCCAGAAAGTGTTTATTGATGCTTCTCAAACTTTTACAAGGGAGTTGGGAGTACTGTAAGTGTGTGTGGGGGAGGGACTATGGCAGCAATGCAATCCCCAGTCTTGCACTGCTGCCTGGAAGGGGGGAAGGGTTTTCTTCAACTTACCTCTGTCAGTGCAAGCCTCAGAGGTGGGGAGGCAGGGGTGGGGAGGCGCCTCAGGAACAGTAAAAAAAAAGGTGATTGAAAACCACTTCCGGTTTTGGATCATGAACAGGAAGTGGTTTCCAATCATATTTTTTACTTGAAAATATGATACATGCCAAGGATTGTGCTGGCACTGGCAGAGTTAAAAACTCCCTCTGCCCTTGGCAGCAGCATGATCCTGGGGATCCAGTTGCTGCCTTCACCCCCTGCCCCTTAAAGGGACAGGGTCAGGTCGCGACCCACCAGTTTGGGAACCACTGGTGTACATGATTGCAGCCTACTACAAGCATTTCCTAGTCATCAGGGTTTGAATTACATTCTGTTATGACCCACATAACTTTTCTTGTATTATAACATGTAAAGGCGAACTGCTGCTTGGAGAATCACAAGCGAAGAAAAGAAAGCCCTAGATCAAGCGAGTGAAGAGATCTGGAATGACTTCAGAGAGGCCGCTGAAGCACACAGACAAGTGAGGAAATACGTAATGAGCTGGATCAAGCCGGGAATGACAATGATAGAAATCTGGTGAGAATAAGACTTGTCATGAAGGAGACCTGCATAAAATATTTTTGCTAAGGTGTATCCTTCAAGAGTTGAAATCTTTGATGGGTTCCCTAAGCCTGTTTCCTCATTGATAGATGTCAGGATGTCAGCCTGGTCCTCCTCCAGCTCTCGCGCCAGGGGATAGCGATTACATTCTTTGGTTCTTCGGAGATGCTTAGTTAGAGCTGTGTGTACTAAGCCCCCCCAAAATTCTGCGTATATTGTTCCTTTGTGTAACGTGTCTGTATTGTCCATGAGGCTGGGGGCAAGTGACAGCATCATGGATGAGCGATGTCGTCTCCTTCAGGAGTGAGGCAGAACACACATGTTTAAATATTTGTGGTGTAGCTGGAGGTGTGGTATTTCGTTGGCATGAAAACTGTTAAGAATATTGTCTGCTCCATGCACAGCAAAAGAAACAATTACATTGCTTTGAAGCTTGCAAGATGTGGCTTATGGGCATCTAAATAAGTCTGTGTAAAACAAATCCTCTCATGTAACAGAAAACTTTGCTTTTCTAGTGAAAAACTAGAAGACTGTTCACGGAAGTTGATCAAAGAGAATGGCTTAAATGCTGGGCTTGCATTTCCCACGGGTTGTTCTCTGAATAACTGTGCAGCCCACTACACTCCCAATGCTGGAGACCCAACTGTATTGCAGTATGATGATATTTGCAAGATAGATTTCGGAACACATGTTAGTGGTGAGTTTTCTCTTGTTTATTATGCAGCTAGATACTTTAATTGAAGGTAAATTATGTTATCTAATTTGTATCTCATTTTCAGGACGTATCATTGACTGTGCTTTTACTGTCACATTCAATCCAAAATATGACAGGCTGTTACAAGCTGTAAAAGATGCAACTAATACTGGAATAAAGGTATACTCAATAATAACTTTCATTATTATTCACACTCTTAATGTTTATCTTCCATTCAGAGAAATATTATTTCTCACAATCTGTCTTTTGTGTGATATAGCGTGCTGGAATAGATGTTCGTCTTTGTGATGTTGGTGAGGCTATCCAAGAAGTTATGGAATCTTATGAAGTTGAAATTGATGGTAAAACATATCAAGGTAAGCCTTCCCATTTGTGATGCATAATTTTTATCCCAAAGACATTTGTACTAATCATAATTCCAACTAAAGTGTGTGCATGTGCTTCATCTGTACGGCTGTTGATTTACAATTGTGCCCACAAGAATGATGATTTGAGACAGATTTTGGGGGTATGTTTTATATACTGCAGTGTCATATTGTCATATGAAGTCATATTGTCTTCTAAAAGTTGAGACTATATAACTGTTAAAACAAAAGTATGAGTTGTTTAGATGCATTATTTTATAGTGTATTGTATTTTACATAACAGTGAAATCAATCCGCAATCTGAATGGGCATTCTATTGGGCCATACAGGATACATGCAGGAAAAACAGTCCCCATCGTGAAGGGAGGAGAAGCAACGAGAATGGAAGTAAGCAGATGTGTCTTGTATTATGATGCTCAGGGGTCCCACTGAATTCAGTGGTGTTTACAGCCTTGCATTGGGGACCAGTGTCATTGAACTTCATGAGGGCTTGCTTCGAAGTAACATTCAAAAGGTTGCAGTTCATTTCTTTTCCAGTTTACTGAATATTCCAAATTATATAGATAAAACCATAACCTGCTAGAACTATTTTTATTTAACAATAAAATATTTCAAATTGATTCAAGTATATACATCCCCTCTTTAAAATTTTTATTTAAAAAAGGATAATTCATAAACTCATTGAAATCACCTGGATTTTATTTGCATGTATGGGATTCCTGTCTAAAGTGGGGGCTGAGGTGGAGGGAGCTTAATTTCAGGTATCTCCTGTTGGCATATGAAGCTCATGTCTTCTGCTTGATTCTTTTTGTCCCTTGGCAAAAGGTGTATTGCAATTTTCAACAAAGCTGCTTCAACAAAATACTGTGAATATTTATACACTTTACACTTGATGTATAAACTGACTGTGTATTAATTGAAGGCATAGAACACTACATTAATAAAGAACAGTAACACTTTGTATTGGCAAAAGATTATTTTTAGAAGCAAAAGAGGGGAAAATAAGGTTAAAAGATACATGGACTCAGTTAAGAAGAGGAAAATACTGGTTGATCAGCCATCTGTTTGGGATGTCAGTGCACCACATGCAAAATGCCACTTTAGTTGTTGCACATAAATTGCTGATTTGAAAGTGGCATATACCTCTCTCCTGTTGAAGCACAGCCGTCTAGCTTAGTGTGATGGCTGGGTGGGAGACTATCTGGAAATGATATACTGTATCAATTTCTCTGAGTTTTTGGAACAATAATTTTCAACTAGTGTGCCACTGCATATTGGTGTGCTGCAAATGGTCTGCAGGTGTGCCATGGGAGTTTGTGTGGTCATCATTTATTAGTTTTTGCCATTGGGGGACATTAGTCCCCTGCCAGCAATGTAGTGAGCCTTGTCAATTGTAAAAGAACTGATGGTGTGCCTTGATAATCTTAACGCTTTGTCCTTGTGCTGCGAGATAACAGAGGTTGAAAATTTCTGCCTAGGAAGAATGGATTCATAGATGGAAATAAATGCGGATTGCACCAGACTATTTAACCTAGTACATTAGATCAAATTGCTTTATTAAACTTAATTGATGTGCAAGTGATGAACTGTCACTATTGGAGCAACAGTTTGAGGGTCTTTGATTAGATTAGAGCAACAATTTTCAATGTTTTTCTTCTCTCAGCACACTGACCTTGGTGGCCTTGGCCTATTGTGATGTCACTGCTGGGTTCTGCGACGGTTTCAGATGGCTGCAACCATCTGTAGTAACTAATTGCCTGTCCCTCTTCCTCCGCTAGCTTCTTAGAGCCATAGAACCCAGAAGAGTTTTTCAGTGATTTTCAGCCACTGTGCCCCAAACTCCTGTGGCACATCATTTGAAAAACTGCTGATTTAGAGGAAGTGAATAGGTTTATTTTATTTGTGCTTTGTAAGCTCTGAGAAAATTTGAGAAGGGAAGCAGTTAGTCTGTTGTAGCAAAATGGCCTTGTGCCACCTTGAAGACTGACGAATATGTTGTGACGTAAGTTTATGTGGGTCAGCACTGACATTGTCGGATGCAAATGGATATACTTTTGAGACTTATTCTATTTTAAGTACGCTGTAGTATGCTTATTGAGCATGTGTATCTGTTTCATTTTAGGAGGGAGAAGTGTACGCTATAGAAACTTTTGGTAGCACAGGAAAAGGTGTTGTTCATGATGATATGGAATGTTCTCATTATATGAAGAACTTTGATGTTGGACATGTGCCAATAAGGTTAGTCTTTATTTTCCTTTAGATGTCACTTTAGGTCTGTCTAGGTTGTGGAATGATATATCTTGGCCAATTCAAAACTTGAAGATGGTAAGTAGATACATAGTGTATGTATGAAATGTATTTTAGGTACATTTGTGAGACAATCCACAAACCTTTTAATGCTTAAAAAAATCATTCTGAGTGAACATAAAAATACCCATCTATGTGTTTTTAATGTAATATGAGAAATAGCTTTAAGTTATTGTGCTTTAACTCCAGTGATTTCCAAATAGGCCAGGTGCCAATTGCAAGAAAAGTGAACCCTTGATTCAACAGATATTTACAGGCTTTGTTTCCTTCTCTAAAAAAAATATTTTAAAGGTACCTGCTATGCTTGTTAGGGTCTATTGGTCTGTTAAAAATGTTCCTGTTGAGCACTTGCAGGCTTTCACTTCAGCTTCAGTCTTTCCATTGGGACAAATACAGTGTGGCTACTTGGATGCTGCTGCCGCCACCACCGGCCTGAGATGCTAAGGAGCCTGCTGTGCTGTTGTTCTGTTATTAAAATTTGCCTTCCCTCAAACATACACAGCCACCATGTTAAACACCCTGCTATTAGCTGAGACACTAACAAACGTTTGCAGTCACTGATTGGCTTATCTGTCACCCATGAGATTCTGTTGGATGCATTCATAAGCCTCCAAGTGAGATTAGTTGTGCCAGGGCATTTTGTCCTAAAGTGATTTGATTATAAAGTGATCAAGCCCGTGGGGACCTACTGTAACTGACCTTTGGCACTGAGACCTCTTCATCCACCCCAGTCTGTTAAAATTGAGGTTTCACTGTATGCCATCTTAAATAGCCTTGTTAATCATATTCTTTATGTCCTTATAGTTAAAGTATGAGAGCAATGCTTAGGAGGCATTACAACAAAGTGTTGGCAGTGCTATGGAGGTTTCTAATCGTATCTTCTGAACTACAAGTATACTTTCTTTGAAAAATCTCTCTGATTGCTGGTATTGCAATTGTCTGTTATGGAAACATACTGAATGTTCACAAAAAGGTTTATTCATAGTTTTTTTTTAAAATTGAGGGCCCAATCCTAGCCAACTTTCCAGGCCTGATTCAGCTGTGCTAACACTGGTGGTCCCAGAGGGTTTAATTGCTGCTGCATTGGCACTGAAGATATTGGGCCCTGAGTTAGATTAAAAGTCTAGAAGTGGGACAATTCTGGGTGGTTAGTTGTCCGAAGCTCTGGCAATATTTCCAATTGAAATATTGTAGTGTAATAATAATGAAAGAAAAATGGCTTTTTCTTCCAGGAAGAGAAATATGTCTTGAATCTTAGCCTTAGCAAAGAATTATTTTTGCCTGACAGCCAAGAAAATATTTCTTGGGCAATGCTTTGGTTTCTGCTAATTCAATGCACTCTTTCTTCTAGGCTTCCAAGAGCAAAACACTTGCTGAATGTTATTAATGAAAACTTTGGCACTCTTGCCTTCTGCCGCAGATGGCTAGATCGTCTGGGAGAAAGTAAATACCTAATGGCTTTGAAGAACCTGTGTGATTTGGGCATAGTGGATCCATACCCTCCCCTCTGTGATATTAAAGGCTCATACACAGCACAGTTTGAGCATACCATATTGTTGCGCCCAACATGCAAAGAAGTTGTTAGCAGAGGAGATGACTATTAAAATGTCAAGGCCATTACCTCATCTATGTACTTCAGGCTCTGTTGGAACACATTATGCCACAATAAATTTGCAATCTGTTTTAACAGTGGACCCAATGTGATAACTTTCCATGTTTGGAAAGAAAGGAATTTAATCAAAGGCAAGTTCTCTAATGTAATTAACCAAGGAAAACAGCTTTTGGGGCCTCTAGAATATTTCAGAAGTTACTTCTATTTTTTTCTTTTGGGGAAATATGCTATAAAGCGCAATTTTTAGTTTGGAATGAGTTATACATATTGTTTGGAATATTTCTGAGAAGGCTTTTCAAATATTTATATTACCATATTCCTACTTGAATGCTTTGAATGACTACACCTGACTTCTGCACCTAAGTTCTCTCTGGTATTGCCTTTTAAACTTCCTGGAATCCATTTTGTATAAAAGAAAGAAAATAAAGACAGATTTTCAGATCTAAAACCAAATATGCTTTTTAGAAATCTATTAGTCCTTGGCAGGAATGCATTGGAAAAAATATCCTATTAAATGTTTTAGAACTGTGCTTATTATATCTATTTACTAATGGAACACTACAGGTAGTGGAGCAGCTAAGCAAAGCATTAAATTGCACATACATCATGAAGCCCAAATTGAGAGAGATTGGTTTTTCTAATGTACAAATTAGTAAATCTTACGAATTTATGGGGCTTAGCTCTATTGAACAAGGTGACACTTGCTTCTGAGATTAGGAATTCATCCTTACCATCATTTGAACTTCACAGGTTGTGAAGTTGTGTAATATTTTTATGAAACTTTTTCATTATCTCTTTTAAAAAGCTTAATAATGTAGAGGTGTTCTCTTGTACTAGCTAAATCAGTGTTTCTCAACCTGGGGGTCACAACCCACCATTGGGAGAATTTCCTGGGCCATTCCCCCTTAAGGCAAGTGGCCCAGGAATAGGTGTCGGGCAATGCCTCAGTGATGGTGCCATAGACACCTGGCAGTCCATACAAAAAGAGGAAGTGCTTTGTGTACGGAAAAACAGGGCTCTTTACATCATCTGGGATCTTGTAAGAGGCCGGTGTGACACCACCACCCCCGCCCCGGGTGAGGTAAGAACCCCTGGGATGCCGTGCTGCTATCACTATGATGCTGTTGGACACCCCTGCCTTCCCCAGTCCCCTCCCCCGCCAGAACTTAACAGCAGTCCTAGTGTCCAAGCAGGCTGTTGGGAACGGTTGAGCTAGGGAAGTTGAGGCTGCTTAAATGAAACAGAAAACCCTCCCCTGACACAATTGTTGCATTGAAACTATTATACTAGATCATAACCTCCAAATTGGAGATGGCTGCAATGAGGAAAAGCATCCCTGATGCAAAGGCACCTTCTATTCTGCTGGGCTGGCTTGCAAAGACCTGGACCGCAGTCCTATTTGCAGCTAGTATGCAATCCCAGCACGTCTCGCAGCCAACATTCCATGCAAATGCAGCTGACCATGAAGACCCCTAAGGGCTGGAGTCTGGGTCTCTGCAAGCATCCCCAGTGGAATGGAAGGTGCTGTTCACTCTGGGGAAGGATCGAGTCCAGCTTGCTGGCCAGAGTTTGGAGCATGCTGTACTAGCTAGTGGACTACTTGCGCTCAAGTGGAAATCTTGAAGTAGAAAAGTTAATTTTATTATATGGCACTGTTCATAATGTAGACTTTAGTACTAGCCTGGAGTAACAAAGGGACATGATCAGTATTGTAAACTGGAAGGTATTTTTTGTTAAGGAATGAAGTGCAGCGCTCACCTGTCTATGTTATCTGAATAATGTGGATTGGCTCTCAGGTTTTCTCTGCTTGTAATTCTACTTATAAATACAATGCAATGCACTTGGTGCCACCATAAGAAAACTCTTTTGTTTGTAAATTATATAACTTAGTTTTCATTAACTTCTAGCATTTACTATATGTACAGTTGCATAAATGCAAAATTTTTTTGATTATACCAATTTCTTCTACAAGCTATATAAGGGATCTTTAGGTAGTATCCACCCTAGTTATCAGAAGTGCTATCTAGCCTTTTGCCTATCCAGCTTGTAACTGTAATAGGAATAATTCTATTTCACATTTCTGAAAGTGTTGGTCTGCCAAGAGACCAACTCTTGTCAACGCTTGCTCTGTAAAATTCTTCTGAAAATATCAATGTTTGCACCAGATGTTAAGAAACATGCCAAAGAAGTTTCTAAAGTAGGAGTTATATAAATTAAATGTATGTGTATCGTTTGTCAAATTGTGACTTGAAAATTTTCCTTGGCATGGAATTTGCAATCTTTTCCGTAATTTGAAACAGAATCTTTATGTTCTGACAAATTCTGCCAGAAAAGCACCTGAACTCAATTGATGTACAGACCAATAGACTGGAACATCTTTCAAACTTTGTTAAAGTATACTTCTAAATGTATAAATAGTCATGTTAAATTTTTGCAAATCTTACCCACAGAACTGACCTGCCTTAGTTCTGTGCCCTTGTATTGTTCCCTATCTTTCCTCTAGGCTTCTCCTATATTCTACCCCCTCTCATTCCCCCTCAGTCCAGGTCTTAATTCTTGTTCTGGGTTGTCCTTTTCTTTTCTTTCCTCTCATTTCCCCCCCTGGGCTTCTCGGATCTGTGCCTGCTATATAATGGGTGCAGATCCAAGTTGCCCCGCGGCCTGACAGCCGCCTCGTGAACTGCCCTCCACCTACCCCCATGTTAGCCATCTCTTGCTAGTTGAGTCCTCCACATTCCTCTGAGATCCATCAGCAGCTTCTGGGGCACCTATCAGAGTCTGATTCTGCTTAGCTTCCTCAGGCAAAATGATAGCTCAACCTCTTGCCCATATCTTGTCATAGTCTACACTTAAGCCTGGAGATAGTATTTCACCTAGTGATCAGTCATGGCTAAGTGATTTGAACCTGGGCCTCTGCTCATAGTCAGACACTAACCAATGAAACCCAGTGGTTCTCTCCAGTGAAATTCATCCTTATCTAGACATCTCATCTGTTTCTGGGGGCTAGCAGGTAATTGCTGGATATATATATCAATCTTAATTTTTGCTATTTAACATTATGGCTTTGGTTTTCAGTGTAACTAACCTTTCAAAGAATCATGAGAACTGCAGGATGGCAACATGTTGAATTGTTGAAGATTCCTGCCTTTGCTTAAACTGTGAAGATGGAGCAATTAACTGGTCTGCAGTAAATGCTAGAAGTTGTATCTTCCCACTCCTAGCCTTTGGAAATAACAGTGGTAATTGCTATCTTCATTTCCCATGTCTCTCTACCTCAGAGGTTTATAAAGTCAGGGTGCATGAAGGTGCTTGTCATCTTTCAATGCTACAACAAGTTAATTGGTAATGATTCAGTAATATCACCATTTTTCACATGCACTGTAACTACAGTACTACAGAAATTTTTAGACATGTTTCAAGGTTGTAATAAAATAACCCCCTAAGTATTATCATACCTGGCATTATGCTAGCTAAATGGAAGTTCCATCTTCAGTAGCACCACGCTGAACACAGGTGTACAGCAACGTAGTTGGTTGCTTATGTAAGTGATCCCCTTCAGTGGTAGTAACAGGATGATAAACTCAGGGGTATTCTGGGGGGGGGGGCACACTTCCACTCTGCCGCCTGCCTGTCCCCCATCCCCTTGTCAAGCTGCTTGCAGCAGCATATCATTCCTCCATGTATGGGAAGAGTAGAGCACCGGGAAGCCAGTTGGCTTTGCCACACTCTACAAATCCAATACACAGAGGACTGGAGTGTAGCCAACTGGCTCTGCTGTACTCCATTCCTCCAACTGTTGGAACAGTGGAGCATGGTGAAGCCAACTGGGTTTGTGGCAGTCCACCCCTCCAACCGGCAGAAGAATGACAAGCTGCTGCAAGACTTGTAGCAGCATGACAAGTGGCTTCCCAGTGCTCCACCCCTCCAATACCTATGCACACCATGCATAGTGGTGGAGTGCATGGGGGGGTGTATGCATTGTGTCACCATCCCAGAGCAGCGCCTGGGCCATTTATAGACTGCATACCCCAGCGTGGCTTACAGAGCAACATAAAAGTAGAACATAACCAATATTCTTGGTACTTTTGATTTGTCCCCCACCCCCGCTACTGGATAAATTGAAATGGGACTATCATGCCACACTTGTGGCCTTTCTAGTGGCTTATGATTTAAAGCTGATCTACATAGTTTTGGGGTAAATTAAGGAAGCTATGCCTAAGCATGTTGCCAGTATTGGCAGGAGCTACTAGACGAGATTTTGCTTTTTGTCTCCACATAGTCACAAGTACAGTATAAAGAATTGTACTTATCTTTCCATAGCACTTAGGTGGAATGAAAATTTAAGCATGCACAACCAATTTTACTGTTGGGTTTGTTTTTTATTATGGGGCAGCAAGACCGATCCCTACAGCCAGTAGGCACTGTAAGAAACTCAGTATAAAAATGCACACTTAAAAATCCATAGTTAGAAAACATTGTTCATTGAAATTCCTCATCCTTTACACCAAAATATATATAAAAAAGCTGAAAAACAGCTTGAGGTAAGATTTAATTCAAATGGTAGTTTTTCATTAAAAAAAAATAGCTATATAGAACCCTACTAACTTTGGAATTTGCCTACCATCAATAAGGTATTTATACTAGATTTCCCCTCAAGTTGAGTGCTTCTTTTCAGCTAATACAAAAGTATGAACACACTGTTGTTTCACAAGACAAGGTTTAGTACAATATTGTACTTGCATGTCTCGAATACATGTATGTGTTACCACTGAACTGGTTTAACTCAATTGGCTTTGGATTAGCTGCTATTGGTGCCTTCTAAACAATTAATTGCTGTAGCTGGCTGTTTTCCTGATGGCAGCCCCAAATCTGATACTCTACAATGTCCATTTGCCTGAGTAACTCGTTGGGTATAGAACAAGATGTAGGCCTGGGCTTTGCATACTTCTTCAATAGTGCACATGCTGAGCCTGGAATCATTGCAGTGTACCCAGAATCCTAGAAGAGAAGTGTAAAATGATCACAGCACTTAATTTGTCATCTTAAACACCATAAGGCTTAAGTTATTAAACTACATTTTACAGAAAAATTGCTGAAGTGCAGTACTATTGGAAGAATGCTCCCTACTATATGCAGAACATACTTCTCTCAGGTTCATATTAGCTGCAATGAAGTGTCCTAAGAATGTAGACACAGCAATATAAATTTATTTTAGATTACAGTTGCTGCCTCCAAAAGACAAGCTTGTAGTGAAAGTCATAGTCAAACTTCTTGTTTATACATACCTCCTTCTGAATTATAGCAGTAGGCAGTGTAGTGTCCTGAGCCAAATCCTTTTCCATGGTGCATCACAACAGCAGACAAGTCGTAAATAAAGCAATCTGGCACAAGGGACTTGAGAGATTCTCTGCAGCAATAGGGCTCCATGTTCAGAATCTGATCAAAACTAACATGCACACCAATCTTCTCACGGTGATTGCGTCCTGACCATCTTGGGGAAGCAAGACATTAAGTTGAATGAACAAATAGTACTTTAAACATAATGGTTAAAAGGCTTGTGGCCTCTATGTAGGCTACAGCGTGGGGCAGTCCAGGAGGCCCGAGGTTGGCCAGGCCACTGTTTCCCCCTCCATAGTAACAGCTTCCTTCACACAGAGAAGCCACCATCACAGTGGAGGGGAACAAAGCTTACCACCATCATTACCCACCATATTGACTTCTTCTGCTATGGGAACCTGTCTGAAGCGCATGAGTTTAGAGTTAGCCTCCCATGTGCCCACCAAGATTTCTCTTGGTCAATTCAAAGCCAGTTTGTCAAGCTATATCTCTGCCCTGGTCACTAGGTTTCTGAGTCAGATTTTGAGAATTCCTGTTATTGTAATTCTTTTATTGTAGTCTAAGATCTCCAACTCTTCTACCCATCTGTTAAGTCATATTTCTGTAACTTGTTCTCCTTGCTACTTTGCCCCCTTCTTTCAGTCATCTGCCTATGGGCTCCGCATCTCTTGGGACCCCTTTCAAATCCTCAGTCTGCCTCACATTGTTTTCTTGTCCTCAATGCCTGTCTGAGATTTTAATTTCAAACTGATAAATTTGCTTTCCCTCAAAGAAGCTAGACTGATAACATTCTGGTACTGACTGCTTTGCTCCTCGGGCAGCTGAAATGGCTCTGGAGCTCTCCATTGTATCCATAGCCTCTCATGCAATCACTGTCAGAAACTTCACCATAAAACCACTCAGCACATGGTACAGATAACGGTTCGTATCCCCCTCCAGCTGGAATTTCAATTTTTTTTCATAGCCCCATTGTATACACTGGGGGCTTGTTTTTTAAGGCTGTCCATCAATATTTTCTTTGTTTACCAAAATCATAGTTCACTATATTACCTGAACCGTTTAAGGTGTAACCGTAAAATCTGAGGTAGTCGACAGACCATAAGCTGTTTCTGTGCTTCTGTAAGTATAACTGGCTTGGAAGAAAACTTTCTTCGTTTTGCTATAGAAAGAGACAGAATCCTGCACTTAGTCACAGTAGATCAGAATTCTTAATTATACAGTTTGGATGTATGTCAAAATGCAGGCTGCCCCACTGCATGTTTCATTTCAGAATTCTCAAGTATATGGAGTAACTTTAGCAACTCTCCATTTGGGAAGCAGTGGCGTTCCGGGGGGGGGGGGCAAAACACAGGAGCCTGAGCAGGAATGCCACTGGAAGTATCCTGCAAAATGCTATTGTGACGAATTAGAATACTCAAAGTACAAGAAGATGGACTATGCTGTACTTACATCAAGAGCTCTAGTAAAGCATAGCAAACTTACTGACTTAATAGTTATGTTTATACTGAAAACCCAAGGTTCTGTCCTACATATCACCTTATGTTTAACTTAATTGTTAAACGTTTAAAAACAAGCAAAAGCCTACTTTTTCATCTTCCAGTATTAATTTTTCTAGTTATATTTAAAGAAAATGTACTGATTGATCTGTGCTCAACTTAACTAAAACTTAACCTACATGTCACGTGGAGAACAGATGCATGAGTACATACTGTCTTTACTCACTGTTGCACTGATCGCAGGCATATATCCTTCCTTCCAAGGCTTCAGTCTCTGTAAACTTGGCCAACATTTCTGTCAGCAAGCATGGATATTGACAGGTTGTCTCCTTCCCATTGCAGTGGTATCTTTCAGGAAATTCCAGTGACAGGTCCCAGAAAGGTTCTATGGTATTTGACTTATTGTCACATGCAAGACATGTAACCTATACAAACAAACAATATAATAATCCAAAAGAGAACAGTAACAAGTGAATACTTAGGTTCCCTTAACCTAACTGGCTCCTCATCTTTAAGATAAAGAAGAGAGGGCTCACATCAGTAGACTTTTATTCAGCTCCCATTCCAGGATACTTAGGGCCGTCCTGAGCACTACAGCACAGGTGGGACAAGCATACCACCCGCACTATCATTGCAGAAGTTGCCATAAGGCACCTGCAACATCAGCAGTAAGCCATTACTACAGGCGCTGGCTCAGCACCAGTCTCGTGCACCTGGTGGCAGCAACGCAAGCAAGCAGTAAGTTTACCACTTGCCAGCATTGTGTGCTTTCCAGGGAGGGTGGAACTGGGGAGGAGTGGAGCGGTAGGTGGGACCAGCGGCGACCTTCATCACCGGATCTTACCCCCTGTGTCAGGCCTCATGGTCTGACCTGGAGGCCTCTGGGCCAGCACAAAGTCAAGGAGGCCCATCACCCACCCTGCACCCTTACTACAGGGGAAGGGGATAAATGTCCCGCAGTCTCCTGTGGCTGCCTGGCTGCTGCAGGATGCAGTGGTAGCCATTTGGCTTCCACTGCACCTGCAGTGGCCAGGCAGCTCAGGAATGGCTGCCCAGCTGTTAGGGTCTTGAGTTCCCTTCACAGCTACAAGTCTGCTGTGATTAATTAGAATCAAATGAAGCAACTTTCTCTAACCCTAATAAATCTATCCAAGAGACAAAAGGTATCTGAGCTCTCAAAATGTTTAAGTTTTCTTGGGTGTGTGGGTGTGTGTGTGGCGAGGAGTAGGATCAGAGACTGTATGTCAACCCACAAACCATATCACCTATGTCCCCTCCCTAGTACACTTTTAAAGTTATCATTTATAAAAATGCACGCTTAGCATAAAACACGTAACACTTCTTTCTGCACTTTTGCCTTGGCCAAAAAGAAATACGAAAAAAGTGTTTAAGAACATCTCGAGCTATTCGTCATACTCACCTCAAAAGCAGCTGACGATAGGTTAAATAAGATGCAATTAAGAAGAGGACATATTCCTATCTAGCAAAGCATCAAATGCAGCTTAATGTAAGTGAAAAGGTTTTACTGGGTAAGAAGTGGAAAAGCTACAACAGCTGCAGCCATAGTCAGCTATCAACCATTATATAAACATCCTAATTAGTGATGGAAATGTAAGTTAGCTTTGACATGAAACGCATCCTACTCCTGTTTCAGACCTCAATGTCACCTAGTGTCTCAAATCACAACACATATCAAGCTGAAAACGTTTATTATGTAAAACTATTCCTAGTTCCTAATGGGCTACTAATTAAACTCATTTTTTCCTAGAGTAGTAGATAACAACTGTGTTCACATTACACTGCTTGGGTTTGCCAATACTTTAAAAGAAAAAAAAAGGTAAGTGTAGCATAATTAGAAAGCAAAGTTAATATAGTATGATAATCTATAATAAACACAGTGGACCCTCACTTTACAATGGGTTGACTTCACAATTAAATTGCTTTACAATGGACTCTCTGTAGTAAAACAAGGTTCACTATACAATAGTAATTCACTTTATGGTGGGCTTACAATTGCCACTAACACGATATCATGGGTGATAAGCCAATCAGTAATGCAAATGCAAGCCTCTTAGGTAGAATCTCAACCACTGTATTTTTAATGTTTTGGCTATGTGAACTTAGGTAAGGAGTGAGCCTTGTAATTTGTGTTTTATATTGTATTGTAATTTATAATACGGTGAACTGATAACCATGGCCCCTAAAGAGCACAGTAAGGTAAAGTTAAAGGTTTCCCCACGACTGAATGGTCTAGTCGTGACCGACTGTAGGGGGCGGTGCTCATCTCCGTTTCAAAGCCCGTGAGCCAGCATTTTGTTCAAGGACAAGCTTCCATGGTCATGTGGCCGGCGTGACTCTACGCCGTAGCGCACGCAATGCCGTTACCTTCCCACCAAAGTGGTCCCTATTTATCTACTTGCATTTAGGTGCTTTTGAACTGCTAGGTTGGCAGGAGCTGGGACAAGCAACGGGAGCTCACTCCGTCACGCAGTCTTGAACTCCCAACCTTGCAGTCGAAAGCCCAGCAACAGCGGATTAACTCGCTGTGCCACCACATCAGTAGACACAGTAGCACAGTAGACACCTTTTAAATCACCTTTTAGAGAGGGAAATAGTTCTGTGGCAGAAGCTTCAATTTCTGATGTCTTGGAGCAAACTACAAAGAACAATGTGTTACTGGGTTCATACTACAATGTTTTCCACAATACATTGGTAACAGATTACCATTAGAAACTGAAGGTCCCCCTGTAATAATAAACAACTGTTGAAGACATCAGCTTTAGAAGATAGTAATTTACAACTGCATATGTATGTTCATCTCTCAGCACTCTGATCTGATGATGCCATAATCAGTATGCTCAGTAATAGTGTTTTGCTGCCTGTAGTTCTTCCTCTAGCCTCCAACTTAGGTTGCTTTCAAGTCTTCAAGAAATTACTACAGCTACATCATAAATCTGGCATCTTTTAAATCTGACAGTTTATTGCAGTGATTTTCAGCCACTATGTTGTGGCACAGTGGTGTGCTACGAATGGCCTGCAGGTGAGCCACAGGAGTTTAGGGAAGGTCATATATTAGGACCATTAGGGAATGTGAGCCCCTTACCAGCAGTGCAATATGCCTTGTCAGTTGTCAAAAAACTGATGGTGTGTCTTGACAATTTTAGTGCCTTTGCAGTGTGCTGTGAGACGAAAAAGGTTGAAAATCACGAGTTTATAGTATTCCATAACTGACTCCTGTTTTGTTCTCCTATCTTCAAGTTACCATTTGTTTTGATGGTTAATCTGCAGAAGCCATGAGGCCAGTAAAGGTTTTTTTAAAGTACTGATTAAAAACAGGAATGAAACCTCATTCCACCGATTAACATCAAGTATCTTCTGTTTAGCAGACTAAAATTGTCCAAATTCTGAGTCTAGAATCCTGTAACAGGCACTACTGATCAAGCTCCTAACCTTGAAAACACTAATGATGCTATCCCACTACCATCAAAAACTGCAGTAAATGTCACCAAAAAACAACCAGGAAGTGTGAGATTGCTGCAACTATTGCATTAAAAAAAAATGTTTAATCTGCCCCTCCTCTCAAGAATCAGGTGAGATAAACAATATTTAAGAGCAATGAAGTAGGGAGAGCCATACATATTTAGGCATTCTAACATGAAAGCTAAAATTCTCAGGCCACAATTTCACCAGCTAAGAAAATCTCCATTCTCAGAAATGCAAACTGTTCTCTAGTGCAATAAATGCTACAAGAGCATTTATTTTTTAAAATACTTTTTGAACCTAACCTCATGCTATTCTTAAGGACTCTAAGTTCACAAGGCCGGGTTTTTCATACTTCGACATTTAAAATAGTTAAATGAGGCAACAAAATAGTTCCCCTAAGCAGCAGAAGTGCAAAGTTTCAGAAAACGATTGGTGATGCATGAGCAACACACAGAAACAACCCAATTTAATTCAGCATAGGAAAAACTGATTATATTCATCTAGAAGATCACTTCAGTTTAACACTTCAGTATGGATACATACATATGCAGATGTGTTTCAGTACTTTTTTTTCTTAACTTGGAAAGCATAATCAAGAATATTCCTACCCTTGTTTTAATACATGCTACAACCCTCAAACATTTTAATCAAATCCTCAATAATGTTGGGAATGCTCTGAAGTAAGTTATGAATTGCTTCTGTAGTAGTTTTAGAATCCCTTCTATTCTGAATGGGTAGGTAAAGCAGCATAAAGACCATTTCCCTGAGGAGATGGAAATACTTTGTATTAACCATGTGCTCCAGTGACGAAGAGCATCCTCTGCATCACTCAATCCTTGGCACCTTTAACTGAAATAGGATCTCAAATGGCAGACCCTGGGAAGATCTCTGCTTAACATTTGCAAAAACCACTGGCAATCAGATGCATAATACTGGCCTTGACTCAATACAGTATACTGCCACTTCATATATTCACTTTTCAAACACTACTCTTACACTGCACTGAATGTTCTACAATTCATTTAGCACAGTGGTTCCCAAACTATGGGTTGGGACCCACCTGTGGGTTGCAAGCCAATTTTAGGGCAGCCATATTATAAATATGGGAAGATGGGATGCTGTAAAAGGGGAAGGGTTGTGCTGTTGTTTTGCTTGTGTCAAGGTTGTAAATAGGCTTCTTTTTCTTTCCACTTTACTATTGGAAAATGATTGAGGAATAACTCAACTGATTGCTGCATTCTCAAGAAAACAGCAGGTTCTGGCGTCACAATGCCGGCACTTCCAGTGGGCCCAGGACAGACGGTCATTCTAAAAAGTGGGTCCTGGTGCTAAAGGTTTGAGAACCACTGCTTTAGCATAATACAGGTGGAGCCTTTTTATCCACAAGGGTTCCCTACATTAACAGCATTAGCGTTCAGCCTTTTTAAAAGCTTCTCTTACCATGGCAATGGGCTGCATCCATTCTACAGGAGTTTGGAGCAATTAGTATCCATTAGCTAAGGCCTCTTCCCTTCACCCTGGAGAAATGCAAAAAATGCAAAACAGAAGTGATTAATCACACTTCTCAGGATGAGGGAGGAGGTCTTATCTCAGAGCTAATGAGGTTGCTGTGATAAAAAAACACTTTTTAAAATGCTTAATTAACAGCACATGTTTAACAAAGAGCCCTTCTCTTGTGCACTGAGTCAAATCAATGTTTGGAATGAGAAGGCTCCACCTGTACTCCTAACACAACTCACCATCCTTTTATTTCAAATCCTTGTGAGCACATCACATACCTGACTCAAAAGCTGTCCATGAAAAATGGTATTAACCACATTCAAAACCTGCTTAATGAGTCTCCTTTGGGAAGCAGGAATGAGAGCTGGGCATTTTGTCCTTGCCGCCTCCAATTCTTGTTGTACTTTATCCAAAAGTTCACAAAGAAATTCCTGAGCGTCTTGCTGGGCATAGCCATGAAAGGCTGGGATAAGTCTCCATACGGAATGAAGCATGGCAAAAGGAGACACCAGAGCCCACTTGCCAGACCACATGACTTGGAACAAAGTATGTAATTCGTGACACAGAGAAATGTACTTTGAGCTGGGCTCCTTAGGCTGAATAAGCTCCATGTTTCTACTGCTTGATGCCCCACCACTTAAGCCTGATGACACGCTACATCGCCTTGCAGAAGATGCACTTCCCTTTACTTGGTTTGAGTTCACATGAAAAATAGAGCCAGCAGATGGAGGGTGCTTAGAAGATGACCTTGTTTTGTCATTGGCTGCAGCTGCTAGCAACTCCTGAGTTTGGTTTAAATCAAGGTTTAAAAAACATTCCCGAAATATGAACAAATGACTCAATACCTGAAGAACAGAGTTCATGTAGCATGTATTTCCCAAATTTCGCAATCCGGTCACACCAGGAGTCACAGTAGGTCTTCGTTTAACTGGAGAGTCACTATTTTTTTTAAGCATTACTTCATCTGAGGTAGCTGTTACTTTCAGTTCTGCGGCAGAGTCCAAACGCTGGGGCATTTTTAGTGCATAGAGTGATACGTTTGAGAATCCTGTATTTTGATTTTGTAAGCGAAAGCTCTTCCTCGGAGGCATTCTTTCCATTTCTTCCTTCAACTGGCGCTTTCGCTCTTCTCTTCTCTTCCTAGCATTGATTCTTCTTTCTTCTGCCTCTTCCCTTAGCTTCTCTTCTTCAAAAACCCTTTTCCCACTTGGTGTCAGTGCAAACCAAGATCTAAACACTTTGCCCATTAATGCATGCCTTCTGTGCCACAGAGCTGTGAACATTCTGTCTTCATTACGAAGGAAGGCTTGGGCATTATTATGTGCAAGATAATCACTGATGCCCATTGATCGCAAAGTCCTGCCACTACGAGTAGTACAGTCATAGTTTTGACTCTTGATTGCACTTAGTGTACTTCGCAAGAGTTTTAAGTCACCAGTTGCATTATCGTTAAGGACATAGTCATCACAAAGGTAGCAGAAGACATATAGCTCATTCACTTCCAATGCCACTGGATGATTGCTTTCCTGAAAGTGCTTTAGTGCATGTTCTTCAATGTATCTTCCACAAGCAACATGTGAGCAGCTAAGGCAGGCCCATACAGATTCGGTAGTATTGCATACCATGCAATGCCATTTGTGAGGATTCACGATGGAATGGTCCTGGGCAAGCCGCAGCCGCCCTACATGTTTACATTTATCCATTCTTGATACTGCAATGCTGATGAAATACTATGGAAATGCATCGTTCAAACAGTTTTCCAGCCTTTGCATTTTGACCTGCAAGCAGAAAAAAAGCTTAATTAACATTTCTTTTCACATCCTCTACATGCCTGCTCTTTAATACTACTCATTTTAAAATTAAAGCTCAATCCTAATTAACTGAAGCTAAAAGTAAAATCCTGCTTTTGGTCGTTTCAGCTAGCAGCTTGACAACTCAGTCACAAGCTTCCTTAGAGCTCAGGGCTCCAGCAGCGCTGAAATGGCTACCACTGAATCCAGTGGGGCAAGGGAAGCAACTGCAGGTCTCCCCATGGTAAAGGACCAAAGTTTCTTTCTTGACCTTCGGTGGCCCCAATGGGTCTATTCAGATCTGCGCCCACTATTGAGCAGGCACAGAACCAAGGAGACACATGTCGGGGTTCTCGGCTTGGGGAGCATAGGAAATGGCGGCGGCTGCCATCTCCACTCCCTTCCCGGGCCCAACTTTCCCCTCGGGTCATCCTCCCTCTGCCCAGTTCCACCCCTACATTCTGCCTTCCACATTCCCCCACCCTGAAAACCCATAGTGACGGCCAGTGGCAATACTTGTTGCTGCCCAAAGCTCAGTGTTAACCTCCCGGCATGAGGTGCAGTGCTGGCTGATGCTGTGGCAGCACTGGTGGAACATGTGCAACGCTTTCAATGCCAACACAGGCTCTTGTGCTCAAAGCCAGCCTTATCTCCTGTTCTCGCCCATGTTACTGCTAAGGCACTTGGGAAAAGATCCTGTATTGCACAGGAGCATCATCATTAAAGGCTTTTTAATGTCCATGGTAAAAAGAAAGATAAGGTAGCCTCAAGGCCCTCATGCAGGACGGGAACTCCGTACACCTGGTGCAAGTAAAAACATGCACAGATGAAAAGATATAGGGTGACAAACATTTGAACAGAAAATAGTACACACCCAGACAACTCTAGCCTAGCTTGCCTCACATAGAATGCCACTGTAGCTGTGCAACGCAAGCAGCAGCAAGAAGTAGGATGCATTCATTTATAAGCCATTCATGTGAAGGCACTAATTCACATACATGGCACCTCCTCACACTTCAGTTGCAGGTCTAGTGGCAGCACATCCTCCCTGGCTAATGACTTGGGGGGGGGGTCAGTAAAGAGTGCGCACTGTCAGGCTGTTTTCTAAACATGGCTTACTTTACTCAGCAGCAAAAGATCTGAAACACATAGAAAAGCTTCAAGAGATCTCTTCTACAGTTCAACAAACGTTCCGATTCAGAAAGAGATTTTAAATTTTATATATCATACAGAATAACCCTTCTCTCCTGGTATACTAAAAGGGAAAAACAATAATAGGATTTTCTAACATTTTTGAATTTTAAGAACAGCTTAAGTAAGGTAAAAATAAAGTTTAGTATCCCCTATCTCCCTTGTGCATAGTTGTACATTTTCCCTAGTTTACATTAAGTGATCAGTTTAAGACTTCGGATTACTAAGGCCCATATTCTATCCAATTTTCCAGCACTGATGCAGCCACAATACAGCCCTGAAGCATTGTTGAGGAGAGCTCCATGACTGCCCCTTCCCCACAGTAGGATGCAGAGCATGCCCTGTTGACACAGGGCTGGAAAGCTGGATACAATTGGGACTTAAGTCATTGTCTGATTCTTGAAGCTCGTCTTGGAAACCTACTGGGATCAGATATAGCACCAACTTTTGTCAGTACAGTACACCATGAACAAATGCTGAGGAAACTCTAGTTAGAATGAATACATGCATAGCAAACCTTTATAAAAGAAAGCCATTGGAAAAACTTGTAATACCTATTGTAGATTACTGGTTTGCACCCCTTTGTGGGAATCACTGCAGCCAACTCAGGCTCGCCAACAGTGGGGCTGGATGGGAGAAAGCTCAGAGGCACTTTTTCAAGTGGTGTCCTCTTATATTTAGCAGGGGAAGAGCAATTGTCCCTCTTCACCCCAGCACAGTGTCTTTCTCGTGGCTGTTGCTGGTGGTGTTCTCCATTCTTTTAGATTGTGAGCCCTTTTGGGACAGGGAGCCATTTAATTTTTATGTTATTATTTGCCTGTAAACCGCTTTGTGAACTTGTGTTGAAAAGCGGTATATAAATACTAGTGATTGATTGATTGATTGATTATGTTCAGAGACCAATTTGCTCATCGAGGTAAGAACCTCTTCTCTCCACTCTCCCTAGTTAGTTCCTCCAAAATACAACATGACTGCAGGTACAACCGCTTGCTCGACTGTCCAGTGCCAAGTTTAGGCAAATGGATAGAAAAGGTACTTCAAAAATCCTAAGGCAGAGAGCCGGATGGTGGTGTGCATAGGGATGTGAACCCCAGAAAAAAACCCGGAAAAATTGAAAAAAGAAAAAAAAAGTGCATATAGTAGTCAATATCACTTTAGCACATACCTATCAGTCCTTGGCATAGGCCATCAGGACAAAGAACAGGGAAGAGAGACAGGTTTCCCTCATTTTTCCACTGTACGTTTACTACTCATCTAATCTCTATGTCAGCAGTGCACAAATGCAGGATTAGATGTATTTATTCTAGATAAATAAATCAGGAGTAACCAGAGTTCATTGGGGTGTCAACGTAAAGGGGAGGGGAAGAGGGAGAGAGTTTGGCTATTTACAGTTCCAGCGGAAGTGCCAACCTGTTCAATGAGTCCAGTAGATGGCAATTCCCAGCAACCTCCGTTTTCAGAAGTGAGAAACAAGTAGGCTGAGTATCCCTTATTCAGACTGCTTCGTGGGATGGGAAGGTGTCTGGATTGTGGAATAACTGCATGAATTGAATGAGAAATGCTTCTTCTTGCTCTTTTCACTGTTACCCATTTGGGTGTCTGCTGGCCTCTTTGACCTTTTTCGACCATGTCTGTATAGGTAGAAACAAGGCAGAGCAGGGAATAGAACTTATAGCCTGTAGGTGGGAATGAGCACAAGACCTTCCAGCGTTCCCACTACAGAAAGAAATCCTGGACAAAGATGTCTGGATTTCGGATAAGGGATCATCTGCCTGTACTTTATGTTGGGAAGCTGCAGCTCTGACAGGTGGCCCTTAAAAGTTAAGAACAAACAAGCCAAGCACAGCGCCGGCCCCTTTCCACGCTTCTTTCCTCCGGTGCCGTCCAGCGGCGGGGGCTCCTCCTCGGTCCCTGCAGCCTGCCGAAGGTCCACCCGCTCCCTCCCCTCCCGAGGAGGAAGGACCACTTTGGTCCTCTTTCGCCCTCGGGGGCCGACCACGATGCCCTGGACCGCTCTTCGGGACGGGAGAGGGAGAAGGAAGCCGGGGAAGGAGGCACGACGGGGCGCCCGGAGGGCCTGGCGGGCGCGGCCCCCCCTCCACTCCCCCCACCCGCCCGGCCCCGCGGAGGAGAGGCGCCAGGACCGCCCCGAGCAGCCGACCGGCCCCCGTGATGGAGAGCCGCCGGGAGGCTGCCTGGACGGCGCGGGCTGGTTGTCACGCCGGCCGGCAGACAGGCAGGCAGCGCCGCTGGGCGCCCCCACCCAGAGCCTGCGCCGGAGGGAGGCTGGGGCAGCCCGGCTTGAAGAAGCGCGCCGCCGAGAGAGTCCGTACCTCACGCAGCCGTAGTCCTCGCCGCCAGCGCTGCCCGGCAGCCGCCATCTTGCGCGCCACAAGCGCCTCAGGCTTCGCAAGCCGCCGCCAGAGCTCGAGCGAGAGGAGGGAAGCCCCAGAGTGGCGGTTCTCGCGCCTGTGGCGAGGCTGCTCCTGCTGGTCCTCCTGGCCACTCCTCCTTTTTTACATCTTCTCCCTTAGGGCGTTTAGTTAGGAAGATCCAGGCTTAGAAAGTCAGAGACAGAGAACAGTCCGGGGCTTTTGGGTGGTTGTGATTGGCCAGTAGCGCTTCCTCCCAGACAGGAGTTCGCGCTTTTTCTCACTCAGGCTTTAGCTACGATGACAAGTCGGAGGTTTTCTCCCTCCCTTTTTTTCTCTTCGCGTCCTCTCAAATACATATTTTTCCAATTGTTAATACAGTACCAAAAAAATATCGTTGTTACCCCATCTTGGGGACAGAGGGCTGAGGTAGGGAGTGATTTACGACAATCCTGCAATGCAGTCCACCGGTAGCATTGCCAGTGGGGAGTTCCAGCCAAAAATCCTCTGCCAAACATTCCTCGGGTGGTTGCAGAAAAGGCCAGTCTATCTAAATTGTACCCAAAACAATCCTCAGTGGGTAAGCATGCCTAAGATTATGCTTTTCGCCTTGCATGTCTTCCTAGCCCAACCCTGGCATTCTGTTACATGCAGACAGGTTGCACTTTTAAAAGCTGAAACAAACAGATTTCAGGCAAAAGCTAGGATCTAGGCAGTAACGCTTGTCTTATTTATTTAAAACAGTGTTTCTTGAACTGTGGGTCAGGAACCAGGAGGTGGATCACGAGTCAATTTTAAGCGAGTTGCATAGCACCTAGTGGAAAATATGGCAAAAGGAGATGCTGGAAAAGGTGAGGGCTTCTTTGTGGTTATTTTGTTTCTGTCAAGGTTGTAAATAGGCTTTTTTTCTTTCTGATTCACTTTGCAATTGGAAAATGGCTGAGAAATCACCCAACTTATTGCTGCTTTTGCAGGAAAGCAGCAGGCTCTGGCATCACAATGATGGCAGTTCTGGCTGTGACATCACTTCTGGTGGGTCCCGCACAGATTGGCATTCGAAAAAGTGGGTCCTGATGCTAAAAAAAAAAGGTTGCTCTAGGTGCTTCGTGACCCACCTGAAATTGGCTTGCGACCCACCGGTGGGTTCCAACTCACAGTTTGGGAACCATTGATTTAGACCAATGTCTTTATTTCTTAGACCAATTAGAAAAATTGTCAACATTGTATTAAGAGACTGACAACCCTATTCACTGTGTTCAATGAAGCCTACCAGGAAAGTGTGCATAGGATTGTACCCTGAATAGGACTATACTTAGGACATTACATCCACCCAAAGCAAAACACGAAAACTGCTGGGAGAGGGGGCACATGCTGCTGTCCAGTCTAACCAGCTTGTTTGTGAGGTTGGCTGAGATGGTTCCTTCAGGGGGCAGATTGACAGGGTGTGCTCACCGCCACCCACTAACTTTCTCCTGCTTCCTGGACTACAAAAGGAAGAGAGGGAGGGAACGGAAGAGGAAGTGTGGAGGAGAGGAGACTGGTGGGAAAGCTTGTTTCCAACCACTCACCTTGCCCTTTGCTAAACCAGAAAGCAGGAGCATCACAAGGGGAGGGGGGGAGCATTGGCAGTGCCTCTTCAGGTGCCAGGAGATCTTCTGTTGTCCTATTTCCAAACCCAGAAACTTTGGCTACCTGCATTGTGTCAGCGGAGAACTCTTCTGCAGTGGCTAGGAGAAACCCAAGGTTGTCAGGCCAGGATAACTCGGAAGCATGGCACTGCGTGGGAGTCTACCAGACCCAGTCTAGGGCGGCCACCCGCTTTGCTGCGTCAGCCTCGCCGCTTCTCCGCGCTCTCCCGCAGGCGCGCAGGCTGGACGGGAGCGCCTGACCACGAGGTCCTGGCCCGCCCTCGCCCACTCGCCCCGCTCTGGGTCGCTTCTTCTGGCGAGCTTGCAGGACTTCCCTCCGCCCCTTGGCGGGGAGGGCGTGAACCTGTCCGCCTCCAGAGGGGGTTATTTTGTTTACCAGGGCGGTGGCGAGGAATCGCCCTTCCCCGGTTGCGACTTTGCCCCGGCACACGAGGGCCCGCCTCTGTCGCAGCGCGGCTGCAATCCTTCGAAGCCGGGGCAGTTTCGCGGCAAACACGGGTTGCAGCCGCCGCCGCCGCCGCCTCGTGAAGGGGAAACCAACACACGCGTTGGCCAGGCGTCAGGACTCCATAACCCAGTGCAGCGTTTGCGCATTACGTGTTGGGGACATCTGATCCCTCTTCACACTGAGGATACAATCCTATCCACACTTTCCTGGGAGTAAGTCCCGTGGACTACAATGGGATTTATTTTTGAGTAGATGTGGATAGGATTGGAATCTTAATTTTCTTATTGCTGGGCTTCGTAAAATGTGCAGCGTGCTGAGCCCTTTTGAAAACGGTGGCGTTTACCTCTGAGCACAGTCAGATACCATGGTTCACAGTCATAAGAACATAAGAAGAGCCCTGCTGGATCAGGCCAAAGGCCCATCTAGTCCAGCTTCCTGTATCTCACAGCGGCCCACCAGGTGCCCCAGGGAGGCATGAGACAACAAGATGCTTGCATCCTCTTACCACTCCCCTGCACCCAGTACTCTGAAGTAGCCTACCACTAATGTAAGGAGGTTACAACCCATCATTGCCTATAGCCCACAATGGACCTTTCCTCCAGAAATCCATCCAATCCCCTCTTAAAGGCATCAAGACCAGATGCCATCACCACCTCCTGTGGCAAAGAGTTCCACAGATTAACTACCCGCTGGGTAAAAAAAAAAAATCAAGTCATGATACTTGACACTTCTGTAGCACGTGTCTTGTCCTGGGGGTGCTAAAATCCCTAATTGCCTAGCAGTGCATTCACTTGGTATGCCAGAATTTCATCTCCAGCTTGCAAAAATTTCTATGCCTGCCTGCTCAGCTTTCCTCAGGTCAAGTCTTGAAGACAAATGCATGGATCTTACTTGCTGTTAATCGCTGGCTCTCAAACAGTTGATTGCTCTGAGTTAACTTTCTGAATGGACCTTCCATTTGCAAAACAACACCTTGCTGGGTGAATAAGAAAGGTAAGGATTTGGATGCCCTTCCAATCTGAAAATCACACCTACATGCCTGGTGAATGAAGGCTGTCAGAATTTTTACCATTTATTTATATACAGTACTCACTTTTTCCGGTTCAGCTGTACTTAAGCATAGAAGGGGAAACATCTGCATCTCTAAAACAAGGTGAGGAAGAATAAAATTATTTGTGGGACAGTAATCAAGCCTCGTGGCGATTGAGGGCTGGAGTGCCCTTATTTTCTGAGGCAAAATGAGGGGAGACATGATGGAACAGCCTCCCTGCATTTGGCACACCATTCAGGTGCTGGCTGTGCAGTACCAGGCTAGATGAAGCAATGATCTGACTCCATGTAAGGCAAAGGAGAAGCTGGAACGCCAAGGCAGGGAGACCAAAAAGTGGCCAGCTGATGAGCGTGAAGGCACTCTGCAGGGCTTTCACATTCGTCAGCTTGAGCGGGCTGAGCATGCTGGTGAGGCCACTTAGGCACAGCATGGAAATGGGGGGGGGGCTGCTCACCACCTTGAGAGCCGCCAGAACAGGCTGCTTGTTGGACCACAGTGATTTATGAGAAGTACAGCCTGATCCTAGGAATGCCTCTTTGAAACAAAGGCTGCAATCCTGCCTAATATAAAGGAAAAGGTCTAGAATAGACCCCCAACCAAATGGTCTAGTCGTGACTGACTGTAGGGGCGGTGCTCATCTCCATTTCTAAGCTGAAGAAGTGTTTCTAAGTTTGTCCAAGGACAAAGTTCCGTGGTCATGTGGCCAGAATGATATACGCCGTAGCACATGGATGCCGTAGCACATGGAACGCCGTTACCTTTTCACTGAAGTGGTACCTGTTTATCTACTTGCATTTTTATGTACTGCTGTGTTGGCAGGAACTGGGACAAACAATGGGAGCTCACTCTGTTGCATGGTCTCGAACTGCCAACCTTCTGGTCAACAAGCTAAGCTCAGCGGTTTAACCTGCAGCGCCACCATGTCTCCACACTTCTACCTACACTTGCCTGCCTACCTATCCTGCCGTTGAGCATAGGGGACTTGTACGTGTAGGCTTTGCTGCAAGTCCCACAGACTTCAATGGTGTTTATTCCAAATATATTTACAAGAGGTGAAGCATTACACTGATTAAAGCACAATCCAGAATTTGCAGCATGTGAATTTGTTTATAATAAGTGCAGCCATTCAAGACACTATAACATTATCCTAGGAAAGTTCTGAATAGTGTGCTCAGGTTTCAGATAATGGGTGGCTCCTGAGTAAATCCTCTGTTTTCAGTGTGAATATATTTTCAGTAGAAAACAAATAAAACCCGTAAACTATAGAATATTCCATTAAGTGTGCCATACTTCTCATATTGAAATGAATTGGCAAAAGTGCTACTGAGTGGAATCTGGCACCCAGATAGCATGTCCCAAACTGTGCTACTCAGAAACAAGTCAAATTGATGTCTTCTATCTAGATAGAAATGTGTTTAGAATTTCAGCCTAAGGGTAGCATTCATTCTTATCTACCGATTTGAAAACAACACAGTGCTTCAGATTGCTTCCTGAAATCTCACTAAGCACAGGAATTGAATCACTGTGGTGGATATTTTCCTGCCATGTAAAAATGGTGAGTGTAACTACCTATTCTAATGCTGATTTGAATGGAGCTTGCCTAATGAGGGCCCCTCTTCAGACAGCTTCTCAGCTCTTCTACTGCTACTGATTTTTCCCCTTGGATTTTATTTACCAACAGCCCCTTGAGAATTAACTTTTATCTTTGCTTTTAGCACATATTGTTAACAACAAAGGCAGATTAACTACAGTAAGTATTGACTTGTATTGTTTAGATGCAGAGAAGATATTTTACTCATCAAGAAAGCAGGACTCTTCAAGAAAGAAGTTTTATGCTTATATAACAGTGCTTGCTTCAATTTGAATTCCTGTTTTATCTGTGAGCTCATGAAAGCTACATCCTTTGTATGCTATTTTTCCTCAAATAGATTTTTCAGCCTATCCTATAAATTGAATTAATTCTAACCCTAGGGGAAAAGCCAGAAACAGTTCTAATGCAATAGGAATGTATCCATCATATTTTTCTATTCTTCTTTCGTTACATATAATGTGATTTGAAGTTTCATTTAAAAACAAAGACATGATCATATTACAATTTAATGTCAAACATACTAATTGGATCCTGCTGTAGTCATAGTTACTCCTGCAATGTACTGAAGTTCCCAGGCATTAAAGGTAAAGGTTTCCCCATGACCGAATGGTCTAGTCGTGACCAACTATAGGGAGTGGTTCTCATCTCCATTTCTAAGCCTGTAGAGCTGGCGTTTGTTCGAGAACAAGCTTCTGTGATCATGTGGCCAGCATGACTATACACCATAGCGCACGGAATGCCATTACCTTCCCACCGAATGGTACAGTGGCGCTAAATTTATTTCTGAACTAGCTGTATGTCCGCGGCTTTGCCTGCGTGGAAATCATAACGCAATAAGTCTATTTTCGTTGCCCCATCTTCAAGTTTAAGTTCACTACCCAACCCCTAAGAATTAGCGAGAAGATACATAGCCTATATGTTAACGGACAGTCTAAGGAACATCTCAATTTTCAAAATGCGTCCAGCAGTTCCTGAGTTAATCTCGTACAAACAAACGTTCCTTACCCGGCGTTGCCCGGGTATTTATGTATCCCAAGCTTCTATTAGACAGGAAAAGGAATGAATACTATCTATAGTGTAAAATCGAAGTAATTTTATGTACAGGTAATTAAAAGTGTAAGTACAGTATAAAAAATATAAAGTGAAATCTTTTAGAAATTCACTATAATATTAATTTGACTCAAAACTTGATTATAAACAACATTTTTAGCTTAATCTCCAGGAGCAAGAATAAATAAATTCTTGGGTGAACCCACCCTTGAGCAAGCAACATAAAGTTGTTCGTGGGAGAAACATGGCGATCTCAAATCCACTCCGGAGTACTGAATAGACTGCCCCTGTGACTTGTTGATTGTGATCAAGAATGCAAGTCTCACTGGAAATTGCAATCTCTTAAAGTTAAAAGGGAGATCCATCGGAATGAGTGTTATCCATGGGACAAAAACTGTTTCACCCTCTCCCTTCCTTGTTAAGATAGTCGCTTCAATTACAGTACCCAGCATCTTCTTGACACACAGCCTTGTGCCGTTGCAAAGTTTTGGCGGGTCGAGGTTCCATAGTAAAATAATTGGAGGTCCCAGAGTTCTATTCGACTAAACTTGGGCTTAAATGTCATCGGGACTGTCACCAATCAGCTTAGCAACCCCGAAAACTATGGATTTGACACTAATGTCGGTCATTTTGGTCATTTTATTGTTCACCCCTTCTCACCCCACCCCACCCCACATGCTGATGGGGGCTGAACTTGGACTTAAACGGCATCGGGAGTGTCACTATTCATTTCAGCGACTCCGAAAACTATGGATTCAACACTAATATCCATATGGACATGAATATGGATTTGATTATTTTTACATGTCTCCCCCTTCCCACCCCCACCCCTAGGGGTGCTGGGGGGCGTCTCATCCCCACAATATTTCTTTCCAGAGTGTTAAGTCGTATGTGCTCTATGATTGGTTTTATTGATTCTAGAAAATGGGAGAAGGTCATTTATTAGTAGGGCCATTGTGGGATATGAGCCCCCCCCCACTCTGGCTGGTAACACAATGTGTCCTGTCAATTGTCAAAAAGCTGATGGTGTGCCTCGCCCATTTTAGTGCCTTGCCGATGTGCTGTGACATGAAAAAGGTTGAAAATCACTGGTCTAGTTGAGTAGCCCTCCTTCAAAAAATGGTACAACCAGTCAGAGCTGGAAGCTCTGGTCATTGGGACCAAATGGTGCCTTTTCAGAAATTGCATATCTCAGTGCAGTAAGGTGTGGATGATGTGAATGGAGCTGAACCTCAGTGGGAAAGGGCACTCCTTATATGCAGAAAGTTCCAAGAGCAATTCCTGCCTCTCCAGGCAGGGCTGGGAAATACCCAGGAGAGCCACTAGTGGTCAGTGCAGACTAAGCATGATGGACTGAAGGTCTGACTTGGTATGAAGCAGCTTCCTGGGTTCTCATGCAAAATGCCACATAGGAGAGAAATGTGGTTTCACCCTGGAAATATTTTGAGGGTCAAGAAAACCTGTGAACTTTATTTTCATGTCAGTTAGGGAGTAATTAACATATACAGTATGTGGTTTTATGCTTTATTTCTACCTAAGGCAAAATTCCCAACTTGTAACATGGATGGGCTGCCCTAGCTGGTGGGAGGGGGATGCATGATCCAATTTTTATTTTTAGTGGAAATCCCCACAATCCACCAATGTGTTTTAAATTTACAAAAACATCACCCCAAATGCACAGTTAAGGCATAACTAATCTGGGTGCAGTGATCCTGAAAACATGCACTTTTGCTTAAAAACAGGGTGCAGTCCTAACTTGCTTTCCAGCACTGACATAGCTGTGCCAATGGGGCATGTGCTGCATCCTGCAGTGGAGTAGTACTCACAGAAGTGAGGGAATATTTATTCCCTTACTTAGGAGCTATTACCCCAGTGCTGGGAAGTTGGTTAGGATTGCGCCCTTGATCAAAGCAACATGCATTTCATTCAGATTCTTTGTAAGAATACCAGTAGATGCTTGGTGGTTCACAAGGAATTTGCCAGCAGTCCACCAGTGACCTGCAGCATACCTTATTCTCATACCTGCTTTGTGACAGTAAAAATTTCTCCATTTTCAGTTGGCCAGGAGATGGTGCTCCAGGCTAGCTACTCAGAAGTTTTCCTTCCCATAGAATGATTAAGCTTATTCATTCTCTTGATAATTTCTCCCCTTACTGTGTTAGGGTCATCAGTTGTTCAACATGAAAGCTTCAGTCATTATTAGTAAGTATCAGATTTGTATATACTGCAGAAAAAGACTGTTTTCCATAGACCTTTCAAGCATTTAGACCTCAGTTCTAATTTCTGGGTATGCTCTGATATATGCTCAACATTTGTTCATCTTTTTCAATACATTGCTTTTCTGAAAACACTGTACTTAGCATTCTCCATTCAAGAATTGTTCATTCAGACACAAATTACAAATCCAGCCTTATCACACACAAGTTCCATTAATAAAAAATTATGGCAGCCATGTGTAGTGGATTAGGTCTGCAGGTAATGACTTACCTAAGACCCAGATAGAAGCTTCCTGACTCAGCCAAGCCTTCCAAACCAGGCGAAATTCTTACTGAACCACCCTTTACTTACTTTCTTTAGGATGATTTCCAAAGGTAGTTCTTATTGCAATGAAAGAAATGAGAACTGCCAATACAGAATTGATTGAGGTGCCTTATAGACCTAGAAGTTTTGGGGTCTCACTTCATCACTGAATTATTTTGCTGGAAATGCTTGAATAATATTGGGGATATCTATTGTTAGTTGGCTGTTGAATTGTATTTTTTCCAGTATGCAGAAGCTCCCAATTTATGAGCATTCCACTTACAAATGAAGACATGCAACCCTGACTTCCGATCTGCAGCCAGTGCTGTTGAGTATGAAAGATGTTCTGGAGCATTCCGAATGGGGAGGGTGGAATGGCGGGCGGTTCTGGCTGGGGGAAGGTGGAACCGGAGGGGGTTAGGATGCTGGGAGGGTGGTGGTTTAGGCAGAGATGGCCTCTGCTGTTTCCTCTGGTATATGTGCCCAGTTGGTCAGTTTCTTGGGAGGGGAAGTAGAATTAGACTGCATGCACTGCTGTTTTGACCCTTGAACACGACTGCTCTCCAAAGGGAAAGGTGGGGTCTGCTCTTAGACTATGAGCCACTCTCTGCAGTGTGCAGATTGTCTCTTCTCTGACATTGAAGTCACGGTGGTGCACGCTTGCCAAAATATGACCTTGCCAATGCTGCCTTTGTTTCCAAATCCGATGCCAAATAAGTGGCATCTGTTTAAGCTCTGTGTGTTTTTGGTGTACAAAATTTAGGGATTGGCTCGAGCAGCTGTGTCTGGCACAGAAGTTTTCATTTGGACCCAGCTACGACTGGGTCTAACTACCCTACGTCTAACTACCCTATAAGTCAGAACTGCTTCCTAATGGGACTGTGGATGACTTAGCAATTTTAAAATATGTCCTTTACAGGATCATAAAAATAATGTTGGCAGGCACTCTTTTATTTACTACCTTGTGAGAGTTGGGTGTTTGTTCCTGTTGCCTCAATCTCAGACCATGACTGGTGTGGTATGGACTAAAAAGACATATAAATGGGCCAGTGCCCCCCCCCCCCCCCTCCCCAAGGAGAGATGGTGCACTGACCTCTTCCCCATTTTAATTCTCTCTTGTTAAATATAAACATTTGCTCAGCTGGGACAGATTTAAAATTCCAACATAACTGACCCAGTGCAGTTCTAGTGGCTGTTTAAGAAGGCATGCCAGAATGCGGGTAGTATAGGGATTCTGATGCACATTACACTGTGCTTTGGGATGTGTATCCAGTTTACACCTGCAGATCCTGGTCCAGCAACTGATCCACATGCAGAAGCCTGTTTACTTGGCTGGCAGCTCAGTCCTGTGGGCTTGTACCACAGGCACTGCTGCTCAGCGCTGACTCCAAGTGTCGTAAATGTGCTGTAAATCACGGCGCCTGGCAAGAAGGGAGTGCCGACACTGGGGCCATGCCAGTTAGCGCTGCGCTTTAGTGTGGGGCATTACATCTGGCCGGTGCGCCAGCAGTAAGGCCTGCCAGGGCAGGGGGAGGAACTGGGTAGGGATGGAGTGGGGGTTGAGCTGGATCCTACTTCCATTTCAGGCCATGCAGCTGACACAGAGGCTGTCAAGACTGTGTTGGCAAAATAGCTGGGGCAGATTTGGAGGGCCATTGGTGGGCCAGCATTCTTACCCTGGGAGGAAGGGGATAACCTTCACTTTCCCTGGCGTGTCTCCTATGGCTGCCATGCAGGGGCAGATCTTCTTGAAATGGCACCCATGACGCCCAATGAAAAGGCGCCCCAGGGGCACGCACGTCATGACGTCACGACATCGTGACGTCATGACGTCGCGCCCCGCCCCTCTAAGGAGCGTGTTCTGTTCGCTCCCGGTGGCGGCCCTTTAAGGCCACCGGGAGCAAACAGAATGCGGCCGGGGCGCCGCGTTCTGTTTGCTCCTGGGCCTTAAAGGGCCGGCGGCAGCGAACAGAACGCGGCGCCGCCCAGCGCCCTGCCCCCCCGCCTTGAGAAGTGGGAGGGGGCGCCGGGCGGCAGCGCGTTCTCCGTGCTCCGGCTGGCCTTAAAGAGCCAGCCGGAGTGCGGAGAACGCCGGGCGGTGCCCCGTCCCCCACTCTAAGAGGCGGGAGAGGGCGCCAGGCGGCAGCGCGTTCTCCTCGCTCCGGCTGGCTCTTTAAGGCCAGCCGGAGTGAGGAGAACGCGGCGCAGGGCCTGGGCGGGCCGCGGGTGCCATTTTGGGGGCAGGGCGCGCCATGGTTACGGCGCCCCCCTCCCAAGATGGCGCCCAGGGCTCATGCCCCCTTGCCCCCCTAGATCCGCCACTGCTGCCATGCTCAGGATGCAGCGGTAGCACCACTGCTCCTTCAGGGTCCCAGCACCATAGGATTGGTCTTCTTACTTGGCTCATGTTGTTTGTCTCTGAACAATGAAGTGGGCTTTCTTAGTATGTGAATTTATTATTTAGCAGTATGTAACCTTGTAATGTGGGACGTGGTGGCGCAGTGGGCTAAACCGCTGCTGCTGGGCATTCTGACCAGAAGGTTGGGATTTCAAGACCACACGACAGAGTGAGCTCCCGTTGCTTGTCCCAGCTCCTGCCAACCTAGCAGTTTGAAAGCACCTAAAAATGCGAGTAGATAAATAGGTACCACTTTGGTGGGATGGTAACGGCACTATGGTGTGTAGTCATGCTGGTCACATGACCACGGAAGCTTGTCCTCGGACAAACGCTGGCTCTTTGGCTTAGAAACGGAGATGAGCACCGCCCCTACCGTTGGTCAGGACTAGACCATTCGGTCGTGGGGAAACCTTTATCTAACCTTGTAATCTCCTAAACAATCAAGTTATTTACGTAAAGTTAGTTCACAAATTGAAGGAAACAATAAAAACTGCTATTATGCATTTACACTATACCAAGATGATTGATTTAGCTTAATACAGATATAGGTCTATCCAGTTCTTATGGTTAGCTTTTGCTATTTTCTAACAAATGCAACTCCCTTCAATATACAGATTTTTATGTCTAATCTTGTTCTGCCTGTTTATTGTATTAAAAAACGAGTGGTCCATTTTTGCTGTTGAGCATTTGCTTTGGCGGGGGTGTGTGTGTTGTCTCTAAGCAATGGCAGCTCTTCCACCTATAGCATCGTTGTTTTAAATAACCTAATGTTTTGAATATGACATTACATAAAATTATGACAAAAATGACCATCAATGAAAGGTAGAAAGAGTCCAGTGGCTAGATAGCTCCATTGAATAACAGTCATTTTGAGGAGAGTACATTATCATTTCAGCTACGGCTACATAATTCCAGCTTATTTGAATTCAAAGATCTCAGAGAATTTTGCAATTATAGAAATAACTTGTCCTTATATTTTCTTTTACTTCTAAGTGAAAGAGCTTTTGAGCTTATTTACTACTGTGCAGCTACAAATAACTTTTCATTAAATAGTTGTTCCTGCCACAAAACAAGCTATTACTTGCAATCGTATTGAAATGTAAATAACCTCAAGGCATCATACTTGGAGGAAGAAATTCCAGACACTTGGCATAATATATGAACATTTCTCACATACAGTGAAAATACGTATGCAAAGTATAAATATCTGCAGAATGTCTAGCCATCTAGCTTCATAAAATTACCAGGAAAAAGCATAATGGAAGAATTAAACTTTTATCTTGCTGAAATGTATATTATTTTATTAAACTATGCTAGAGTGAATGTATTTTTCTTAAAGGATTCATTTTTCATACTTAAGAATTCTGTATAATACATGATTGATATTTTTAAATGATAGTGTTTTTAAAGGACAGAGGCCAAAATTAGGGGACAAATGCATGATTTAACTTGTGGGTTTTTTTCAGTTTGGAGAAATAGTAGCTGTGGGAACACCTGATCGAAACTAGTACTGCTGTGCTAGGTGAGGGAATTAACCCTTTCGTCTCCTTTTTAATTAAAATTTCTACTTTCTCACTTAATGCCCAGGTTCTTTCTGAACCACCTTGAATCTTTGAGAAGAGATGGCTTCTGTATCCATGGATTCAGTTATGCACAGATCCAGCCACCACCACCCCCATGCACCCATTAGCGTTGATTAAAAGTCTACCAGCAAGTGTCTCTATAAGCTTTCAAGCTTATACTGTAGTGCGACTTCAGCAGGCTGCTGTCAGCCTGAATGCTTGAAGAGAATGGACAGAAGGTAAACAGGAAGCAGTTCCACTTCCTGTTAACAGCCCGCTCACATCACATTATAAGCTGAAGGCTTATATCAACCTGTTAAAGCAAGAAACACTTGCTGATACTGTAGGCTTAAATAATGCTAATGGGTGCATTTGGTGCGCTGTTATTAATATGGGTGCCTCCCATATCTGCAGGGGTATGTGTGTCCTTGAAACAGATCCTCTCCGCAAATACAGGGGAACTTCTGTATAAGAACGTTCACCCCAGAAACCAGAAATTATACTATAAAATGAGCTTTTTTCTTTTTTATGATATATTAATATTCATATTTAATATTCAGATTTCAGTAATGTCTTTGTTGAGCATTTACATGCTGTGGCATAGCTAAGGGGGTACATTGCCCTGGATACCGTATGTGGTTAAAAATGTTGTACCCCCGGGTCAGTGGTGTCATCCAAATTATTTAGGAACAGGTACCCACTTTTGATTGGCACTTGTCGGGGTCCGCCCACCGGAAGTGATGTCATAAGCCGGAAGTGATGTCATGGCAGGAAGTGGGGTCATGATTGTTGCCATGGATGTGATCGTGTTTGTCATGGAGTTATAATACACAGGAGAAGCCCTGCCTTAAGAAGTAATGCTGGCTAAGTGAAGCCAGGGGGCGGGCTTAGCAGCCATGTTTGTATACTCAAAACAATCCGCATTCCAAGCACTTCAGATTGCTTTGCTCGTACTGTTTAGGACTGAATAGTTTATTCCTTAAATAAAAACTTACGAAAATAAAAACGTGATCGTGTAGACACATTATTGGTAACCTTATTATGATTTAATATGCAATTACAAGGTTAAATTCCTCATAATTATATTACTGAACATACCTGACGAAATGCTGTCTATTTAAACTCAGATTGCACTATTTTGACAGACTATTTAAATCTACACAAGCAAAAATAAAGTGTGAACGGGAAGGAAAGAAAAAAAGGGGAGGGTGGGCAAAAATTTATCTAATATATAGGAAAATTACATTTAAATCTCTTCATAACACAAGTAGTTGTCAATATGAGAGTAGTTCTTTTTTACTTCTAGACTATTAAGAGTATTTTTTTAAACTTCTACACTCACCCCCCCCATAAAACAATTCTGTTAATGTTCAGAATTTCGAAAATATTACAGTAGAAAATGGAAGGTGGGAAAAAAAGTGTAAACGGGAAGGGGGAAAAAAGGAGGGGGGAAATATATTTTTTTCGTTCTAGACCATTAACAGTGGGTGTCTGAAAATGGTGAATAAGACTGCTAGGAACAACAAGAAATTACACAGCTTCAAAAATAATGCACTCACTGTTTCAGTGCACTGTAGTTTTATTGAACCGATGTAATGTGAATACATGAATCTTTCCGTGGAAATTAAATCCCATTTTTCTGACAGCGATTTGCACACCCGTATGCAGAACACGCAGGCATGATTAAAAAGGTTGATATTAACTTTTACACACGTGCAGGGAGATTTTTATTCGTGAATTCGCAGCAATCCTCCTCCTTGGCGGCAATGATCTGAGTCAGCCATATTAGTATACCCATGGCTTCAAGAAAATGACATCATGCCTTCTCCTGTGTATTATAACTCCATGGTGTTTGTAATAACTTCAGCTTGTGGTTAGTGTTGATTTAACTTCTATTGCTTTGCTTTCTAGAGATGTGTATATACATATTTTGCTTCAACTGTTCCCTGGTTAAATAGCAGGCTAGACTGTACTAGATTGGGAGCCCTTTTGGGATAGGGAGCCATTTAACTTTAATGTTAAATGCAAGGAGCCGGCAAGGAGCAGGAGGGGAAACGGGTGCCCACTGGGCTGTGCGACCATGTGGGCGCCCGACCGAGCGCTGGGCCGGCCGGCAAGGAGCAGGAGGGGGAACGGGCAACCAAAAAAAGACCGCATGGGGGCTGGGGCTGGGGGGAGGCTGCAGGAGGAACCAGGATGCTGGATCTGCGCGGCTGGAGGGAGCGGGAGCCCCAGGCAGCCTACCTTCTCACGCTTGCTGCCTTATTCCCGGATCCGGATGCTGGATTTGCACGGCTGGAGGGAGCGGGAGCCCCAGGCAGCCTACCTTCTCACGCTTGCTGCCTTATTCCCGGGTCTCCCTTGCTGCTGCTGCTGCTGCTGCCGCCACTTCCAATCCTCTTGCTCCGCTGCTGCCGCTGCTGCCGCCACCACCATGCTGCCTGCCTGCCTGCCTCCTCACAGAAAGTGCAGGCAACGGCTGCGGGCGTGCAGTATGCATGCGCAGCTGCTGAGCCAACTAGCCGATGGGGCCAGCTTTGAGTGGGCGGGGCCAGCTCAACTTCTAGGAACTGGTACTCGTGTAGTGGTACGTAGTGGGTGCATGACATCACTGCCCCGGGTGCCAGATGGCTTTGCTATGTGACTTTCTACATGCCTCTATTTCCTGAATGTAGGAATGCGGAGAAGTGTTTCTGTGTAGCCTTATTGGAAGGAAATTTTACTAACAATTAGCAAGTATATGGGAACTTGTAACAGCCTGAGAAAATGTATTTTTCATGAACAGACTTCTGATGAATCCTTATAGATTAAATAACATCTCAGACCTGTGGTGATATTATCATGGAAATCTTTTCCACATAGATGAAGAAGAATGCTATTTGTAGAGTGCTGGCTATTGTTGGGGACAAAATACTGATCTAGATTAACCATTGGTTTGACCCAGCAAATATATTGTTATATCTGCATATTTTAAGAAAATAACATCCTACATTTATTTAGTTCTCTTCTAGAGAAAAAATGCATAATATGACTTACTTAAAATTGGTCCTTCATTTTATTTACATCTTGGAAAAGCCATTTAGAACATTTGTGGGGATTCGTGTTTCTGTCTAAGAAGGCAAAAGTTAAGACTATTTTCAGTCTTCTTATTTCTAAACTGTTTGTCCATAGAGATGGGGATGCTCCATTTGCATATATTCTGCTCAGCGAATGTTGTGTTAATGTGAATGAAATACACTTGCAATGTGTAAATAGTTGACTCAAAGGACCAGCTCAGTTCGCATGAATAGGCCTTTTAAGCTTCTCTGCCCTTTCTGCCCCGTAGTTGAATAGATAAATAAAGAAAAGGCCTTATTATTTTTGTGGACCCCTTAATTTAAAGATCTTTGCCAAACCAACTAAACTCAGCCTTCTCACTTGTACTCTATCACTTACTGCTGCTTAAGTTGCTTGGCACAAACTCTGTAAATAATTTGTTGAAAGAGCGCTATTTTGTGGGTGTGTTAAAACTAGACTGTCTGTTATGTCCCAACAACAGAAGGGTCTTTCCCAGACATACAACATGAAAGTCTTGCAGCTGATGTGTTGAAGCGTCCGATTGGTGTAATTAGATGGATGGAGCTTTTATCCTCTGACTTTTTCCCCCTTCAGTGGCACAAATTGTAGAGAAAGAGGATAAACTGTGAAGGATTCCCACAGGAGTAAAAAAAATAGTTTTCTGAATCAACGGTTTTAATATTCTGTCTAGGTAATAGCTTTAAATATTTTAATTAAATAAATTAAAATGAAGTTGTCTTTAAATAAATCAAATACAATTTAATATCTAGGAAAATTTAACTATTCAGAACTAGTTACAGTTCTGTGCAGAATTTAATGATTTAATGTGTGTATCCTGCCTTTCCCCCCACAATTGTGGGTGGCCAACAGCGCAATCCTGGCTGTCGCAAACATACCATACAGCGCGTTTGCACCGGTTTTGGAGCAGATAAGCCAGTTCACAGACATGCGCTGTCTTCAGGGAGCCGGCTCCCGGGCCCAGAGGCCTGACGGTAAAGCCGGCCATTCAGGGCTGGCATCCGGGAGAGTAGCAGGAGGTGGAATGGGCAGGGAGGTGGGGCATGGGTGGGCCCATGGGCAGCCTGGCCCATGGAGTGGAGACAGGCTCCCGCTTTTGGGCTGGATCCTAACCTCCATTCCCAGCCCAGGCGGCTCTGATTTGGCCACTTGGAGTTGCACCAGTGATTTTGGCGGCACAGCTTTGAGTAGCCCCATCCAGGCCTCCACACATTACCTGGGGCAAGAGCAATATTTCCCCGGATAGCGCGGCAGCACATCCACGCCCTGGGCTGGATATGGGGCAGGCGTGTTGGCCTGCCTATTCCAGCTCCAAGGCAGCTAACAGGATAAAAAACATAAATGCTGTAAAACACCACCATATGCAAAACATTAAAAATTAACAATTCAACATTGCCCACAGAATTAAAAAGCAACAATTAAGAGCAGAGGTAAAAACGTAATAAAACACAACCAACGCATGAAAGCAGCAGCGGCAATAAAGAACAGTGCTGCTCTATTGCAGTAGGATTATTTGGCTAAAACTCAATAGCCCAAAAACATTTATAGGGGAATGAGAGAGAGAGAGACTTGTTTTCAGTCGCTGCACTGTAATGCTCTTGCAGTGAACTCATACCTCTAGGATGAGATTATGCACTTAGCTACTGCAACCACATCACTTGATCCATGTACAACAAATCATAGGTAGTTTGCATGCATTTAATCAATATTTCAAGCTGTATTTCATAATATATTTTAATAATACAACCTAATCTGACAATTCTAAATACTAAAATATTACAGTTATTGATACTGAATTGTCTACTGACATAAAGAGGTGACCTATTATTGCAGTTTCTTATAGGGATTCCAGGGATGAACTACACAAGGGATTCTAATGTTAGCATGGTTATGGTTTTATTAATTGTAATATTCTGTTTTGTTTATACATCTGTTTGTTAATTTTGACAGGAAGATAATTCAGAAATGTTCAGCATTATTGGAGGTTTTAACTTGGAAAATTTCAAGCCATGTAGGAATCAGAGACGCTCTTTCCTTTTCTTATATAATTATTTAATAGGATGTTTTCCAGTTTTTCTACGGCTCTAACTTTGATTAACTGGGCACAGCCATTTGGAGTTCTGGCTACTATCCAAAATTCTCCCCATCTTTCAAGTGATCCTCATTATAAGAGAAACAAAAGGGAAACTCTCAAATGTGGCTGTAAGCTTTGATGTAATCTCTCTTTAAACATCTGACAGGTTTGGGGCTATTTCAAGCTCTGCCTCTGAGAATTTAAAAATTGCTGCAAGGAGAGACAGTTTCCTTCTTTTCTTGAATACAACAGTATTAAGGACTAAGGACTAACTACATGTGATTTGACAAACTACACATGACATGAAACAAACTAGACATGACATGACATGAAACTCATCTTTACGGTACCACTTAATAGATCAAAACGTATCCTTTTAGGGCCTAATCCAATGGGCCTTATTGTGGGCAGTATGCTTGTACCACCCGGGCAAATGTTGCACCAGGCACCATAAAGCACCTCCAACACAGGCAGTAAGCCGTTATCGCTGGCACTGGGGTGGCGCCATGGCAACAGCACCCATAGTCGCCCCAAAGGGAGCCCTGCTCGCCGGCAAGTGGCTAATTCGCTGCTTGCCAGCAACGCAGCCTTTCTGGGCGGGGGGGTGGGTGGCGCAGGGGTGGTAACAGCGGCAACTCGCCGCCGGTTCCTGACCTCTGAGTAAGGCCACGTGGCCTTACTCAGAGGCCCTCACTTCTGTGCCAGCTAAAAAGCTGGCGTAGGAGCAAGTAGACCTGTTGCCCACCCTGCGCCCTTACAAATGTCCCCTTTCCCCGTGGAGCCTCCCGGGGCTGCCTGGCTGCTGCTGTGTTCCTGGGTGGTTGGGCAGTTCTGGATTGGGCCCTTAATCTCGACAAATTTGCCATGAAGACCCTTTTCTGACCTAGAGTGTGGAATACAGTGAGGTTAACACTCCACCCGGTGACATTTTCATACCCCCAATCATCCCCAAGCAGTGGTGTGCCCCTAAAGTGGCTATTTGTAGGCTTTTTACCAGCAATACAGAGGTGTTCGGAAATCTTCCTCCAGATATCAGCCAGATTTGTGAACCGAGGAGCCCCATTGCGGACAGTGGGGCTTTGCTCAGGGGATGCAGTGGCAGCCATTTTAGTACCACTGCACCAATGGGAGCTGGGCAATTCAGGATTGGGCTGCCCCTTAGAAGCATCACTTCTATCAGTGACCTGCAGTCATGTCTGTCTATCAAGCATCATTTCTGTCAGCGATCTGCACACCTTGCCTGGCTCCAGCCAGCATCAGAAAGAATAGACAACAAACTTTTTTCTTCTTGCTGCTCCTGTTACAACTGTGTTCTGTGTGTTCTGCCAAAGAGTCACTTCGCAACTCAATTATCACAAGCCCCATATCATGTGGGCCAAAGAAGGAGCTTCCATAGGCCTGATCAGGCCTGCAGGCCTTAAGTTTGAAACCCCTGATTTAGAGTTTATATCATCATTATGCCAAGCCATATAAAGCACCATAGGTAAAGCACCATTATCTTATTACATCTTGCATTGCTGCGTTAAGTATGCAGTTTTAAAAGGCTTCCAATTAAAATCACACTAAATCCCTCCTGACCTCATTCTTTTCATTCCAGTGACAGTGGAATGTTTCACAAGCAGTTAGCACAGACACTTTTGAATGTGCTTCAGGAGAGAACACATTGCAGTGTCTTTGTAACCATCTCTATTTGCTTTCAAATGTAGAAGCTGAGTAGCTATTATGGGACCCATAGATAAATAGACAGGTATGTAAGGCTAGTTCCTCAAACAGTGTCTGCACACTGCAAATCCCAAAACCATTTCTGGTAGTCTCATTTGGCACACAGATAGTCTGCTGGACTAGACTGGGGTCTCTTAGTAACACTCCCCCACTGTATGTCCCCAACTTCTGGCATTCAGAGGCATAGAACCCAAATGTGGAGATTCCATTTACAGCCCAATCCTGATCTTGGGCTCCTGTAGGAGCAGCGGTACCTAAAAGGCTACCACTGCATCCTGTGGTAGCCAGGCAGCCGCCAGAAGCTCCTCTGGAGAAGGGGACGTTCATCCCCTTCCCCTGGGGAAAGTCCCATCACCTGCAATGGGGCCCTTGGCTCACTGCTGACAAAATAGCCAGCAGTGAATCAAGCAAGCAGCCTCGTGTCAGGCTGCCCAGGCCATGGCTAAGATCTGTTGGTGGAAGCCACCTCCAGGTCCAACCCCCTTGCGGGCTGGCTCCTCCCCTCCGTCCGGTTCTGCCCCTCCCCGTCTCCCACCACCACCAACTAGCTGAGTGCCAGCCCATGCAGGCAGTGAGGTGTGGCAGGCATGCTTTACAGCAACGCTTTTTTTTTTTTTGCAACGCTTTTAGCAGGCAGTGCACGTGTACCGCCAGCTATAATGGGCTCAGGATTTGAGCCCTCAGTTATCATATCGTTGATAGACCTCTTCATGATCTTTATTTTCTGACGTACAATTTTATTTTCTGAAGTGCTCTAAACTGGTAGCCGTTGCCACTTCTTGTGGGAGCAAATCCCATGCATAAAGTTTGCACCGTATGAAGAAGTACATTTGTGTGTCCTGAATCTCCTGCTAGTATGTTTAACTGGTTGACCCTGAGTTCTAGTATTATGAATGGTATGGAGAGAGAAAGGGCAAGAAAGGCACTGCTGAAAGTCGCTAGGAGGAGGAGAAACACCCTCTCCGCCACTGTGGCTGTGTCACATTGGCACCAAAAAGCAGGTGGCTGTAGTGACGCTGGCTCCAAAAAGCACACGGAGCAAGAGAAAGAGGGAACCATTGAGACAATTGGGGAGGAAATCGTTGTGTGTGTGTGGGGGGGGGCACAACCACTGGGGTAAATGGGGCATAAAGAATAAAGTGCTAAAAGACTTTCTCTCCTATGAACTTGGTCTGGATCAGGCTCCTTCCCACCACATGTACTATTTACATAAGGAAGTGTAAGGCCAGTGACAGGATTCAGTTTGCACCTAATTCAGTCATGAGAGGTCCTTCAGACAAGAAGTGCATGTTGCGAAACTGTTGCTATCTGCCCTGAGCCGATGGGAAGGAGTAAATACGAAGTGGACTAACTTAACAGCACACACTAATGCTCAGTGCTGACCTTTTAAATCGCCAGCACACTATCTGCTTCGGGTGGAAATGTTCTGCTTGAAATAGCCATCATTTGCATGAGTGTCCCAGCATGGGGTGGAAATGGGGGCTGCGCATTCTTGCCTTTGTTCACGAGTGTTTGTTTCACCATTAGGAAGCTCTGTGGCCGGGGAACTGCATTGGTACTTGCATACTTTGGAAAACAGATTTGTATTTCGTCTGTTTGGTCAACTACAGATAAATAAGGCAGGAAGTGATTAAAATGTGAAGGTCATAACGTTCACGGACGCTTTCTGGCCAGCCAGGAATTTTTATTAATTCTTTAAATGCAAATACTGAGGCTCTGTGGACACGTTCCTTACCTCCTGCAGAGCACCTGGTGGAAAATTACAGTTCGCCTTCCAGACTGAAAATATGGCTCTGAGAAGCCACATTCTTCTTTTGCATGGTGCGAATGTATCCCCAAAGTCCTTCAAAGATACTGTTATTAGGACCACCTCAGAGTGCAGCAACAGAGCTGAACGCCCATTTTGGCCCAGAGCAGGACTTGTCAAGGTCTTGAGGAGGCTCCAAACGTATTTCCGTATCTGGTGCGGCCAATGTGCAGGACAATAGTTCTGTGTTGGACTCGGCAGGCTGCTGTGTTTGTGTGAGTTCCACTGAAATCTGCGCAATTTCATGACTGCCAAGGACCAAATCAGCTGCGATAGCCACATAAACCCTGATCTGTCACATTCCCATGTATAAAGCAAGGGTGTGGACTGATTTTAGGGCAGTGAGGTGCAGGGGGCCAACCCCCCGCCTCACAAACAAATTGTTCAAAATATTTTTCTTTTGCCCTATATGTTCTATTCCGTGATGTGCCTTAGACTGAGTCCAAGTTTGCTGGGCTGCTAGATGGCTGGTTATACATCTCCAGGGTCTCAAGCAAAAGCCTTTCCCACCTCTGCCATCTGAACCAGCTATGACAGACTAAACCAAAACACTGAGCTGTGGCTCATCCCCTATAACAGCAGTCTCCAAACTGGAGATCACTGCTGTGGGGAAAATAGTCCCTGGTGTGAACAGCACTTTGCGTTCACTACAGCTCCCTACTACAGCTCCCAGGGGTCTTTGCAGCCAGCCACTGTTGTGCCAGATTTCCTCTCTGCAATCTTTTGCCCACAGTAGGCAAATTAGCTTCCCTTTTATCATCAAAAACCACCCTAGTCTTTCACAAGGCAGCACTAAACCCCACCACCCATTTGGAGGCCAAATGCAGTCAGCTTGCTTGCTCACAGCAAGGGAGTCAGCCTTGGGCACGATCACCTATAATCCACCATGGCCTTGGGCTTTCGTAGTCTCTGGCTTAATAGGGAGTAAAAGAGCAAAGATCAGATAGTAGCTGTTGAGGGAATATGGATTACAGGTACTCTTCTGGGTACTAGCTCTAAATTTTGGGATGCAGATAGAACTGTCAGGTTCAGGAAATTGGTAAGAGAGAATTAGGGTGGAATCCTAACCATCTTTCCAGCACCCGGATAAGGGCAATCCAACTCCAAGGAGCTAAGGTAAGGAAACAAATGTTTCCTTACCTTGAGGAGGCCTCCGTGACTACTACTCCACTGAAGAAAGCAGCATATTCCCCATTGGCATGGCTATGTCAGTGCTGGAAAGTGGGTTAGGATGGCACGCTTAAGCATTTCGATTTCCTTGGAGAAATATTAACTCCAGAATCAGGGCTTCTAAGAGATATTTTTATGCCTAATCTTTTGTTCTGAGCACTAGGTTATGCCAATATTTCAACATGCCTTGAAGTTTTTCCATATAGAGAATATTTCCAGAAATATTTTTTCCTGTTTATTTTTCTCCCTGTGGCCCTGCCCTCTGCAGATTGGTGAGAGACATTCATAAATATTTTTGTACTCAGCTGTGGGAAAGGCGCAGTGAGCTACTTTGACCTTTGAGCAAGGTTAGATGTGGAACTCACTGTCATTGACAAACCCACAAGAATGTCCAGGAACCTTGGGGGACCAGCAAATTCAGTAGCTTATCAGTAGATTCTCTCTTCAGTGTGTTAGGAAGCGGAGGCCAGGAAGGTTGAAATTTTTTTTATGCTTCACTGTTGATATGAAAGATAACTAAAAATATACACTGCATATTTGTTCCAAAGTTGCCAAGGCTAAATCTCTATTTAGATAGTTGATGGTACCAGAAGTTCTGTCATTTTCAGCAACACAGTCATATCCCTGAAGATTTAGCCTATGGAAGTAATTATATTAAAATAAATCTTTGGGTATTTTCCATAGTATATAGTCAACAGCTCTCTGCCTTACCAGTGAGGCTGAAGTATTTCCTACTGGAAATAATTCTTTCCACTCAAATCCTATTTCAGAGACAAAAAGAGTTCCCCTGCCACCAGCTGAAAAATTCGCTTGCTGCTAAATTCTTAAGGCTTCAGTCTTATGCACGCTGCATGCTGGAAGAGGCCTCCTGTGCTGACACTGATTGCCATAAAGCAGTAGCACCAGTTGTAAAAGGTGTTCTGAGAGTGCACCACTTGGTGTGCTGCTGGCAGCACTGGCGGGAATACCCACTGCTTTCTGTGTGTGTCGTCCGTCCCCCCCCCGGAGTACAGCACTTTCTGCCTGCTTCAGCACTTCTGCCTGCCTGCTTACCAGAGAAGGCAAGCCGGTGGGAGGAATGGGGAGAGGATGGAACAGCAGGTCAAAACAAGGCCAAACAAGGTCAAAACAAGGTCAAAACAAGACAGGGACAGCAAGGGAGTAAGGGATGATGTGGCCTGGTGGAGTGGGATTGGGGACGTTGGCACCAGAGCCGCAATGCTCTACCCCAGCGCCCTGGGGCAGTGACGTCACGATCCTGCTGATTTGCGCCCCCAAGGGAGGATGGGGGGTGCGATCAGCAGCGGTTTCTCCTTCGGGGACAGCCTGGAGAAGGCTGCCTCTGTACTGTAAGTGCAAAGGCAGTCTTTCCCGCATCTCCCTGGAGGAGGGGTCGCGCGATCGCCTCCGAAGGTGACTTCCTTCCTGCCGCTTGCGGTGTGAAGACAGTCACCTCCATAATGAGGGCAGAGCCTGGGGCCATTCCTGCGCCCCTGTTTATACCGGCACCTGGAGTATGTGCTCCTCAGGCTCCCCCCGCTTACGGTTCTGGTTGGCACCACCAATATCCTATTCCCCCAGACCCGATCCCGCAGCAGAAGCATCACCAGAGGGGAGTGGCACGGTAAGTACAGCAGGCGCTGCAATGCGCCATGTAAGCAACCCTTCCCCCTTGTTAACAAAGCCATTTGGGGCAGTGCTGGAAGGCCATGATGCCTGCTGAAGGCCAGAAGTGATGTCATTAAGCAGGAAATGATGTCCTTAAGTAGGTCATGACCAGAAATAAACACTTTTTCTCACTTAGCAACACATTAGCTGCAAGTGACAAGCGAAAATTCACAAGTCTGGATCATATTGTCAAGATATGGAAGAGCCCAATTATCATGCAGGCTTCCCTTTCAGCAGTGACACGTCAGCACAGTTCAAAAGCCAGTGGCAGAGCCTGAGGGCCAAGTAAGGCCTTCTGAGGGCCATATTCCCCCCCCCAGCCTTATGTTTGACATCCCTGTGCTAACCTTGTGTGTCTATATTTGGTTGTGGAGGGAAGGTTTCTTGTGTGTGGAAACCGAGTGGAAAAAATACTGAAATTTGAGTGCTGAGAAAAAAATATATGGTACATTTTTGCTTATCATTTTATATTTCCACATTGAATAGAATATTATAAAATCTGAAATCATAGTATATTTATTCAACATATACAATATAAAAACACAATTTCAAAACGTATCATTATTGTGAATCCACAGGACCACAAGCAAAAATACACATATGAAACATGGACTGATATGACTGACTTTTTTCAGAATTGCAGCTCTTCCTTTTTTAAAATTTTGTTTTTATGTATAAACAGGATATCTTTTTGTGTTGACTTAAAAATGTGTTTACAGAGAGGTGCAGAATCTAATGATGAAAATGGCAATACTTTGATACATTCCTTAAATTGATGCTGTTGTAGGAATATGAACATTACAAATAGAAATGAAAGTGAATTTATGGATCAAGTGTAAATACTATAAAAAAAGACCAAGTCCAACATGAATAATGAGCAAGTCCATCACATTTCAGCTAGTGGTTCTTTGATCATCATTGTTTCAAGAGCTCTTTTTGTAGCATAAATAGTCTCATCATAGCCGATATGCTTAGAATCAAACCATTGGTCTGAAATTGGGACCAGTGCAAATATATTAGCTTTTCAAAATGTATCTTTAAGCTTTTTTGAGTGGCTGCTGCCAGGCACAGAAGAAAACAGATCTTTTAAACCTACTAGCCTAGTCCCAGAGTACAGGCATCCCCTGGTATCCGCTGGGGTTCTGTTCTGGACCCAACCGTGGCTACTGGGGACACCTTTTTAAAGACCGGGGAACATCAGGGGTTTTGTTGCAACAAGGTAAAAAACAAAGATTTGTTTAATGTTCCCCTGTCTTTTCCATGGATACCAAATCAGTGGCTACTGGGGCATGCCTGTACTTCTCTTCTGACAGACTTCCTCTTGTGCCATCTCTGTTCCCCAGCAATACTAGAATTTTTTCACTGGAGGGACGTGGGCAATAAAGTGCTTTATATAATCAAATACTTACATATGTGTAATGCCTCATAAGCAAAATGTTCCCATTCATACCTTATGGAACCAGTTTTTTCTTAACATCAAATTTCCAAGAAAAGAATACGAGCTGTTTTCATTTGTTGTCTCAGAGACTCAGAGATGCAGCAGATTCCCCATTTTGTTTACCTGAGTGGCAAGTTTGACCCAGCTTCTTAAGTACCCCAAAATGAAAATCTTCTGAGTTGCCATTTAAGAATGTTCCACAGAACTCTGTTGATTAAACTCTGCCCTAATTAGGTATTGTGTACAAACAAGCTTTATCGAATAGGTTTTCCTATAGAACTTTCCTATTCATTTATGTGTAGTTTTCATATGTGTATGAGCCCTAAAAACTTGCAGTAGATATCAAAACCTAGTTCTTAGTTTTAACACACTAGTGTAAATCAAAAGAATTGTGTTGACTTCACTGATTTGCTCTAAGATTTACATGGATATAGCTGATGGTTTCCATTCTGTCTATCACATTTCTAAAAGGTGAACCTGGAAATGAAGTTTCAGTTTTTAGAGCGCTCCATTAGCGCCAGTCCCACTGACTTTGGTGGGGTTTGTGCCAACAAAGGACTTGTAAACCTGGGCACCAAATTAGCATTGACTGTGAAGGTTATAATCGTAAGCCATTTCCAGTGGAATCAAAGGGGCTTCCTTTCAAAAAGAGTTGGCCCAATCTTTGGAGTGTAGATCTGCTCATGGAGAATCCTTTCCCCTGCCAGAGTTGCCACGGGGGGGGGGGGAGGGGAGATGGAATGGATGGAGGGGCTCTGATAATGCAGCAGTTGTTGTGCAACCCATTGAAGCACTGCCCAATTACTGGATCTGGGCTTTCATTGCACACATACTCAACTGGGGCTGTTGAATGGGCTCCCCCTTTTGTATGAGAGTTACACACATATACACACAAACACACTGTCTGCATAATGTTGTAATTGGGACTAATGTGTTTAGGATCAAGATGAAAGGCTATAAACTGAAATACCTCTCTATACCTCTCTACACATTTGGCACTATTCCCTTACATTCCAGTTTTCATTTCAGAGGTCTTCTCTCCATTAAGTTTGCATTTTGTGCATAAACAAATGCCTGACGTGGCATTTTCAGCGACAGTCTTTTAAAATCTTCAAGACTTTTTTCCCAAGGGTTGGTTTCCACTGCTGGACAAAACTTTTCATATTGACTATCAGTCGGCCTGCTTGGACATCTTCATACCCAGCTACAAGATATTTCAAACCTATAAATAAAACACCCAGGTATTTATTAGACTTAAATAAAACAGCCCTAAATATATAACCATAAGGGAGAAGATGTGTGTGTGGAGAGAATTGTTTAGTGATGACAAAAAGTTTGAGGGCGTAATCCTAACCTGTGATGGAACAGGCAGGCTAACTGGCCTGCACTGTATCTAGCACAGGTTGGGAGTGGGCTGGAGCCTCCATGGGGCAAGGGCACGTTCATTCTCTTACTCTGGGGTAGGCGCCAGCCACCCCATGGGGCTGCTCAGATATGTGCCCTCTGTATAGCAGGTGCAAGTCCAAGCACACAGCAAGGCCCAAATCGGAGTTGCATGGGCCACGCACAGTGGTGTGGATGTGCCTGCTGAAGTTGTACAATGGCATAATAATATTTTGTTGAAAAGCAGTGTATAAATATGTATTCTCAACCCCCTTTTTTCATTATCTCAAGCATGAAATTGACCTTCTTCACCGATGCTACATCCTGGGGCAACGCTTTCATCAAGTTGTCCACTAGCACCCCAAGATCTCTCTCCTGACCGATCAGAACCCATTAGCCTATATGTGAAGTTTTGATTTATTTTTTGTTCCAATATGCATCACTTTATGCTTGTCTACACTGAAACGCATCTGCCATTTTGCTGCCCATTCCCCAGTTTGGAGAGATCCTTCTGGGAGATCCTTCTGGAAGATCCTAATCCTTCTGGATTATTTTCAGTGGGCTGTAAACACAGATATATTTTCATATACGCATCCTCATCCACATTCTAGATTCTGAAAATACCTTTTTTTCACACAAATAGGATTCATTCAGGGCACACAAGTTTAATATTTCTCATTTCTTACAATGGCTGTAAATGTTGTGTCACTAGCATGATCAAAGCAAATGGGGTGGCCTCTCCTTCCTCTGAAGAAAAGGTCCTTGCATTATTCGGCATGCCCAAATTATACTCAGTACTCTTGTTAGGGAAGGAATTCTGCATGTGTGCAACTTGGAGATAAGATTCAGATTGACAAATTCTGTGGCAGTGTTTAGGCATAATTAGTGCTTGGTATAATACATTCAAAGTGAAAGTCAAAATTGAAAGGAACGTCTAGCATATTAAATTACTTTAGTCAATAAGAACAGTGAATGGCACTTTAGTGTTCTGAGAGCACAATCCTACCTTCACAATAGGCTGGTGCATATCCCTCACACCAGCCTGCGAGTGTCGTGAACGTGCTGTAAAGCATGTTTGCAAGTACTCCAGAGTTGGGGAGGCTGGCGCAAGGACATGTGCTGGCCTCTGTGAACCAGATCCCGGACCTGCAGGGTTAGGCTTGCGCTGGCCAGGGCAGCCAGCCAGTTGGGGAGGGCAGCGGGAGGGTGGCCTGCGGGTGCAAATCCCTTTCCTCCATGTTGCTGGGCAGCCGCCTCCTCCCCTGCGCTGGACATGCTGCAGACCTGCTGGCCTGCCTATTCCAGCACAAGTTAGGATTGGGCTGCCCAGCATTTACATGGTACCTTCTTCTACTGTATTCCCAGAATGTGGAACAAAAGCAGAATTTATGCTCAACAGTTTCAGTTGGAATATCTATATGATGGGATGAATCTAATTTCAATAAGTACATATGAACTATAACATCAGTGATGCTGGGGCTGAAGAACAGTAACAAAGAATCAAGAATTCTGACTGAGATGTGTTGCTTTTCATTAAAAAAAAAAAATACGTACCAGGGTTAAGAATTGGGCAAGTGCAGCCTCTGTTGGTCCATGATTCTGGGTAAAGAATTCGCTTCCCTCGTACAATTTTAAGTTTTGTAGATTTCAATACTTTCTGGATTTTCACATTGACCTCAGCATGGGAGCCTTTATCGTGAGCGGATAAAATCTTTGCCTTCAGCACTGGGAAGAGAAAATTTCAGTGTGTATTGTCTGTTTTTGTTCCAGGATAGTTGTGCACATTAATGTTGGGTACCAGTGATGTGTGTGTTACAGAATAGCTTGTTTGCATTTTCAGAGTGAGTGCAGTTGTCCTTATGGACAAGACTTGTGTAATGCAAATATATAATGCAAGACTGCATGCATAAGATGCAAAGGCAACAGACTGATGCAGATTCTCTCCTTGATGAGCATGTTCAGCCTTTGCCAAAGACAGGGTGCAGGGAGATGCTCAGTGACCTGATTTTTAGGAAGTACTGAGCACACAGCTGCTGCTTCCTGATGAAGCATCATCTTACTCATCATCATTTTAATTACTTGTACAAATTACAAAATGTAACAATGCTTTCCTTCGTGGAACCTGGCCACCTCAATCCACTATACAATTAAAGTACATATATTTTGGCAAGGAAAGGTAATTGATTTAAAATAATTTATCCATTCTAAATTAGCTAGATTCTTATAAATTTAGGAATGGTGAAAAGAGGTGTATAAATATTCTTAATAATGTTAATAACAAATGTATAGATTCAAAAGTTAACCTTCTCCCTCTCAAATCTGTGCGTGAATGCATTTCAGCTGATACAGTAGTTCTCAAAGGTAAAGGTTTCCCCATGACCAGATGGTCTAGTCGTGACCGACTGTAGGGGGCGGTGCTCATCTCCGTTTCAAAGCCCGTGAGCCAGCGTTTTGTCCGAGGACAAGCTTCCGTGGGCATGTGGCCGGCGTGACTCTACGCCGTAGCGCACAGAATGCCATTCCCTTCCCCCCGAAGTGGTCCCTATTTATCTACTTGCATTTAGGTGCTTTTGAACTGCTAGGTTGGCAGGAGCTGGGACAAGCAACGGGAGCTCACTCCGTCGCACAGTCTTGAACTCCCAACCTTCCGGTTGGAAAGCCCAGCAGCAGCGGTTTAACCAGCTGCGCCACCACGTCCCTCAAAGCAAGTGTCTAATTGCTACTACAATGCAAACAGTACAGTGTGTGCAAACAGTAATTGAAGAAGTATGGCATGAGAGACTTGTTCCAGTTTCAAATACTGCTTGCTCATCCAATATATCTTACTGTCAGGACACACCTAAGTATTATAAGATGCAAACTGTGGGGAAACTTGTATAGGGTGGACAAAACAATGCCAGCAACAGTTTTGGTCCATTACAAAGTCAATTGGCTAGTGTTTGCTCATGGCTGGAGGGCATGTTTTCCCCGTAGTAAAAATCCTTACCCCCTTCCTGGGCATGATCCACTTTTATCGGTCAATGCAGATTTGCACCAGCAATATTGCTCCAAGTTGACCCATGGCAGCATCTGGGGCTTACTCCAGGGCAAGGGGACAAATGCTCCCTTCCCCAAGGAGACCTCAACATGGCAAATCTCACCTGTGGGATACAGCCAGTGCCGCACTGGCACCACTGCATTGCTATGTAAGGAGCTGGGGCTGTAGATCTGCACCCTGCCAGGTACATTGCGCTACTTCCAGTGTTTTTATAACTGAGCTGTTTGAGGTCATAAGTGACCATTCCTCACTGGTCAAGGCCACCCAGTGATGCTCCTGAGCCACGTGCCACTGGGGTAGCTGAGCTCCTCAATGGACCCTGAATCATTTTATGAAGCAGTTTTATTGGCACTGGTCACCGAATGTACATTTCTGAGGCTGTTCTTCATATTATTACACTATTACTACATTTTTACTCACTGTAAGTGTATTTCATGCCACAGAAGATCTTTGCATTTCCTAAAACCTGGTCTTTACATTCACATTTTCCTGCGGAAACATAACACAAAAATATTTGAAGTATCTTCAAATGTCAGCTCCTCATATGATAATCTGAGTTACTTGCCAAATTATCCAGATCTGCCTGTTGAACTAGAAGAAAGCAAAATGGTTCAGGAAATGGGATACAGTTTTGGAGGCTGAATTCATGGAAAATGGTATTTTCTTCCTTGCATGACAAATTGCCTTAAATGCACATGCCAACAGCATGTTGCTAAACATTTCAACTTTTAAATGGGTTAGAATGTTTGAAGCAGCTAACTGGATAATAAATAAGGTATGTCTTATCCTTGACCTGATGATGAATACTTGAATTTTCTGAAATTCTTACAATAAATTGGATCGACAAAAAGAAATATCACTTAATGCATTTGAGAAACTTAAAAAGCATGGATAGTTTTAGTGTCACAAGACATTCAGTTTTCATTTTCATTCTCACTATGCAAAATTTTAATGTTCAAAAAATAATATTTATTTGTATAAGTGAAACACAGTTGGTTAATTATATTTTAAAACTGTGATTCTTAATAGACTTAGTAGACTAAGTATGCCTTAGTGAATCCAGTGGGCCTTTTAATAAGTGTAAAAGTATATAATATTATAGATAGGGGTCTCCAAACTACGGCCCAGGACCCAGATCCGACCCACCACAAGATTTTATTGGGCCTGCAGCAACTTAAAATATTTGACATTTTATTGACATAATTTTACTCATTACATATCATTTCTCAGTTTAAGCACAGCATTGTTTCTTTGTAAATGTCACATTTCTCTTTGTTCTGAATCATATCATGCTGGTTGGAAAAAAAGAGATCCAAGTTAAACTTATTCATGTAAATTTCATTCATTTATTTATAAAACTGATTTTTTTTTTTTGGCCCACAAAAATGTATAAAATATACGATGTGGCCCTTGTACTTGAAATGTTTGGAGACTCCTGTTATAGATTAGCCTCAGTTTTTTTTTTACATTTTTCTAAATGCTCAAATCCAAAAGTTCATGAATTTCTATAAAATTGGATTGTCTTGTTGGGGAAGATGGTAAACAGGCTGGAGCTCGTATTCTTACCGGAATGTCGAAGGGCAGAGTACCCTTGTTCATCTTCCCAGCCCCAGGCGGTTTCACTTTCATTATACGCGGAATGAAAACTAGGAATTTCTTGGTTCCAGTCTCTGTCTGCACTGCTGAAATGAAAGGAACGTTGTATAATGTTTGTTACGAAAACAGTTCTGCTCAAGCTACTTATTTCAGAAAATAAGTATTTTGTTCTTACCTGCATTGGGTGAGAGTTATTAGAAAAGGAACATACTTCAGTCCTTTACATGTTTACTCAGAAGAAAGTTCCACTGTGTTCGAGGGAGCTGACTGCCAAGTAAGTGTATATAGGAGTGGTTCTTACACAGCGAGAACAATAACAACCGAGAAAGCAATAATTGTGCAAAGCCTATCATTAGATACATAAGTATCTGCATTTCATGGTTATTGGTATAAAATGTCTTGTGGAAACATTTTGTGATTTATATAATTTGTCTCTGGTGTGGAATGCAAAAGATCTATAAAAGGATCTCTTTGCATCGTTTCAGCTTGGCATAGAATTTAGCATTCTAGGCCTGTCCTTATATGGCTTGTTCTTAGTTGGCATCTCAGAGGTTGCAGCTTGATCTTGCTCCCAGATATGCAAGTTGGAGCTTTGCCATTGAGCCTTAAGGTCTTCTTTCTCCATTGTCCTCCTAATCTAATCAGACCAAGCAGCTTTTTGCATCACCTGCAAAACTGACTCGGGGCGCCATCCTAACCTGGAGTTAGGCTGGCACAGTTAGGCCAGCACAAGGGACACTGTAAAGTATGTTTGGACCACTCTTGGAGTCAGAGAGGCCAGCACACAAACGTGTACCATCCCCCCTAACTCCAAGAGTGGTCCAAATGCGTTTTATGGTGGCCCTTGTGTTAGCCAAACTTTGCCGGCCTAACTGTGCCAGCCTAAATACAGGTTAGGATTATGCTCTGGCTGAGCTCTTCAGCCTGTAAACATTTGGATTATAGAGATCAGGCAATCATCTCTGAATAGAGATGATATTGGCCATGGTGGGTGGTGCAACCTTACGTTAGAAGCAGGCTACTTCAGAATGCCAGGTGCAAGGGAGTGCAAGTCAATGAAATGCAAGTATCTTGTTGCCTTGCGTGCTCTCTGAGGCATCTGGTGCGCTACAGTGAGATACAGGGAGCTGGACTAGGTAGGCTTGATCCAGTGGGGCTCTTCTTACGCTTTTATGTCCTCAGGGGTTCTTTCTATCCACATCATGGCAGGTTTTCAGAAATGCCAAAAAAAAGACTACTGAGATGTCTGGCAAATCTGTTGTTCAGGCCAATGTTTGAATAGATCTGAAATATACAGTCATTTGCATACATTCTTGTGAATCCCTAAACCTCTGATTTCCCAGTTGGCCAGGATACAGATTAGGTATGTCAGTGATGTGTTCAGTTTGTCAGAGGTATTCAGGAAAGTTTTGAAGGTTGCCCAGAAAGAGGAAATTTGTGATTTGAATGTTCTTTTTCTATGCTTCTAATAGTGATCCAAGCACACACCTAATTTTTCAGTGATTCCTGGTAAAGTCAGGCACCATCGTAATCTTACTAATGATTTCCAGGCCTTAACTACTCCAGAGTGAATAGTAGGTAGAACAGTGATCGTTAGCCACCTTTTGATGTATATCAAATAAGGACTGAGGTTTGTACATCATTTCTTACTGCCTTGATGAAAGTAGAAGGTAAAAGAAACGTTCTTATTTACATTGAGGCCACAATTCTAACCTGGAGTTTGGCCAGCACAAGGGACACCGTAACATATTTTTGGACCACTCTCAGAGTCAGAAATGCACACAGACATGTGCCAACCTCCCTGACTCGGAGAGTGGCCCAAACAGTGGCCCTTGTGCCGGCCAAACCTTGCTGGCCTAATTGTGCCGGCCTAACTCCAGGTTAGGATTGTGCCCTGAGTTGTAAAATAAAACAGCAGCAGCTGAGAAGTTCTAAGCTTGAGGATTTTCAAGCTCTGTAACTGCTCCAGAATTTTGTCCTTTTTATCACCTTTATTTTTGGCACATTGACTACATTCTGACACCGGGATTTTCTGTCCCTGCGACGTTTGTCGACTCACCTGCTGATGCAGTCACCACTCAGTGGATTGCAGCTTCCTGCACAATCACATGGTCGGCAACCATAATCTCCGAAGCCCCAGTAGCCTACCATGCACCTTTCACACTGAGGCCCAGCCACTCCAGCTTTGCAGGGACAATCGCCATTGCTGGGATCACAGAAGCTGCTGTTGCTGAAGGGAAGCATGGCTGACCCCACAGGATGGCAGGAGCACACTGCAGCAGGAAAGAATATGCATGGCATTAATATCTGTGGGAAGAAGAGAGATTGCGTGCATTTGCAGTACAAGCATGCCCCAGTATCCACTGAAGTTCTGTTCGAGATCCCACCCAATACCGAGGACACCTTTTAAAAGATTGGGGAACACCAGTGGTTTTGCTGCAATAAGGAAAAAAAAATAGAGATTTGTTAACGTTCCCGTATCTTTTTAATAGATGTCCCAGTATCCATGGATAATTGAAACAGTGGATACCTAACCAGTAAGTACTGGGGCAGGCCTGTATTTGAGGGCAATGTATGATGCAGTATACAGACCAATATACAGTACCAAGAGAGAGATACATATATTCCGCAATAACCGTATCTTCCCTCTTTGATTCTTTCCTAAAGTTATGCTTTCTCCTCATCACTTCTTAAGCATCCAAGAGCTCACACACAGGAAGGGGGGGTGAACCTGGGAGCGGGAGGGCAGCCCCGGAGGGAGGATTCGGCCTGCAAGGGGGCAGGGATGGAGGGAGAGTCTGCCGCCAAATCCTGAACCCCCTCCTGGGCCCCAGAGATGGACACGGGCCTCCTGTGTCACTCAGTAGTGGGTGCAGATCCGAGTAGCTCCACTGGGGCACCACACAGGGTAAGAGAACCCCTGTTTCCTTACCTCAAGGAGCCCTCCAGCTGCTGCCCTGGCCCCACAGGATGCAGCTGTGGCCATTTTGGCACCGCCGTAACCCTGGAAACTGGGGAAGCATAGGATTGGGCTGTTAATGACAACCACCATCACTCAGCCTCTCCTCATTTACATAAATTATTATAAGGAGAAAAAAGGAAGAGTAAAAGGTAATAAAAACTATGTCAAAAATCAAATGGTACAATCCTTCCTAGACTGTGCCACTTCAGACTCAAAAATTTTGTTTTTCAATATGTTCTCACACATTCCTCTCCCAGGACATGAGAAACTAGAATGCCAGGAAAGAGATAATTAAGCGAGAGTCTTTCTCCCCCCCCCATATATTAATTCTACAGGCAGAGTGTTTGTGTTGCTGTTTATACAATAAGTGACAAAATATGGGAAGCAACTATTTGGTTATTTAGGTCAGTGCATCACTAGGATGCATCACAAGTATATCAACAAACATCTCAAGTTCAATGGAACTGAAATTTCAGAATATAATAAACAGCTGTGAACTCTCAGCAAAATATAACTGTTTCTGAACATGTGTCTCTACATTTAGAGAATATGTTGAGTGTAAATTCTGCTTTTTAAAACTGCCAATACAAATTTGGATACTAGGACCCATATGCTACAAAAATATATTGCTGGAAGTACAACTATTTTAAATGTAGTTATTTTGAAATGAAGCTTGTTTTATTGTCCCCAATTACATTATAGCAGTCCTCAAAATTCATTAAGGTGGTTAAAAATGGGAGACTGGAAAGAATCTCTGTAACCTTCAGATTGCCAGACTGTGTTAAATAGGAGAATGCCCTGTTTTATCTAGTACACACCCACTCCTGAGCAAATATTGTTTCCTGAAGAATATGCTTAATGCAGCCCATGGATTGCAGCCTAACAGCTCTTTCATTGGCTTTGACCTTGGAGCTTTTTGATTTTCATTGCTCTCCAGTGATTGAGCAATAGTGTTGACTTGAGCTGGTAATAGCTACAGAATTCCATTGTCCACCATATAGAAATACGAGGTTATCAGACATGTTCTTATCAACACAAACAAAGCAGGACACTATTTTTCTGTTGAGATTGTAATCACCACTTGATCTCCTCAAAGCACAGAATTTCTGTTCAGTTGGAGTTATCCAAAAACCTCCTCACACTTTACAGGCCAAATGAAAAGCTATGACTGAACCACTTAGGGCAGGAAATATCTGTCTCCTCTGTTGGCGCTATGATGTGTCACTCCGACTCTGTTGTTATGGATTTGCCACAGATGAGAGCAGCTGAAGATAAAACTGGGCCAGCTGCCCAGGAATGAATTTCATTACGGCTCAGAGGCACCAGCTGAGAAGAATTTGCTTTGTACCAATAGATCCTGCACAAAAAGTAAGTTAATCAGGTGGTTGAAGTCAGAAAGGAAAACTACGAAGTATTTTCTGGGAAATGAATTTATTTCTATTTTATGTGTTAAACGTTTATTTGGCACCATAGAAAAAAAGAATAGTTCCAAAAAGAGAGTTCGTAGTACAAGTGGATTTGAAGAAGGGATTGGGTGGAGGAGTGTGTGATGGCTTCAGGGTTAGTCTAAGACCTCCCAGTGGCTGAGATGGCAAAAGCAGAAGAAGAAATGTGGTAGAAAAGAGAATGATGGGCTAAAGCAGAGTTTCTCAAAATGAATCGGGACCTGTGTCAGGTGGGTTGCAGAAAGCTGGGAGCAGCCATCTTGGAAACTGCAGACCTTACACTTGCTATATTCCTTTTGTGAGTTTGAATTTTCAAGTGAGGGTTTGAAAAATTTTTATTTTTAATTCAGTGCTTTTACATCATTACATCATTTTGTCCTCATCTTGCTTTCTGTCAGAGATGTTTCATGGTTGGGAATTGCTGCAGTCCAAGAATGCCAGGAATGCATTCCAGGAATGTCATTTGATGATGATGATGAACCCCGCCTTTCTGCCTGAAGGCACTCAATGATGTCACAATGATGGCACTTCCTGCTTGATGATGTCACTTCTGGCTATGACATCTCTTCCAGGTTAATGTCATAACTTCTGCTGCAGATGCAGAAGGAAATGGATATTGAAAACAAAAAAAGGGTAGGTGCAGTAGGAGAATGACATGGAAACTCTTTATATTTTAGGATCCACGGGGCTTGTTTTAAATTTTAATTATTTTAATGTTTTTAATTATTGTTTTTAATTGTAAATTGTGATTTTATTGTATTTTATTGTTGTAAGCTGCCTTGGGTGCCTTGGGGCAGAAAGGCGGGATATAAATTAAACAAACAAACAAACAAACAAACAAACAAATGTGCTGGCCCTTTGATGTTTGGGCTGATGACATTTTATTGTAGTTCACAAAAGCTATGACCATATTAAATGTGTTAGTCTGATCCTGTCCCTTTCCTTGTTACAGTATGCAGCTATGCCAGTTGAGCTTGTGCTGCATGCTGCTACTGGTGTGTGTGTGTGTGTGTGTGTGTGTGTGTGTGTTCACCTATAGGTTTCCTCACTGGCGCACATCTGGTGGGCAGAAAAATAAGGGATAAGAGCCATTGTGTGTGATTACCTCTGAATCCACCCCTTTCCTCCCATGAAACTCCCCCTCCCTGCTCATAGCCTGCCCCTACCACCAATTTACCAGCACCTGTGGAGCACTTACCATCTCCCAGCAGGTACCAGCACCATCTCTCAGAGCTGCTGCTGGGCTATGCCCCAGTCCCCTCCCTGTTTGAGGCAGCAGCCTGATGGCACACAAGACCAGCCCGGGTTTTATGCTGCTGTAAAGAACCTTGCACGGCCAGAACCCTAGATGTAGCAACACAAGCCCCCAGTAGGATTGGGGCCATAGCCCACAAGGTGCCACAAGACTCTTGCTGCTGCAGTTTAACCCATTTTCCTTTGGCCATATTATATATTTCACAGTCACGTGAAACGTTGGTTGCTTGGTGTGGAACTGATGGCTGCTGTATCGTTGCGTGTTTCAGTGGGAACAGAACTTTGGTTGCTGGGAGATCCAGAAAGAGTTGAGAGAGAGAGAGAGAGACTGCACAGAAGGTCAGTGAAAGAAGAACAATAAGGATAAGCAGGCAAATCCATCTTCATGTAGCAGTTGTCTCTAAACCCTAAAATCTCATGAGCTGGAAATGTCATGGAACAGAGCACTCTATTATGTGCTTCCTCAGACATCTGGATCTGATCGCTGGCAGAGCTTGTCCAGCTCTGCTTGTCCAGTAGTTCTGTTCTTACGTGATAAACTTCGTTGCAACTTGCTGTGTAATATAAAATTCCAGATCCCTTTACAAGGTATGATGCAGCATGATCCCATGCGCATGTTTACTCAAAAATAAGTCCCATTGCAATAATGGGGTTTACTCTCAGGTAAATGCATATAGGATTACAGTCAGTGTTTTATTTGAACTTTGTTTTTATTTTATTTATTGACTAAGAACAATAAAAATATAGTAGTATACTAAATACGTTTATGAGTGATTATTGTAAAACTACCTTTCTTATATAAATCAAACTTTTTAATGATTTATTTTTAAATGTGTGTGTTGGAGAGGTCTTCTTAAGTGCAGGAAATTTTGCTCCTTAAATATAAAGAACTTACTGTTGGGGTATGAAATTAAAGCATTTGTTGACATTCTTAGCATGCTCCATTCTTGAAAAGGAACACATTAAAATAGAAGGTTATGACTTTGTTTTTTTAAAAAGGGAAAATGGAAAAATTGTATAGCTGTTCCAGTGTTTTAGCCATAACTATGTCAGTAAAAAAAATCCTTTAATCATTCCATCTGCACATGTCCACATCTTGCCAAGATTGTTAAACTTTTCAATCTGGTTCTCAGTGATCCCTTAGGAACTGTTGATTGTAATGATATTTACATACAGTTAATTCCATGAAATGGTCTACCTCATTAAAAACATTTCGGGACAGGTTAGCATTTTCTTGAACTACTATCCAACAAGGGGAATAATACTCTTAATAATTCTTTTTAAAAATTACATTTCGACTTTCTCCTTTTACTGCAGCCGTTTCCAAACTTACCAGGCGCCCTCACAGACTTTTCTTTCCAGCTCAGCTTGGATTGTGCAAGTTCTTGTGAGATCCAAGATGGCAGTGCCCAAGTCTCATGGGATCTTGAGCAATCCAAAATGGTGGCACACAAATCTTATATGATCCAAGCTAACGGGGCCCAGATCTCACAACCCAAGACGGCAGACCAAATCTTGTGAGGTTTGGGCACCACCCTCTTGGATGGCGTGAGATTTCATCTTGCAGGGATCGTAGGGGCCACTGGGGCAATCTCATGTTGTCCCTGTGAGTTTGCCGTGATGCCCAGTTTGGGAACCACTGCTTTTGGGACTCAAGATGGTTTACAACATGATAAAAACCAATAGAAAACACCATTTAAAAACGAGCAGCAGCAATTAAAACAATCCTAAGGGCATAAGTAAAAGATAAAAAGTACAGTAAATTAGAGAGTTTAGCAGATCATAAAAACTCAGAAAATGCCTGTAAGTAGAGCCAGGTCTTCAGTATTATGCATGCAAGTGAAAGCACAAATGTATTTTTTCTATATATTTCTTTTTCAGCATCTCCCCTGCAAACTGCTTTTCTGCTTTTCCCCCCCTTCTTTTGTCTATGTTAGGGGAAACTGCTGAAGGATGGAAAACTGAATGGATAACCCCAGGTTTGCATGCTAGTAATGCACTGTTTAAAAAAAAACCTGGCTTTAAAAAAGCACCTGAATCTTGGAAGGTTGTACGTATGCTCCTACCACAGCTGCTTTCAGTTGTAACGACCATGAAATAATAATATTCCATGGTCCCTAGTGGAAGTCTGCTGTCACATTCTTGTGAATTCACACTTGTGGATAAACCAGTAACAAAATAGACAGATTTCTCAATTACAAGTATGAAGCTGGCAAACTTAGCCCAATCCTATCCAACTTTCCAGCACTGATGCAGCTATGCCAACAAGGTGTGTGCTGCATCCTGTGGTGGTGATGGTGGTGGGAAGTCACAGAGGCCTCCTCCAGGTAGGGGAACATTAGCTCCCTTAACTTGGGCCTGCATTGCAGCTGCATACGTGCGGGAATGTTGGATGGGACTGGGCACTTAAGGTTCTTCACCAAAACAAGAGAATGAACAACAGGAAGATATTGGTTTTAAGTACCCCACTCTCAGAAAATGACATCATCTTACATTTGCAGGCATCTGGGGCAGAGAAAGGCCTTCTGAGGTCTCGGAAGAAGCCTCGCTTGCAACGCTGGCAATGCTGTCCTTCAGTATTGTGCTGACAGTTATCACATACTCCACCACTGTGATTTCCTGATGCCAGCCATGTGTCCATATCAAAGTGACAAGTGTCAGAATGCCCATTGCACTTGCAGGCTAAACCGCCAAAATAAGCAAACAGACAAATTAAAGATGCTGTAGTTTTTAAAAGAGAAATGTAGGGAGGGGGTGACGGAGAGGGAGGTGTGATGGTAGCTGAAAATAACACAATCAATGCATGTACCACTCTCCGTGTTTCGAAAACATACAAACTGTTATCTTCTAATGTAATTAATGTCAATGTGAAACCATCGTACGTTGCATTTTTCCAATTGCATTTTTGGACTATGTGAGGAAATGTGCAGAAAGGCTTTCCATTGGCCTCAGCACACTTTCCAGGCATTTGCTACTTACATCTGCATTCATTTGGAGCTCCTGTTTTGCCATTTGCAGGTTGCCAGGGCTGGTCATTGTAGAGGGAAGCACAACGTTGACAGTGAGTTCCTGCAGTGTTATGCTTGCACATACACCTTCCATGGACCTAACAAAGGGAAACAAACAACTACCATTATGCTACAGCGGTATGTCCAGAAATTTTGGATGCAAATGTGCCTACAGTGATTTTCCAAATCGTATGGGGTAATCTAACCAGAGAATCCACTACTACAGCCTGTTGCAGCTGAAACCAACTATTCTGCAAGTGGGTTTGTCTGAGCAATCAGAGGACTTGCCTAGATCGTAAAAAATGGCAAGCACAACTGAATTTTTCCAGCATAAGGATGCCACAAGCTTTTCACTGCCTAATAACCACTTTTAGGGAAAGAGAAAAAATTCCTTGATGATATTTGATGAACTATCAAATAATTTGATGCTGTTTGATGTCTTGGTTCACAGGAAAAGGGAAATTGGCAGTCTCTGCATTCAACTGAAGCATGTGAAGGCTACTACAGCGTACAGACAGTGAATTAGTCATGCTTGAGCTGTAAATCTGGGAATGGGATTTTTTTTAATGCTCAGAAAATGCCAAGGCCCCCATACTGTGTGTCACAAGCCCCCTGGACTCTGCATGGATACCAGAACAGCCGATAATGAAATCCACAGATGGGTCCTCTGAGGACCTCCAGAAATGAGTGGAAGTGCCTTCCGGTTGCATCCGGAGGTGTTCTGAGCTGAAGGGAGGCCGTGTGCGATCTACTTGTGCCTCAGAAGGCCTCAGGCAGGCTTCTGAGAGTGGCTGCCACCCCAATACCTCCTCCTTACACTTATAGGTGCCCTGTGTTCCAGTCTATCAGTATGCATTATTTCTGATAATCAAGAATACTACTATTTTTTTTTTTAATCACACATGAAAAGGCTTTCAGAATCAGTGTCAGTCACTTCTGGGTCAGGCACTTCCAAGGCAGGGCCTAGGTTTCACCACCGGATGACAAAGTTAGTTTAATAAAGGGTACCGTTTTGTATTCTACTGGTCAGTGACCAAACTCCTATTCCAGCAAAGTCCTACTCAGATGTTGAGAATGCGCTAAGTATTTGCAGGGGCAGGGAAAGTGTCCCGACAGCACTGCAGCAATCGCAGCACCACAGGAACAAATGGGCGTTTATAACACCCCTGGGTGGGGGGGGTTGTGCTGGCCTCCTGGCTGTGTTGTGGCTCACAGCCCCCCTGCGGCCTCCCCGCAGCTGCAAGCAGCTCCAGTTGGCAATCAGAGCCCACTTCTGGTTCTCAATCAATACGTTTTAAACTCCCTCAGTCCTGGCAGCATCACAATTGCTGCGGCACTGTCAGGATCCTCATTTCTGGGCCACTCCCTTTAAGGGGGAATGGCCCTCTTCTGGTTCCTCGGGTGGGTCGAAACCCACCAGTTTGGGAACCACTGTCCTATTCCTTTTAATACGGTTGAGTTCCAACACAAATAAATAATATTAAGTCATGTTTTGTATAAACTAGCATTAAGCATGTCTGGCAGGTAGACTTGCCAGGTTTTCAAAATGACAATAAGGGACACACAGGTATCGGGATACTACTTTCTATCAAACCACTCCATGGTGACCAGAAATAATATAAAAATTATGCAGTTAGCCATGGCAAGGCAGCAGCAAGCAGCAACAGCAGCAGAATTTTAGACTGGGATTTTTTAAGTCCTGTTCAACATTGATAACGGGACACAATTTTTAAGTCTTAAATACAGGAAGTCCCTTATAATAAGGGACACCTGGCAAGTCTACTGGCATGGTGCACAACTGATGTCGCTCATCTACGAACTGAAAAAAAAAAAGCCACTGAAAATAAGGAAGAACATAAAAAATCCTCAAATGAATATGGAATAAGCTGCCTGTTGTAGAAAGGCACCATTTTGCACTTGGATGCTCATTTGCATGACCTCGGTTTGACTGAAATAGAGCAACTGGAAAGTGAAAATGTGTTCTAGCATCTTCTATGAACACTTCAAACGACATAGGCGAATCTTTATGAGGCAACACCAAATAGATACATTTCCCAGGACGTTTCCCTGTTTGGAGAATTGACACAAGTGAGTTCATTTAATCAGAATTTTTTTCCACACTATTTTTCATTCTGTCATTAGGCTTTTTCATTTTACTCCACCTCCAGACTGCTTTCCTTCTTGGCTTGTCAGCTGTCTGGTAATGTCACTCATTATGCTATACAAGGCAAACAGTGTTACAAACGTTGACCTGTGAAAGATAAATGAGTGACTGATTTTCACACATGAAGACAGTTGCTAGGGCATGTTTCCTTCCATTGCCTTTTTGTTACGGAATTAATATATTCAGTGACTTCTTTTCAAATAGTCCTGGGGTTTTTGTGAACCTTGCAGAATACTTCATGACATGTTCCTCTAAGAGAGAAATAACCTGCAGCTTGTGGTCTAGCTGTCCGTCTTCCCCGCTTTTGATTACTGCTGTTTTATATTGTGGAATGTCATGAGTCCCACACTACAATTGTAGCTTTATTATTGTAGCAGATTTTATAGGAACACATGAAGTGGTGAAGTCCTCACAATCCAAATAAGGGAAGATATTCAAAGGATGGGAGAAGAATCGGCCCTTAGAAAATGGTTTTTAAATTGAAACCCTTGTACCGGCCTCTGGTCAACAGAACAGACCGCAAAATAAGTACTGAACATAAATGTTTACAAATGCAAATTATCATCATCATCATCATCATCATCATCATCAACAACAACAACAACAACAACAACAACAACAACAACAGTGTGCCTTCATTATCTGCAGGGGCTCCATTCCAGCAACCTCTGTGGATAATAAATTCCATGAGTATTCAGACCTGTGGAATTGGGGGGCCATGAACCCTCTGAACATGACTGGAGCTCTGCTCTGGTTGCACCTGAGGATTCTGAGGGCTGAAAACTCTCACAGCTCCAGTTGCGTTCAGAGGGACACAGGTAGGCTCCCCCAGGGGGGGTTGGCAACTTCAGGTTCTTATATAATCCGTGGTTGTCAAACCCACAGATAGTGTATTTATATACAGCTTTTCAACAAATCAGTTCACACAGCAAAATATGTAGCAAGAAGAGAAAGGACAGTTGTGGCTCCTTCTGCCCTGCCCCTAGCATCCTGCCTGCCCCTACCTAGTGTACTGGAAATAATTCCTGCAGCTGCAAAATCTTCAGCTACAAACAGCACTGTGTAAGGGCCCAGCTGTTGAGGCGATGGGTAGTCCAGGATGTGCACCAGGCTGGTGGTGTCAGAAGTGGATGGGCAGCTGGTGGTGCCCATCCACTTAGTAACTATGTGCTTGCATGGTGCTGTGTGAAATTTGCTTCAGGACACTAAGAATATAAGAAGAGCCCCACTGGGTCAGGCCAAAGGTTCACCTAGTCCAGCTTTCTGCATCTCACGGTGGGCCACCAGATGCCTCAGGGAGCACACAAGACCACAAGACCCTTGCGTCTCGTTGTCACTCCCTGCATGTGGCATTCTGAGGTAGCCTGCTTCTACAATAAGGAGGTTGCACTACCCATCACTGACTGCAGCCTGAGATGGACTTTCCTCCAGAAATCGGTCCAATCCCCTTTTAAAGGCATCCAGACAAGACACCATCAGCACATCCTGTGACAAGGAGTTCCACATATTAATTACATGCTGGGTAAAAAAGTATTTATCTGTTATCACTCTCCCAACATTCAATTTTTTGGATCTACCCTGATTCTGGTGTTGTGAGAGGGAAAAGAACATCCCTCTATCCACTCTATCCCTCCCATGCATAATTTTGTATGTAATGTCTCAATCATGTCCCTCAGGCACCTTTTTTCTAGAGCCTCAAACGCTGCAGGCTTTCCTCATAAGGGAGGTGTCCCAGCCCAGCAATCATTTTCATTGCTCTCTTCTGCACCTTCTCTAGTTCATCCATACCTTTTTTGAGATGTGGCAACCTGAACTATACACAATACTCCAGATGTGGTCTTACCATTGATTTGTACAATGGCATAATACTAGTGCGCAATAGAACAGACATCACACACTGACAATGCCCATTGTTTTTGAAAGGCTGGCCTGAGATTTGTGGCGCTGTTAATCTAGCATCAACTTACCACATGGAAGATTCCTGCTGCTTTGACAGGCCTAAATCCTTTGATGGGCACACAGTGATCTGCATGGCCATTGCAAAAGCAACTCCCTTTGACAATGAAGTCATAGATGGCGTAGTAGGTTAGCTGGGGAGGTTTAGCATTCAGATCATTACTCAGGCAAGGGCAGGATTGGCGTTTAAGCAGCTGCACCCGGAGATTGGTGACCTTTAGCTGTTCCTGAGCTTCAGGGCTGTAAGGGTCATCTGCAGAATAAGGCGGTGACAGAGCTCGGTATATAACCTGGAGAAAAGACATATGACGGAGTACGTGAATAAGAAAGAAGGATGCAGCCTTCAAAAAAAATGCTTGCAGAAGTCTGCTAACATCACATCAGCAAACAACACAACTGCATCAAGTTCCGATTCCTGAAGCTTCATTTACTGGAAAGCTGCGACCTCTGGAATTGCCAAGACATGGCAAGGATCAGATTCTGATTGCACTGGGCCTGCTGGTGCAATTGTGGAAACACAAATGAATGAAATAAGCAGTAAGCTGTGAAATAAGATGCCCAGTGTGTACTATCCTGTCTTTCAGGCTGTGGAGTATAATTTCACTGGAAGGCAGTGTTGCCTCCACCACACAGTCCTGATAGGAGAAAAAAAAAAAGGCTGCCTTCTTTCTGTGTGAAGCACGAAACCACAAGGTTGTAGATCAAGAGATATGATAATTGTCCACTGAACAGCTGAGCAGTGAATCCCAATCAACTTTCCAGCACCAGAGAAAGGGCAATGCAGCTCCAAGGAAAAGGAACAAACATTCCCTTACCTTGAGGAAGCTTCCATGACTGTCCCCAACTGCCGGATGCAGCACATGCCCCATTGGCACTGCTATGTCAATGCTGGAAAGTTGGTTAGGATTGTGATCTGTTGTGCAGTATAGACAGACGAACCTCAAGGAGGTGGAACTTGTGTGCAAGGCTGCTAAACAACATTACCTGTCTTGCCAAACTTTGCTAGTCTAACTATGCCGGCCTAACTCCAGGTTAGGATTGCACCCTGAGTAGCATAGCGCCATTCACAAGTGTTAAAAAAGTCAGTCCAAAGCACTTTTGAGAGTGACATGGACAAGGGTCATGCAGATAAGGGCAACGTGTTCCTGAGTGAGATGGCATGACTCCAACTGAAGCCCAATGCATCTTTATTTTGACACAACAGATCAGTAAGTAGAGAGCCCAGCATTTCTAATATAAGACCTTAAATGAAGGAATTTACTTTTCAGTATGCATAAACAATGTACTTCAGAAAGAAAAAAAGCCCTGTGATGTTATTTATGCCCCCTTTTTAAGTGACGTGAAATCTGTGCAAGGTTTTAATAATTATAATGTATCAGAAGCCCTTCCTCTTTTTAAGGCGATGACTGTGAATAATCACTTGGAGTCTCATTCCACCCCCTGGCTGGTGTCTTCTGGCGGCCACAGATTTGTGGTGTTTATTCCAGGGTCATCCAGTCCAGAGCTCTGCACTTTTTCAACCCCTAAAAACTCGTAGCCAAGCTTCCCTCTTGGCGAAGACCTGGCTCCTTTCCAGAACTGCCAGACTTCACTTAGAAACAGGGGGGCAGTCAGGGTGGGGAGGAGTTGTAAGAGAACATAAAAGGATTGAGAGCATTTACATTTCTGAGCTGAATGGAAGCAGTGTGCTTTGTGCACCTTGTCAGCATGCCAAATGTGGCAGCGGCCAACATGCTGGAGACAACCACAATTGGATGTCTCTGTGTCTGTAAGGAGGACATTCGAGTCTATGACTTTTACAAGCACAAATTTAAACAAAACAAAACAAGCCACTCTCTGGAAGCACAAGACGGTGGCACTTTGTCCATCAAGTAATCTTTCCCAGTTGTACCAGCTATGAAATTAGATACCTGTTCCATCAATTGCAATTTCATAAACAGTGTATTTTGCTTTCCTGAAAAGGACCATTAAAAAAAGAGCGGGGGGGGGGGAGGAAGTTTGGTTGGAAAAGGCAGCAAGAGGACAAAGCTTGTGAGTTGTGTTTGCCATGAGTAAAAGTGTTGATCCTTTGAAGGGGGGTCTAAATAATTAGTAATACATTTCAAAAGGCTTTTGTTTCCCTTTCTAGAACACACAAAACCTTTTATGCTCATCTAGCATAGCTGTGTCAGGCACATATGAACACAAGCCCAAAGAAATTCCTGCACCAGGATGTGTACATCCCTAGGCTTTTTCTGTTTATCCAAATTTAAATGCGGTACAGTCCTGGGCACAATGACTTTTCAGTGGCTTTGTGAACACGAGATGTCTTCAGATATGAAAGAAAATTGCTTGGCTGGCATCCAAGTCCTTGACATTCATTTCCTTTTGGTAGGGATGATGGAAAAGGCAGGCTGAGAATTTTTCAATAAAAACTAGCACCCTGGCTTCCTTTGATTAAAGATAAACTGAAATACATCTTAGATTTCTTTGTTCTTCCTGGTTTTGATCAGGGGAAAGAATGTTGCAAAATGAAATAAGTCATATTGGAGATGTCAATACCTTTTTATCATTTTGGCCTGCCTGCAGATTTTAAATCAAGCTTGTGGTTAGTGTTTGACACAAATACCATATTTATACTTGTAAGCAAACCAGCACTTACTGTCCAGTGTTTTTATGGCTTCATTTTCAACAGATTTAAATACTCTTGGATATTACTCTGAGATTTTCGGACTGTGGGGATTAATTAATTAAAACAATAAAAGTGAATCTTATTTATAGTTGTTTTTAAAACCTTGACATCTCGCGTTTGACCACATCTAGCTTATCTGATAAGACCATATCTGATAATTTTCACATGTATAATTTATCCTATCCTATCCTCTATCAAACACTCTGGGGGATGTCAAGACTGAACATGGACATCATGGGAGTTAGTGAACTAACATGGACAGGAATGGGAGAATTTAATTCAGATGACCATGACATCTACTATTGTGGGCAGGAATCCCTTAGAAGAAATGGAGTAGCCTTCATAGTGAACAAGAGAGTGGGAACCGCAGTACTGGGGTATAACCTTAACAATGATAGAATGATTTCAATTCGAATCCAAGGCAAACCTTTCAACATCACAGTAATCCAAGTTTATGCCCCAACCACTGATGCTGAAGAGGAAGAAGTTGTAGGATTCTAGAATTAACACCAAAAAAAGATGTCCTTCTCATCATAGGGGATTGGAATGTTAAAGTAGGCAGTCAAGAGGTAATAGGAATAACAGTTTGGTCTTGGAGTACAAAATGAAGCAGGGCAAAGACTAATAGAGTTTTGTCAGGAGAACACATTAGTCATAGCAAACACCCTTTTCCAGCAACACAAACGGCAACTCTTCACCAGATGGTCAACACCGAAATCAGATTGATTACATTCTTTGCAGCCAAAGATGGAGAAGTTCTATACAGGCAGTCAAAACAAGACCTGGAGCTGACTGTCGCTCAGATCATGAGCTTCTTATTGCAAAATTCAGGCTTAAACTGAAAAAAGTAGGGAAAACCACTAGGCCCTCCACGTATGACCTAAATCAGATCCCATACGAATATACAGTGGTGACAAATAGATTTAGGGGCTTAAATTTGGTAGACAGAGTGCCTGAAGAACTTTGGACAGAGATGTGTAACATTGTACAGGATGCAGCAACTAGAAACATCCCGAAGAGAAAGAAACGCAAGAAGGCAAAGTGGCTGTCTGACGAGGCTTTACAAATAACTGAGGAAAGAAGGGAAGCCAAAAGCAAGGGAGAAAGGGAAAGATATACCCAACTGAATGCAGATTTCCAGAGAACAGCAAGGAGAGATAGGAAAGCCTTCCTAAATGAGCAATGCAAAGAAATAGAGGAAAATAATAGAATGGGAAAGACTAGAGATCTTTTCAAGAAAATTGGAGATGTCAAAGGACAATTTCATGCTAAGGTAGGCACAATAAAGGACAAGAACAGCAAGGACCTAACAGAAGCAGATGAAATTAAGAAGAGGTGGCAAGAATACACAGAGGAACTCTATAAGGCCGATCTAAATGTTCCTGATAACCACAATGGTGTAGTCACGGAGCTCGAACCTGACATCCTGGAGTGTGAAGTCAAGTGGGCTTTAGAAAGCATCACTAACAACAAAGCTAGTGGAGGTGACAGCATTACAGCTGAGTTACTCAAAATCTTAAAAGATGATGCTTTCAAAGTGCTGCATATGCCAGCAAATTTGGAAAACCCAGCAGTGGCAACAAGACTGGAAAAGATCAGTTTACATTCCAATCCCAAAGAAGGGCAATGCCAAAGATTGCTCAAACTACCGCACCATTGCACTCATTTCACATGCTAGCAAGGTCATGCTCAAAATCCTACAAGCTAGGCTTCAGCAGTATGTGAATCGAGAACTACCAGATGTACACGCTGGTTTCCGAAGAGGCAGAAGAACTAGAGATCAAATTGCCAACATTCGCTGGATCATGGAGAAAGCAAGAGAGTTCCAGAAAAACATCTACTTCTGCTTCATTGACTATGCCAAAGCCTTTGATTGTGTGGATCACAACAAACTGTGGCAAGTTCTTGAAGAGATGGGAGTATCAGACCACCTGATCTGCCTTCTGAGAAACCTCTATGCGGGTCAAGAAGCAACAGTTAGAACCAGACATGGAACAACCGACTGATTTCAAATTGGGAAAGGAGTACGACAAGGCTGTATACTGTCACCCTGCTTATTTACTTCTATGCAGAGTACATCATGAGAAAGCCTAGGCTGGATGATTCACAAGCTGGAATCAAGATCGCTGGGAGAAATACCAACAACCTCAGATATGCAGACAACACTCTAATGGCAGAAAGTGAGGAAGACCTAAAGAAACTTCCGATGAGGGTGAAAGAGGAAAGTGCCAAAATTGGCTTGAAGCTCAACATTAAAAAAACTAAGATCATGGCAACCACTCCCATCACTTCCTGGCAAATAGAAGGGGAGCAAATGGAAGCAGTGACAGACTTTATTTTCCTGGGCTCCAAGATCACCGCAGATGGTTACTGCAGCCATGAAATTAAAAGACGTTTACTTCTTGGGAGGGAAGCTATAGCAAACCTAGACAACTTAATCAAAAGCCGAGACATCACCCTGCCAACAAGGGTTCGCCTAGTCAAAGCGATGGTTTTCCCAGTAGCAATATATGGCTGTGAGAGCTGGACCATAAGAAAGGCAGAGCACCGAAGAATAGATGCTTTTGAATTATGGTGCTGGAGAAGACTCTTGGGAGTCTCCTGGACTGCAAGGAGATCCAATCAGTCAATCCTACAGGAAGTCAAGCCTGATTGCTCCCTGGAAGAACAAATCCTGAAGCTGAAGCTCCAATACTTTGGCCACCTCATGAGAAGAGAGGACTCTTTAGAAAAGACCCTCATGCTGGAAAAGATGGAAGGCAAAAGGAGAAGGGAGGCGGCAGAGGATGAGATGGTTAGATAGTGTCACCGAAGCAATGAATATGAAATTGGGTGAACTCCGGAAGCTAATGGAAGACAGGGAGGCCTGGCGAGCTGTGGTCCATGGGGTCGCGAAGAGTCGAACACAACTTAGCAACTGAACAACAACAAAATTATCAGAACATTTATTTATAACTAGAAGTCATGGGGTGACCCATCTCAGGAGTGTGGCCCAGAAGAGGGAAGGGAAAAGAGAGGAGGACAGTTCTGCTAGAGCAGCTATTCTCAACCTGTGGATCTAACCAGTGGGTCAAACCCAATATTTGGTGGTTCGCAAAACTGACAGAGTAGATTAGGCTATGTGCATCAAGAATTAGACCTCTTGCTACTTGGGATGGGAGCAATATCGCCATTGTAACCACAGGTTTGAATGGCTGGTAGACTTTTTAAAAAATGCGTCCCAATTCTAAAACTTTTCAGAACCACTGTGCTAGAGTTGACCATATCAATCTCTTTCAGCAGGATGACACTTTTTTTCCTCTGCATGTAGAGCTGCCCCTGCAACAGGGGGAAGGAGAAACGCAAAGTGGAGTGCTGCTGATGCTACCCACAATGCCACTTTCTCATGCCCTGCAGAGAAAGCTTGTGCAGAACCAGGGGCGTAACTAGGGTGTGGCAGGGGATGGCACGAGCCATGGGCGCCATCTTGCAGGGGGCGCCGTTCGCATGGCGCCCCCCCCAAATGGCGCCCATGGCCCTCCTGCTCCCTGCACCGCATTCTCCTCGCTCTGGCTGGCCTTAAAGAGCCAGCCGGAGCGAGGAGAACACGCTGCCATGCAGCGCCCCCTCCCGCTTCTCAAGGGGGGCGGGGCGCTGGGCGGCGCCGCATTCTGTTTGCTCCTGCCGGCCCTTTAAGGCCGGCACGAGCGAACAGAAAGAACACGGCCGGGGCGCTGCGTTCTGTTCGCTGCCGCCGGCCCTTTAAGGCCAACGGCAGCAAACAGAACACGGTGCCCCCGCCGCGGTCTGTTCACTGCCACTGGCCTTAAAGGGCCGGCGGCAGCGAACAGAACGTGCCTCTTAGAAGGGCCAGGGCGCTATGTCATGACATCACGATGTGACGTCATGACGTTGCGTGCCCCTAGGGGCGCATTTTCATTGGGCGCCATGGGCGCCCTTTCAAATAGATTCGCCCCTGTGCAGAACAACCACAGTCATTCCTCCCTCATGGTAAAATATGACTGTTGAGTTGAAGTCAGTTTGTGAAATTCATCTCCTTCCTTATTTTCTTACTAGCATTTGCAAGAAAGCATAGAATTAATCTAGACATGGAATGAACCTGTCTTTTAGGGAGTGATTGTCTTTTATACTTCATACATTTTGAATTTGTGGCACTGGAACTTGGGGGCATAGGAGAAGGATTAGGAGCTTGTCCCTTGTATAGAAACGACTAGCTATGGCCCTGCATTTCCTAATCAGATACTGGTAAGAACTGTCCTATGTGATCAATGGGGTTAGGTGAACCTTATATGCCCTCAGAAGAAGCCAGCAGAGACCCTCAGGAAGTCAGCAGAGTGCAGCAGGAAGTGCCAAAAGTTCTCTGAATGCTGCGGAACCCTTCCAGAGGCTGCAGGGATCTTCAGAATGGCACCTGCAACCAGCATGGGCCCCTTAATTGAAGCTGGTGGATGTTTATGCTGTCCATCTTAAAGGGGTCAGTGCTGGTCACTTGTGCCATTCTGAAGATCCCTGCAGCCTTTGGGAGGTCTCTGCATAGTGGATAACAAGGACAGATAGCAAGATAAGTAGCAATTTTGGCACTGTAGATAAGCGAATTTGCAGATAGCGAGTTTCCATATAGAGGACTGACTTTGGCTGTCTGAATAATCCAGAAGAATCAACAAAACATTTTCAGCGCTGCTTCCATCTTAAAAGACCATGTGACAGCTACAGGTGATACGACATTTCCCTGTATCCAACCCCTGCCCAACTGTTCAGTTTTCCTAGAGAAAGTGCCCAGTCTAGTGATGAGTTTTTAACCTTATTATTTGAAAAGCAAAAGTAGGAGATTTTATTGGGCCGACTAAGCGCCATTTATAGTGGGGTGTAAAAGTTAAAAGCAAGCCCTCCCT
>JAJKFI010000095.1:1301392-1316461 GCA_029204185.1 Lerista edwardsae
TCCCTGAGTAAGTGTTATGGAAATCTGCAGCTGGTAACTGCATTGATTCGTAGAACTGTAATTGGGGAGGGGGTAAAATATACATGCGCCCGAAGGGAGAGTTTCCATAACGTAAAAGCTCCAGCAGTGGCTGTGCCTTTCAACTTTTCTCCAAGAAAGTGAACAGGGAGCAATAAAAATATATTACACATATAAGAGCCAGCCAGTTAAATGTTTGAAAGTGAAATATACATCTTGCCATCACAGTAGGAAAATGTCATGGGACCTGTCCAAGCCAAGCAGTCCCACTTCAAAGGGGGATTCTGCCTCCCCCCAGCCTCTGTGCATACGCACACAAGAGGCTTGGGCTCATAAGCTCCTGTACTCACCCCTGTGGTAGCAGCAGTGTCAAGGAAGGCCTTTCAGTGGGATTAGCTGCTGCACCGACTGCAACCATGGCAAAGCCTGCCCTGACTACCGTAAACATGCTCAAGATTACTGTGACACAGTCTATGGGGGGCTGCCCTTGAAGATAGGCTTGATAGAAATACAGTAAATAAATAAACCAACATCTAGGGAGAAGGGACAGGGTTTCCCATTGAGCTTGTGACTTGCCACTTGTACTTCTAATTTGGATTTCCTCTGTCAGTGTTACTTTGTATCCTGTTACTGTGTATCCAGTTTATCACCATTGCAACAAATTCTTTCCTTGGTTTAATGATCATGGGACAGACCTTTCTGATATATTCAAGACAGCCTGACTATAAGCCCATGAGAAATGCAGCTTCTAATACTTGCCTTAGGGTGAGGTCTGCTGCCTGCACAACACCCATTATTTTCAATGGGTCTTTCATGAGAAGTCATGCTTGATAAAATGTGGGGTAATTGCAAGGTACTTATTTGTTTTTATATCAGGGCCATCAGCCAGAGGCAATCTAAAGGTCCAACCATATCCATGTGACACCCTGGCAGAATGTGAAGTCCACCAGCAGACTGTGCAGCGCACTGGCATGGCAGCCTCTCCGTTGGTCTGCAGAGCAGCAGTGGTGTTCCTACGTGGGGGGGGGGGAATGCTAGGTCTTACAGGAGCCGAAGCATCTTTTGTAACATGGTCCCCCCCCCTCACTTCCAGGACTTTTCACCCAGCATTGTCATTCAACTGGAACACTGGGCGGGAGGAACGGGTGAGCGGCAGCCTGCCCGTTGCGTTCCGGTCCATTTTGCCATCTTCCCCGCCCCCACTCACCCGTTCCTCCCGCCCAGCATTCCGGCTGAATGACAACGCTGCTTTCACCAATGGGAGAGCGAAGCCTCTGAATCGGCTCTGCAGACAGTGAAGAGCTCTGGAGACGAGGGGGAGGACTCAGGCTCCTATAACACTTAGCATTCCCCCCCCGGGTAGGAATGCCACTGTAGAGCGGCCATTGATGCAGGACCCAGAAGGCTGCATCCCACTGACAGCACCCACAGACCAGCAGCTGATGGAGTGCTGCTGGCAGAGAGGTGGGTCCCGCAGAGCCCCTGTGAGTGGCTCCCCAAGGTACCAGAACTTTGAGAACTTCCTGTTAATGTCGAGCTAGTCTTTTCAAGCATTCAGGCTGCCTGCAACCTGCCTGCGTATCACTATAAGCTTGAATGCTTATTGCATCCTGTATAAGGAAGAACATGTTCACCCTAATAAGGATCTAAACTACATTAATGGGCATGATCTGTGAATAATTGAATCCTCTAATCTTCGATCCGGGGGCTTACCTGTACCTTTGATTTGTTTTTGAGTGCAGCTTCACAGAACGTGACTTTGTTAGATAATAGATTCTACATTTCATTAGTAAACTCATAAAGGCACCTGAGAGACACTTGGCCCATGCTATGATTTTTAAGTACCAAGAGTGTGTTTATGCCTACCACAAGTATCCCATAGTAACACAAACATATGCCATTCACTTAGGCTACAGATTCAGTGTTATATTTACACATTTGGCAAGACAGACCAGTTGAGTATATTGACCAGAATCACAAATCACAGTAACCATAAAAGCAAGCAAACGAGCAAGTCCAGGCACCTGACTGCTCACCTGACCTATGCACTGAATGCCAGGTGCTTTCAATATCAGTGTTGAGCCCATGGGCATAAGAGAAAACAACAGCGTCTCTGACTATGTTCAAATTATATTCTCCTTATTCCCCAGAAATTCTTTCACATCTGGGATGAGGGAGAAAGTTCAGTCAGAGATCCTACCTTGCATACAAATTTGAGCCCCAATTTGAGAAATTTATCCCTAGCACCTCGGCTTTGGCTAGAACTGATCAGTGTCTTAAAAATCTGGATTCTGGTTTTTGATTTGGCTCTTTGTTGAATGTTTATTGGTCAATGGATGGCATGTTGTTTTAAATGTCCGTGAGCCACCCACGGAGCCCTGAGATGGACTAATGAGTAGGATATAAATATTCTAACAATTACAGACCAATCCTATACTGTGCTGGAACAGACAGGCTGGCAGGCCTGTGCTATTCAACGCAACGCAGTGTAGATAAACAGTCAGTGGAGCTCACCTCGGAGCAAGGGGATATTTTTCCCTTTCCCTGGGTTAAGATCCAGACACCCCATAGGGCTGCTCAGATCTGTGCGAGCGAAATCCCTGGTGCAAATCTGAGCAGCCTCAATCGGAGCTGGCCGGCCTGAGGATGGGGGTTCTAATGGCCAGATTCTGACTCCACATCCCCGCCCTGGGCCCAGATTTCCGCTAACGCAAGTAGAACGATTGGTAATAAAATACCTGTAAATCCTTCCCACACTGTAATTAACTTTTCTTTGCAAATATCAAATATTCATTTGAGTTACTTGGCACATTTCCCTTTACATCTTAAATGAAGTGAAAATATAAACATATATATTAGCCTGCCTTTTGCAAAAAAGACTAGGCAGAAACGGTAAATGATTAACAAGACACAGGAAGTTTATTAAGCTTTAAGTGAACCACTATTGCTTAGAGACCTCTTCCACTATGCAGTATTTGTCTGGCTATCAGGTGAAGTGGATTCTGGGTGACAGATGCCTCACCCTTTGTAGGAAAAAGTGGGACTGGCATCTGTGTTTATACAGTCATGTTGTGCAGTTCAGCTTTCATTTTGCACAAGCTTAAAAAGTACAGAAATAAAAAAAAATCATGAGACCCAGATTATACTTTTAGAGAAGACACTGCGTTCAGAAGTGGATACCATAGTCTTAAAGTGAATAATGTGATGCAAATAAGAAAGTGTGATTTGTTGGAAAAACTGTCTTCTAGGTTGTACATTTTGTATGGGGGATCTCTACTCAGCACAGTATGACAAAGGAAACCATTCGTACATCTGTGACTTGTGCCCTGCCAGGGCTACCTCTGCCTTTCTTGTAATGTTTATTAAGCAAATATTACTTTTTGCAGGTGACCTGTTTTTGTCCGGGTCACACTTTTTATTCCTGTCACCTGATCTGAAAATTCTTAATTCATTAGCTTTTTGTGTAATACTGTTCTTTGTAGTATATGTATGCAGATGAACTGCTCTTTCCTTTTTGCACACCATAATCTCACAGTAGTGCATCAGGTTACTACACATCCCATGCAAGAAAACAAGTGCAACAAATGACATCCATCATGATATGTTGCTTGCCAATTGGAATCACATTGTAACTACTTAGGCCCAATCCTATCCAACGTTCTGTTGCCGACGCAGCTGCAATGCAGCTAACCCTGAGGTTAGCAAAGAAACGTTCCCTTACCTTGCCTCCAGGACTTCCCCATCACCACAGAACGCATCACACACCCAATTAGGATGCTACATCAGGGCTGGAAAATTGGGTAGGATTTGGCTCTTCTTAGAGTATATCAGTCAGACGCATAAGCTTGCAACTAAATAAGTGGCACAGGATCTTTAAACGGTTCTATGCTTAAATGCTTCACAGTGTATCCCGTAGGGCCATTGGTCAGGAATCATACTTCAGCCAAGTCCAATCTGTTGGGAATGACGCAATCTTGACTTGAAACCCTAGCAGTGAACTTTTAAATGCCCCATCAACAATCAATACTGCCCTGTGCCAATTACTGACATCTGCAAAACTGCCTGCTTGATAAGGATGAGACGTCCACCCAACTGGAGATGGGCAGATGGTAATGGTGGTTCAGAGTTCTCACGCAATCTCAGACTCCTTCCTCCACGCCTGCTTTTTCACGCTTGTTGACACAACTGCTTCATGTTTCGTGAGGATATTTAAGATTCAAAGAACGGCTCATACGTGAGGCCAGCACTAGGCAAACATTAGAAGCAGCCTTCTATCAAGTCACGCCAGTGGTCCATCAAGCTCAATGTTTTCAGCACTGATCAAGTTTTCAGACAAACGTTTTTCTCTGCCCTGTCTGGAGATGCCAAGGAGTGAATCGGGAACTCTCTGCGTACTAAACATGTGCTCTGCTGTTGAACTACAGCCCTTCTGCACAGGATTTTGAGACTCTGATATTAAGTACGTGCACACTGGTCTACCTGCATGCCTTAGGTTCAAGTATACGTAGCTAATAATCTCCCCATTCCACAACTCAAACTGTATCCACTACTCCATTGGGAGCTGCACTTTCAAGGTACTATGTTTCTTTTTTAAAAAAATAATTTTTGTAGCAGGCATACTCCAACTCCAGTATTGGGGAAGATGCTTCCTGTTTTCTTCTTGTAAAGAGGCCGACACAAGTATCTCTCCATAGGAGAGTTGTAGATTACCTCTCAATTTATTATTATAGAAACACGATATTGCAGAATGGGCCAGCGAGAGGGTGGGGGGAGGGCAGCCCTGTGGGTGGCCCCGTTCGGGCAGATCCCAACCCCCATCCATGGGCTGTGCAGTCCCAATTTTGGCCGCTTGGACTTGTGCCAGCGATTTTGCTGGCGCAGATCTGAGCAGCCCCACAGGGCTGCCTGGGGCTTAGCCATGGGTAAGGGGACAGACGTCCCCTTGCCCTGTGGTGAGCTCCAGCTGCCTCCTACCCTGCACAGGATGCAGCAGAGGCCAACCAGCCTGCCTGCTCCCACACAGGCTAGGACTGGGCTGCCCAACTATTATTTCATGTTTTTAAAACACCCATTTATGTGTTCTGACATTTATTTACTCCATCTCATTCTTGGGATAGGCAACAATATTTTAAATAATGTATAAAGTGTCTCCATAGCTTAATTAAAATTTCATGAAAGGTAACGGTTTCCCCACGACCGAATGGTCTAGACGTGACCGACTGTAGGGGGCGGTGCTCATCTCCGTTTCTAAGCCTGTAGAGCCGGTGTTTGTTCAAGGACAAGCTTCTGTGGTCATGTGGCCGGCATGACTCTACGCCATAGTGCATGGAACGCCGTTCCCTTCCCACCGAAGTGGTCCCTATTTATCTACTTGCATTTAGGTGCTTTTGAACTGCTAGGTTGGCAGGAGCTGGGACAAGCAACGGGAGCTCACTCTGTCGTGCAGTCTTGAACTCCCAACCTTCCGGTCGGAAAGCCCAGCAGCAGCAGTTTAACCTGCTGCACCACTACATCCCTAAGATTTCATTACTATCCATTTATTTTGAAATCGCTTTTCTTGCGAATAGAAGACCAGGCATATCTAGAAATGCAGTCTGTGATCACAGTTCTCTGCAGACAAAGGTAAGATACCCACATGTAAAAGCAAAATCTTCATTTCAATGAGCTCTTTAAGCGTATTCCTTCCTTTTCAAAGGAGCTGCATGGTGCTGCAGTGGGGAGAACAATGAATGCGCTCTAGCCTCAACTATGGAAAAGGCTTTTGGTCCATCAGCAAGAAAGATGATATTTAAATACTCTCCCCTCAGGCAAGTTTCCCCCTTCCCCAGCGATTTATGTCCTTGGATTTGGCATGCCTTCACTACTTGTTGATGTATGTCAGATCAACAAAGCTGGAACTTCATCCCAGCACTAAGCCAAAGAGTGAGTGAGAGGGAGAGCGAGTGACTGCTTCGGTTTCTTATTCAGAGGCAAACTGGCTGACTCCCCAGAACCGCAGACCAGCCCCCTATCTTTGAACATGAATGACACACAGCAGCAAAGGCCTGCAAAGTGGGGTATTATTCAGATAGCAAGTTATGTAGACTAGCAGCCAAAAAACTAAACCAAACCACAGAAAAATGTTTAGTAGCACCCTAAAGGCTAATACATTTACTGTTGCAAGAGCTTTCATCTGCAACAATCTACAAAGTTTCAATGTATTTTAAACTGCTAACTGATATTTCATGTGTTTCAACTATGTTGGCTCATCAGAGACAGTTCTCTTTTCTGCTGTACGCTTCTGCTAAAACATTGTCCCTTTTTTGCCATTTGGAAAGACATTTGAGATTGCCGTTTACAGAATACAGAAAAGCTCCCATTTATGCACCAGAATTATTCCAGTTTTGTTCTTCCTTGGATTTTTGTTAAATATCCGAGTTAGGGGTGGGAAGTGGCCTCCCGAGCGGATATAGGACTTGGCCGTATGGCTGAATCCTGGACCCGCCCACTTCCCGCCCCAACCCCCGTCAATCCCTATCCCAGAATGGGACGGAGACTCCCTCGTGCCGACTGAAGCCGTTGGCCTGAGGGCACTAGCGCTGATGCAACATCGATGACAGGATTGCTCTGCCCATGAGTCTGAGGGCACAATCCTATTGCTGGCTTAAGCAACATGTCAGTTGCGCTGGCCTGGGCGTGTCGCAATCATGCCGTAAGGCACATCTGCACTCTTCAAGAGCAAGCTAGGCTGGCACGAGGACATGTACCGTCCGGCCTGCACCAGGGGGATGCCCCAGGTAAGGTCGGCCAAGTTCAGCCGGCATGGAAAGTTGGGGAGGGCGGAGGGATGGTGAAGGGAGGCAGAGAGAGGGTAACCCGGCCCAAGAGGGGTGGCGGCAGGATCCAGCACTTAAGCCAGATCCTAATCCCCTTCCCCGGCCTGGTTGGCCTTGCTGGCACAAACCCAAGCAGCTCTTGCAATTTCGCTGGCACTGATCCAAGTTGCCCTATTGGGGCTGCTGGGGCTTACCCTGAGGCGGCCTCCAGCTGCTGCCTAACGTGCTCTGGATATGGTGCAGACCTGCCGGCAGGCCTGCTCCAGCGTAGGTTAGGATTGGGCTGCCCATTGCAGCTATTCTGTAGGTTGACAGTGGGAATAGAGACATTTTGTTAGGAAAGGGTAATGATCAGTTAACTTAATATACCCTTTATCTACCACTGCAGGAAAATGAATGGAATATAATGAATTCTGTAATAGGAGATGTTTCACACACACATTTCTCTGTTTTCACCTGTGTTGCAGCCATATATTCCAGTAACTGAAGGGGTTATATGGATCCATTGGACAATAGCATAGAAGTCCCAGGTTTGATCATCTAGATTCCCAGAAAGGTCTGTCTGTCTGTACGTTGTCTGTCTGTCACACACACACACACACACACACACACACCTGTTTATTCTTATAAATCAATCAGAGTGACTAACATTCAGGTAACTCAACAGGTTGTAGTATCTCTCATATAGGGTATGTATTCACTGTGCAGACTTGATGAGACACTCCTAAAGTTCCCCACCTCCCAAAGTTACTGCACACTGGGGATGACCTTGGCTTTTTCATCACCATACCCCACTTCTCTGAGCTCCAGCATCTGGTCCAAATCCCTGGAGCACAAGCAAGGGAAAGGTCCCAACAGTTCCTTGATCCAGTGCAAAAACATCAGTCGGTTTTAATTAGAGCAGTGGTTTTCAAACTTTTTAGCATCAGGACCCACTTTTTAGAATGACAATCTGTCTGTGACCCACCACAAGTGATGTTATGGCCAGAAGTGCCATCATTGTGATGCCAAAGTCGGCTTCTTTCCTAAGAATGCAGCAAAAGGTTGGGTTATTCCTCAGCCATTTTCCAATAGCAAAGTGAATCAGAAAAGGGGAAAAAAGCCTATTTACAACCTTGACACGAGCAAAATAACCACACAGCCCCCCCCCTTTCCAGTGTCCCATTTTCCCGTATTTTCAGTGATGGCTGCCCAAGATGCTATGTCGCCCCAGAAAGGACTGGGATGACCACCGCCAGAGTGGGTTTGTGGGGAGCGACCCCTGGAGACACCCAACCCTGGGAAAGGGGCCAAGGGAGGAGGCCGCGCCAACCATGGGAGGCTGGAGGCCCTCCCACCCAGGGAAGATCAGGGCCTACCCAGACCGATGGCCAGGAGGGCAGGTGCAGGAGCCAGTCCCAGGCCTCACGCCGGTGCAGGGGACGGCCTCAAGGGAAGCCTCAGGAGATCTCCGGGAGGAAAGGGCAGGGCCTGGAGGCAGAGCCTGGGCCTTAAAAGGAAGCCCGGCTTGGCTGGAGGGGGCAGTCTCTGGCCGGCCGCCTGGGGAAAGGACGTGCAGGGAGGCTTGCAACCGCCTTACCCGTACGGGCTTTGGAGACCACACTGGGGGAGGCTTCTGGCGAGGAAGGCCAGGCTGTCCAGCGGGGTCTTCCTCCTCACAGGTCCCCAGCAAGGGTCTTGACCACCCCCGCATGGGCCAGGACCGAGCAGACGCAGCGGGGCAAGACCCGGTCCTGGGGAAGCGGCTGCCCTCCAGCTGGACCTACCGGGCTACAACCCCTGCAGTGAGGAACAAGACCCAGCCGCTACGCAGGGGGCCCAGACCAGACCTGCGAGCCCGCCAGATGCAGCGCCGCTCTCTATAGACCGTGAGAGAGCCCTGTGGGGCAGCAGGGCTCGGTGAGTGTAAAGGCGCTGGCCAGAGTGAAGAGCCTGGGCAAGCCAACAGCCAGTGTCCAGAGCATCCTTCCGAGGCACCAAAAGTACAGCCCAGCCCCATTGCCGCCCTCGCACCCGGCTCTCACCGGGGATCTCCGCTGCCCCGCCATGACAGACATGACAGAGACCCACCTGAAATTGGCTCATTACCCACCTGCAGGGTCCTGACCCACAGTTTGAGAAACACTGGATTAGAGCCATCAAACCTATGCAAGATCAGGCTAAAGGCCTGCACAAAACTAGATTAAAGTGTTGCAGGAGTTTTTCTTTGCAGGCCAGTAAGCATGACATCTTTCTTCTAGCAACTGAACTGGTTGCCAGGCAATGCATTTGTGATGAGATGTTGAGCCAAGAGCCCAATTTATTGTGGCCATTAACCATTCCAAGGCAATTTCCACGAGAGCAAACCTATTATTCCCAGTGGCTTGGCTGAAATCCCACTTTGGTGACTTGAATTCTGCCTACCTGTTGTTCACTGGGATGTAACGTTATTCTCTTGATGTTTCAAGCGATGTGGCATCATTGTAAGACTTTTATGTAGTCATCACAGCCTGGAATGGTCTGGCTTTCAATTAACTGGGAGTCTATAATGTGGTTAGTGAAATAAAGGATTATGATCTGATGACTACAAAGCTAAACATACGCCAGAGAATCTGTGAAATCTGTGAACGTGGAGCAGCAGCCTCCATACTGGCTCCAGAGCTGGTGCAGCTTAATGGCTGTTTTAACTCATGGAATTGTCAGCCCAGTCCTCAAGTCGGTGGCTGCCAGAGAAGCAGCGGTGCCAAAATGGCGACAGCTGCATCTGGAGGCTGCTGCAGCCACCACTGGGGTCTCCTCGGGGGTAAGGGAGCCTTGCAGCACAATCTATGCCAGCCTCTGCCAGCAGGACAAGTATGCGCTGTAAGGCATGCTGTGGGAGCACGGAGGCTCCTGGAGCCGGCACAAAGGCCTGCACCCACTGGACACAATAAGGTCCCCATGGGCCACTGCAGGGGCGGGGGCGGGTGGAACAGAGGTGGGGGAATATAATGGGACAGGGGAGGGCAGGGAGAGGAGGGTCAGTTCCAGGAGGAAACGACAGCAGAGGCCTCTGTCTTTCCCTCTTCCTGGGACTAATTTCCCAACATGGGGTTGCTTGGATTTGTGCCAGCTATTCTGCAGTTGCAGGCTCCACTGTGGGTGCTGGGGCTTCCCTCAAGGTGCCTGCCAGGGGCCTCCTTTCCCACATAGGATGCCGCAGAGGCCATTTGGTACTACGACATCCATCTGCAGGGCAAAGGATAGGACTGGGCTGTTAGTGTGATGCAGAGCACACGGGGTGGCTGAACCCATCTGTGCAAAAGCATCATATCAGGGCAGACAAGCTCTTACCTACACAGCTCAGCATTGTTTTAGATTGGAGCCTTCCTACAAAATCATAGATTTTGGACATCATAGATTATAAACCTCTGAGGGGTTGTTGTCCAGCAAGGAACCTGATTCTCCATTCTTCAAATCCCATAACTTTCCTTGTAAAGATCTTTCGATATTCAATTAAATCATTGTTTTCTTTTTATATCAAATACGACTTGGACAATTTAGTTTGTTTTGTTGTCCCTACTGCTACCATAGTTGAATGCTTATTTATTACCAACTCTGTGTGAAATGAAGTATGGAATACAATATACTAACTACTGCATAAGACCAGACTCTTTGAGAACTGAGCATTTTAAACTGCAATTTCAACCAGAATGACTGTTTCCAGATGTCTGACATTAGGTATTACTGTGAGGAGAAGGCCTAATTTAAAACAGCTCACTAACCTCTGGTGTTGCTTAATGCGAGATACATGTTGCTATTGGCTGCAAGGAGTAATTGCATGAGTATAGAATGCTGTAATAAATTAAATGGGATGTTTCCAAGCCCTGCAGTCCTGCCATCTGGTCACCACAATGTTTATGGTATTACTTTGCAAATAAATATAAGTAGCGTTAAAATGCAGAGAACTTTTAATATGCCATCTGCCTAATTTCCACGTCCTTGCATTCAACACTTGTTGAAAACTTGAAATAATGCTGACATGTTTGCATGTGTTTGAATGTGTGTGTTCTTGCAAAGGTTTATGGAATGATTCTATCCCTGATTTATAACTGCGCAGGACAGATCACTCTAAGAGCGCAATCCTAACCTGGAGTTAGGCCGGAACAGTTAGGCCAGCACACAGGACACCATAAAGCGTTTTTGGACCACTCTTGGAATCAGGGAGGATGGCATATGTCTATGTGCTGGCCTCTCTGACTCAGAGAGTGGTCCAAACATACTTTGTCCTTTGTGCCAGCCAAACTTTGCTGGCCTAATTATGCTGGCCTAACTCCAGGTTAGGTTTGCGCCCTCAGTCCATTGTGCTGGCAGAGTGCAACACTGGGGAAACAGCAATATCAGTGCACCGAGAGACCTTTGCAGGACGGAGAAGAACACTGGGCAAGTTGGGAGGTGGTATAGTACAGAACAAGCAGATGCTAGATGGGAAACAAAATTCGCTCTATTCTCAAGGTAGTATAAAGCTACACCTGCAAAAGAGGTGACCTAACTTTTAACACTCCAATTATAGTCAGAGGAGATCCCCAAATGACCAACTCGCCAATACCCCCTCTCTGCCCCTACAGTCCGAATAGAGGCTAGGATTCTGACTGTCCAATCCTAACTAAATTCCTCCCCGCTGATGCAGCCATACCAATGGAGCACATGCTGTGTCCTGAGTGGGGGGGGCAGTCAGGGAGATCTCTTTAAGGCAAGGGAACAAGCTTCTGCTGCCCCAATGGGTCTCCGATGCTAGCTCTTTTGCTGGCATTAGTACAAGAAGAGGAGAGGAGAGGGAAGGTAACAGGGACTGGGTTTAAGGTATAGCACACACCAGTGCCACCAAGATCTGTCCTCTCCCATTACACTTGTCCCACCCCTTCTGCTTGACCCAGTCCCCACCCCGAAACACCCCCCTTCTCAGAATTGTATAGGTAACTTTGCATACTATTCAAGGATCTTGAGATTCCAGATGGTAACACCCACCATGTTTATCAAGACGATGTGCCCTCTGTAACAGAACCTACGCCAGGAAAGAACATGATTTCCATCAAAAATCTCTCGATACAGGTTCAGACACGTGGAATGGAAGAAACAACAAGGAATGGATTACAGGTTCAGCCTTTTCATCCTCAGATTTTGCATCCACAGATTTGACTCAACACTGATAGAAGGCTGGCCTGTACCCACTGGACACAACCAGGGGTATCCTCTGGTCACATCTGGAGGGTGTTCTGTGATGCAGGGAGACCCCGCATGACCTCCCCACATTTCGGAATGCCTGTAGAAGGCATCTAAGACACATTTGTGTGTTTTTTAAAGACCGGAAGTGCATCTTGGACACCTCCCACAGGCATCCTAAGACACGGGGATACTGTGGACGGCCTCCCTGTGCTTCAGAACACCCTCTGGACGTGACCAGAGGATACCCCCAGTTGTATCTGGAGGGTACAAATTGGGCCCCCCTGCAGATCCCATTATCCACAGATTTCAGCATCCATAGAGGCGCCAGGAACAGACCCTCCTGCTGATGCCAAAGTGGGTCTGTTTACTTAGAGGCAAAAAAGCAAATGAAGGCTTCGTATATGCAGGCACAGGATGGTTCTTGGGATTCTATAGGTAGAAGGTCCTAAGCATCCCTTCAGGAGTTGGTGTTCACCCACTGATTTCAGTGCATGCCTAACTTGGTGCTGGATTGTGGCGCGAAATGGGTATCGTTTTAAGACTTATAATAAAATGTATATCTAGACTTATACAGAAAGCAATCAAAAATATTGTCTCTGAGGATTCCAAACAAAAAAGTATTGTATTCTGAAATGTAACATGTTAATAAGCTTCATCATTTCATTTTCTTTGAATTATGACAACAAAAATATAGGAAAACAATAATTAAACTATAGAAATGTTTACAAAGTGTTGCACTCCATCTTACTTTAAATGAATTCCTTAAAAATTTTTAAAAAGGAAAGAAGTTAGCATTACAGCTATTGTGAGATAAGAAAAGTCAGATCTGAAGGCACCTTTTAATTATTTGTATGCATTTGTTAACTCACCTCTCCTCTAGTGCAGGGGAAATGACTGGAGTATCTAGAAGTGCAAATTGCCCCTTTCTTGGTTACATCGTCATCCAGCCCAAACGTTGCTGAGCAGTTCGTGGAAAAATATTTGTAAGGCTTCCACGTTTTCCCAAAATCCTGAGATCGCTCCAAGACCATGGCTGCAGGCCTTGGCGACTTGAACACCATGATTAAGTGAGTGAAATAAAACTCCGCTTCCAAGTTCAGCTGGATCTTCTCCCTGTTCACCCCTTGTGTGGACTGCCACCATGTGTACGGCAATCGGAAGGAAGAGTCAATCATGGCAGAGGGCGGGTGAGCCAGGTGGGCATGCACTGCGTTACATTTGCTGCACTTGGGTGACCTGCAAATGGAGTTCTCATTCTCATTGTAGGAACAGTAAAATTCTGTGGAGTTGCCCCCACATGTTGTATCTGTCCACAACTTACGTCCATACCCAAGGTTTCCCATTCGAGGATTGCACGCTTTCTCACAGTGGGACCCAACTCCATCAGTGCTCATCCCTAAGTAAGAAAAATTAAAACTGAGTTAGTATAAATTACCATAGCTACTTGAGCATAAGTCAATCTCACAGATAAGTCGAGGGAAAGTTTTGAGCAAAAAATCATGGAATTTTCTATGACCCTCAGATAAATTGGGTTTTGTTTTTTTAAAACCTAGGGGGGTGTCCGACTGTATTTTTCTGATTTTACTGTCCCTTGTTTCTCCCACACTGAGAAGGTTAGGAGCCAATCACTGCAGCAAGGGGAGAGTGTGGGAAATGGTGCTTGTGAAGAGGAGCATAAAACACCCCCCCTCCCCAAATAATGACACAAGAGAGCACTGAATTGATGTTGGTTGGGGGAACAAAGGTGGTGGGCTACAGGTACCGGGTGTAAGGGAGTGGCAACAGGATGCAAGCATCTTGTTGTCTCCTGCCTCCCTGGGGCACCTGGGGTGGGCCGCTGTGAGATTCAGGAAGCTGGACTAGATGGGCCCTTGGCCTGATCCAGCATGGCTCTTCTTATGTTCTTATGTTCTTAAATTCAAACTGTAGGAAAAAAACTACAGGTTTTACACTGCAGAAAAAAAATACACCACAGCATAGCTTCAGAAATTGTGAAAAACGTGCTGTGAAAAACCAAGCAGAAATAAACTACAGAAATAAAACTTGCACAGGAAACACACTATAACATAGCAACTTGAGGAACAGAGCTCAACATAACATTGACTGATTTTTAAAAAACCATATTCAAACTGCAGAAAAAACAAACCCAGTTAGCACTTTTAAAACTTTCAAAATACATAAAGAAACAATGTAAAGCAGCTAACTATCGCTGTAATACAAGCCAAGGAGCTAGCTGCGGAACTCCACCAATATAAACACAATTACACTGAGATCAAAGGACAGCTCCAAGTGTAATTTAAAGCTTGGAAACTCTCTGCAAGCATAAAAGATCATCCGCAGACACTTTGCAGACAATCAACAGGCAGTTGACACCCTTGCCCTGCCCTGACCCCTGACTGACCTGAGATAAGATGAGGAGACAATTTATAGGCAGGCCACTCTCAAAGTGAGTGGCTACAAAATCATCTTTGCTCTGGCTGGCAGGTGGCCTTTTTTGTGTGTGGCCTGTATAGCCAGCATCAAAGCTTTTTCAAGCCACTTCGAGGGCAGCCCTACTCTGTTTTTTAAAAAATGGATCTACGCCCAGATGGTGGTGGATTGCAGCAGCACCCCCAGCCAGACTGGCCTGGCACCTGGGGCCTTTGCCCCTCAGGTCTGCCACTGGCGCATTTGGCTCATAGAACATTTACAGCATAATTCTAGGCATATCTGCCCCAAAGTAAGACTCACCGCGTTCAATAAGGCTAACTCCCAGGAACGTAGGCATAGGATTGCAGCCTAACAGCCCAATCCTATGTGACCCACCGCCGACGGTAAGCCCTTACTGCCAGTGCTGCAAAAGTGCCGTAAAGTACTTCTAGCACCAGCAGTAAGGGCTTATTGCCAATGCTGGGCCTGCCAGTAGGTGCTCAGTCCTGGTGCCAGGAAGACCAGACACATGCGCCTGGCAGTATGTTTCGTTGCCACCAGCGGTGTGCTCATTCATGCTGTGAGGAGGGGTGGAGTGTTGTGGATTTGTGTTGGTTAGAGCAGAGTTGGGGGCTTGCGGACC